>OZ010793.1:445419524-445797524 GCA_963932465.1 Maratus speciosus
CTTTTTTTCAGGTTTTATGAGAAAATGGCAACAAAAAGATACAGTATCGCCTATTTTCGACTATTTTCCGTTTACTTTCAATAGAAATGGAGTACTTTTGTTGCCACGATTAGAAAAATGGTATTAAAAATTACACAAAAATTAATGTCTCAAAAATAAATTGAGATGCAGCTTTCAAACAAATTGTATTTAAAGGAGCATTTTTTTCCTCATACAACGGTGTAAAAATTTAAAATGTGCGATGTTCAGAAGTTTAAAAATTTGCAGTAGAGAAAATTGCAAAACCAAAACTTTATTTCAAATTTCAAAGTGTTGCCATTCGCAAAATGACGTATGCGTTACGCACATATATGTTTGTCCTTTATAATATAGCTAGATAGATTGAAAATGTGCGTCAACTGGGAGTCTTAGTGAAACGTAATAAATTCGATTATGTAAAGAAGCTTAAATCTAATAAATACAATTCAAATTTTGCTACATATGTTAATTTTCAAGTAATTTTCTATATTTTTATTTTCATTTAATAAAAAGATTGGGTACTTTTATATTCGCCAGGTGCAAACCCTGCCAACCGCATTTTTTTCTTGCCAATAACTGCTTTTATTTTTTGCATATTATGGAAATTAGAACTAATACTTTGATCATTAAATTAAATGTTTTGCTTTATGGTCTTCCTTATCGCTTTTTGTTTTTATAAAACATCTAAAAAAAAGTATTAGATTTTTTTTATTTTTCTTTCTGTATTTTAATTGAAATTACTAAAAGGCATGTACGTAATTTAATAAGAGTTACGTATTTTAAATAGAATAAGTGAACGGTTTTGTCGGGTTTCCTCTAAGTTCACACAACATTGAAGAAATCCTTTACTATTTATATGCTGCCACCACCGATATGATTACGTGATATCGGTCATGCTATGAGAGGATTGTTGAAAAAAAACCAACTCTTTCAATTAAACTGAACTAACAATTTATTTACACATCATTTACAGATAACAAGACGCTATTTACAATTAAGAACTCGGATATAGGAGATCCGGTCCAGCATTAAATTAAATACAGTAAATACTTGCTGTATATTATTAAACTGCTTTATATTCCTCTCACCCTATGCTAATTAAATTAGATTTATCGGAGATCACTATTAATCTCCCAACACATTAGCTCTGTACTCCAAGAGCTTCACCACCTAATCACGCTCTCTCCAAGAGCTACTCTTGAACAACTCACACCTTGAGTTCCAGGCATCAACTGTGCTCTACAAGAAAGTGACCACACACTTTCAGCTATACGCCTTAACTGATCTCCCTCAGCTATATCACTCCTCTCCCAAAAACATAAACGGGGTTTCCCTTCTGCCATCAGGGTCCCCCTCCCTTCCTCTAATCTATCGAACCTCTCCTGTCCCCTTCCGTGACGTCTGTTATTTCGTTATCTGGTGAAATCTTTTTGTCTGCCTTATCTCAGATATGCATTTGAATAGCAGGGACCCCACTCTATTCATAAACTACATTCCTTCAACTACCCTATATAACTCACTAGCTCTGATTAAATTTCAGATAAGAAAAAAATGTTACTTTAAAATTCCCAGCACACAGACAATATACAAGCAAGAAAATAATATATAACCATAGTTCTAATAATATATGTTCCTCAGAACCTGACACCCCCCCCCCCTTAGCGGAAAATATGCCATTTAGGGGTTAATTTTCCCCGAAGATATAGTAATGTCAGAGAAGAGTTCAACAGTTCCTTTGCAGGTTTCTTCGTTATTATTATTACATTCATATTTCAAGGTGTCTGAACATTACCTACTGACATTTCTAATGAACCGTATACTAATATGATTATCAAAGAAAAATTACACATGCTAATACACTTTTATAAACACAAGATTCAAATACAATTACACATACACAAAAAAAAATTAAACCCTGACGATTACACATTTAAGGTTTCTCAATTATTTAGTCATTGATGCCGATGGACTAGCTACTGGCTGTTCTTCCCAGCTCTTCCTATGTAGTCTAGAAATTGCGTCAGCATTCAAATGTTGTGCTCCTGGACGATGAGAAATACTTAGGTTCCAGCGTAGCGTTGCAAGGCAAGAGCCCATCTAGTGAGTTTGAGGGACCTTGGGGTCGTTTCAGTGTGAAATTTTAATGGGTTATGATCAGTGATGATCTTAATTTGGGATCCATATGTCCATTTTTCAAACTTTCGCAACCCGAAGAGAACGCTCCAAGCCTCTTTCTCTATACTCGGGCAAGCACGCTGAGCCCCTGATAATTTCTGACTGGCAAAAGCTATCGGATTAAACTGACGCCTTTTCATCTTTTTGAGTAAGACAACATCCTACTGCCAGGTCTGAAGCATCGGCGTGAAGCTGATATTCCAGGCCTACAGTAGGTGTAGCCAAACGCGTCACATTACATAACTCATCTTTAAGGGTATTAAATGCTTCTTCCGCCCTTTCATCCAATGGTACATTATTTTTTACCTTTCCTTTTAGTTAGTTCAGTTAAAGGGATGGCAATTTCAGCATAATTTGGAATATAAGATCGGTAAAATCCCATTAATCCCAAAACAGATCTAACTTCCTTTTTATTTTTTGGTCTCTTTAAATCCCTTATTTCTCCTAATTTCTCCTCATCCGGTGCATGTGTTTCCCCTCCAATTACATGATCTAAAAACTTAGTTAACTTTTCTCCAAATTTACATTTATCCAGTCTGATCGTAAAATTTCGATTTTTAAGTTCTTCTATGACTGCTCTAACGTGCTCTTTCCAAGTGTCGGAGAAAATGATGACATCACCAATATATGCTTGTGCATACCTCCGAGGAGCTTGAAGAACCTCATTCATATCCTTTTAGAAAGTAGCAGCCGCACCTGATAAACCAAAAGGCATAGTTCGCCACTGATAAGTTCCATTATGAGTTGTAAATGCTGTCAAATGTTTACATTCCTCAGCCATTTTAATTTGCCAATAACCCCTCAATAAATCGATCGAAGACCAATATTTAGCTGCCCCCGGAGTATTACATGATATCCTGCGAATCCTTCATAGGAAATGTTGGTACCTGCGTTCCTGAATTTAAAATCCTATAATCTATACAAAGTCTAACAGTTGCGTCTTTTTTCGCCACGCAAACAATTGGATGACTGAATTCTGTATTTGATACTTGGACTAGATTTACTTCTAATAACTCCTGGACCTGTCTATCTACTTCCTCTTTATAAGCAACAGGTACACTATATAATTTTGGCTTTTTCCTTACCACACCCGGTTTCAAATCAATACGGTACTCCCCTACTTCCGCTGGTCGCACAGGATCCATAAATACCTCTTTATTTTCCCTCAAAATGGACTTAATATCCCTGACTTAATTATTAAATAACCCTTTTACTTCAAACCTTTCTATGTATCGCTCTACCTCTTGTTCCCGGTTTAAAATAGGAATTTCCCCAACTTCTCCAAATTCCTAATCACTTTCGAAAACAATATTGACTACATTGCTTTTAGTGATAAATTCTCTTATTTTATTTTGGTGCACATGCTCTCTACTCCCGTCGGCTAACTCAACTATAAACGAATGCTGGTTTCGTTTTTCGACAACAGTCGCCGGACCTTGCCACTTAGAGTATAACTTATTAGTTGAATCGGGGATTAACAGTATTACTTTATCGCCTACCTCAAACGTTTTTTCTTTCGACCTTATATTTTATTATAATGATATGCCATTCTGCCTTGTTGCACCTCGGACGATAATTTTGCCTCATTTGCGGCTCTTTCTAAGCGTTCCCTAAGTTTATTTAAATATTCATGAATCGGCATAGTATCTAATTGTGCCCCCTTGTTTTCTCCTGCCCAGGATGATTTCAGAACTGATAAAGGACCCTCCGGCGCTCTACTATATAATAACTGAAAAGGTGCAATTCCTGTCGTAAAATTTGAAACTTCCCTATACGCCCATAATATAAATGGTATTTGTTCATGCCATTTTTCCCTTCTTCTCTAATCGTATGATGCAACATACGTTTAAGCGTCTGATTAAAACGTTCCACAAGACCGTTAGACTGTGGGTACTGTGGAATCGAAAATCGTGGATTAGCACATAACATTTTCTCAAATTCTTTCGTTAAGTCGGCAGTGAAATTGGTTCCATTATCACAGGCGATTATATTTGGAATTCCTGTCCTCGTGAATATTTTAAGTAATGCATCACACGCTGTTTTAGCAGTTAAACTTTTTAGAGGTATCGCTTCCGCCCGCCTGGCAGGCTGATCAATTAAAGTTAGTATATATTGATGCCCTTGTGAACTTTTAGGATCAATAGGCCCAATTAAATCAACATTGACTACCTGAAATGGATACTAGGAAAATAGGGGCTCTATCATTTACTTTAACCCCTCTAGTTAATTGGCACTCTAAACAGGACTCACAAAATTGTTTAGTTTCTTTCGCCATCCCCTCCCAATAAAAAGAATACCTGATTGATTCTCTGTAACGTTTTCTTGGCTGTATGACGCCCTCCAAATACCGACGTATTCGCTAATTTTAGGATTTCTTCCCTTCTTACCTTGAGTACTACTAATTATGCGATAGTATCGCCTAACAATTTCTCCTTATAATATAATAAACCATTTACAATAGAAAAATCTCCTTTAGCCATTTTAGCTAATTCCCAAACTCTCTCTAAATTTTTGCATTCCGATTGGGATTTCTTAAACATATCTAAATTACTAATGGTGACTTTATTATTCTCATTTTCCTCTACTTCCATTTTTTTTTCGTCCTGACTTTGTAAATTTCCCGATCTCGTTTCTATTGCGTAAATATTACAATTATCGCTACTCATACCTTCCTTTTCACTCGAATTATCAATACTAATTTCCTTACTTTCTAATTCTCGATATTCTAACGATGGCTTCTCGCGATTAACCCTTGACAACTCATTAATCACTTCGGGATGTAAAATTACTTGCTCATTAATATTATCGGTTACCGCAAAAATACTTACTGATTAATTACATTAGTTTGTCCGAATTGCGGAATAGCTAACGGTAATTTAACCGACGGTAATTTAACTGCTTCCCTAAATAGTCCTTGTAAATAAATACTACCTGCACTCCTTTTAATTTCTCTTCCGGTACCAAATCTTTATGAACGATACTTATTTCACATCCAGAATCAACCAACCCTTTCGCTTTCTGCCCATTTACACTAGCTTCAATTTTCTCGACTTTATTTAATTTCTCACCAATAACATTAGTTCGCTGTTCGACCTTTGCCGATATCCTCGCCACAATAGCTCTTTTAGGTAACTCTTTGTTTCCTTTCACGACAATCTTATTTACACCCGCTTTCTGTTCTCGCCCTTTACTAGTATTATTATTTCCCTCATTACCCACTTTATTACAAAAACGTTGGTAATGACCTCTTAAACCACATTTAAAGCATCTAGGAGCTGAATCATCACTAGGTTTCTTAGAATCAGTTTTCCTACCCGAAAAAGAATTAAACTCATCACTCCCATTTTACCTCCAATTACTACTAAATTAACTATCCTCCCTTGGTCTCACCTTTTCACTGTTTGCATATCTTTCTTTACCTTTAAAATTTTATACGTAACCGCATAAGGTTTGTGTTTAGCGTCAAAATAATTGTCACATTCTTTAGCAATTTTAGAAACTTCTAACCAATTACTCTGCTGAGTTAACCCAATATACGACGCGGTTTCCTCATCTAACGTATTTAACAACTTATCAATAATTATTAACTGATTAACCTTTTCATATGAGTCCGCACCCTGAATCTTACAGTAATTTTCCCACGTTGCTATTAAACGTGATACAAATAATAAAGGAGTTTCATTTCGGTTTCTTCTAGTCGGCTCGTGTTCCTTTAGAACTAATTCCTTTAATTCCTCATAACTCTCAATTTGTTCCCTAGTGGTATAAATTAACAAATTATCTGTCTTATCTCCAAACATATTTAATAGAATTTCACCCTGCTGGTTTTCCGGTACATTTTTAGTTTTGAATGCCCTTTCTAAACTGTTAAAAAACAAATTCCATGCCTCAGTTCCTTCCGGTACTTTGATAGACAGAGTTTTAACACTTTTGATCAATTTTTCTATGCTACTTTCATTATTAGGGTCCCTAGCCCCATTAGAGTTATTTGCCGAACCTTGAATCTTTAGCCTTTCCATTTCTAATTCATGTTCCATCCTCAATTTTTCAGCCCTTTCTTCTCTTTCTAACTTCTCGCGCCTTTCTTCCCTTTCTAACTTTCCGGCATCTATCCTTTCCTGTTTTTCTAAATTTTCTCATTCTAATCGTTCCGTAACAATAGTGTTAGATAATTCCATCATGACCCCCTCTTCATAGTCATTGCTCTCCATTATATTTTTCCTGAGCTGAATTCTGGTATCATCTTCCGTGAATTCAACCCCAATTCTTCGGATATCATCTGAAGATCCGACCTTTTTAATTTTAATAAGAAAGCCATACCTTCTACAGATTACTATTACCACTCTGCAATAATATTTAAACTTATTAACTTAATATTTCCTAGCCTTCTACCTTAGTACAGTTACCTCCACTTATTACTAATTAATACATTTCAAATAATCGATATATATTATTTCTAATTTAACATACAGTATAACATAACTTTCCTTAAACACTGATATCACGCAATTTACTTCCAATAAAAAGGTAAAATAATTTTAATTTGATTACTATGCAATACAGGTTTCAATTTGTATAATTAAATAATAACATGCAGTTTACATAATAATATTGATCCGTTGCAGATTGAACAAAAGTACTGATGCTAATTACTAGAGATATCCACATTACAAAAAAATTGCATAAAATACACACATAAATTCCTAAGATTATCCTCAATAAAATATTTCCAAATCCATTACTGGTCCTCACACTTAAAAGAAATAAAATCACAACCTTCTTTTTTTTTCTCTGTAGGTCTTTTTTTATCGAAATTTATTTCCTGCCTATTAAAATTCTAAGCAAATGTGCCTTGCTCGTTTATTATCAACTCTTCAAACTTAAAACAGTATTGCTTAATTTAAATATTACTTTAATAATAATTTAAATTTAAGTAAATTCAATTTATCCTTTCAACTATTAACACAGTGCATTAATTTTATTCACTACCATTATCAGTTTAAAAAAATTAGAAAATCAATTTTAGCAGAAAGATATTAGAACCATTTCTTAAAACAATAGTAAATATGGCTGTTAATGTATCATACTTATCTCAACACAATTATTTGATTGCACATAAAATATCAAAATTTATACATAATTTATCTTAAATTACCATTAATTACACAAAAAAACACATTTGGTTCGAGAGTGTCAGCAGAAAAGAATGACCTTACCTTATACTTTATCTGCTGGGGTACTCCGCTGCTCACAAGTAGTTCCACGATGAACTAAGAAATTTCGCACTTTGGAGTCACTTTGATGAAATAAATATTCAACACTCGGGCTGTGACACACTGTAATTTAATTCACTATAAATGACGATAGTACACAAACAATAGTTCGATTCACTGTAATTACGAAAGGGCACAAACACTTTAGTTCGGTTCACTGTAGCGACGATAGGGCACACACACTCTGCTGTACCTCCACTCGACGCTCGGTTGTTAGCTCTCTAAAATTCCGCTCGACGATCCGGCATTACCACGCAAAAAATTCCACTGGGTGGTCCGGCACTAACACACTGTAACACGGCTCGCTGGTCACTGGTCTCAGGCGATTCGATCCCGTCGCTGCCAACAATTTGCCGGGTTTCCTCTAAGTCCACACAACTTTGAAGAAATCCTTTACTATTTGTATGCTGCCACCACCGATATGATTACGTGATATCGGTCACGATATGAGAGGATTGTTGAAAAGAAAACCAACTCGTTCAATTAAACTGAACTAACAATTTATTTACACATTATTTACAGATAACATTATTTACAATTAAGAACTCGGATATAGGAGATCCGGTCCAACATTAAATTAAATACAGTAAATACTTGCTGTGTACTATTAAACTACTTTATATTCCTCTCACCCTACGCTAGTTAAATTAGATTTATCGAAGATCACTATTAATCTCCCAACACATTAGCTCTATACTCCAAGAGCTTCACCGCCTAATCACGCTGTATCCAAGAGCTATCAGCTATATGACTCCTCTTCCAAAAACATAAACGGGGTTTCCCTTCTGCCATCAGGGTCCCCCTCCCTTCCTCCAATCTATCGAACCTCCCCTGTCACCTTCCGTGCCGTCCGTTATTTCCTTATCTGGTGAAATCCTTTTGTCTGCCTTATCTCAGGTATGCATTTGAATAGCAGGGACTCCACTCTATTCATAAACTACATTCCTTCAACTACCCTATATAACTTACTTTCTCGGATTAAATTTCAGAAAAGAAAAAAATGTTACTTTAAAATTCCCAGCACACAGACAATATACAAGCAAGAAAATAATATATAACCATAGTTCTAATAAAATATGTTCCCCAGAACCTGACAGGTTCCTATTTAAAATTAAATGAATGCAATGCGAATCATTGCAATAAGAAATTTTGTCGATTTATCACCTGTGCCTGACTAACATAAAAGTACAAAAAATTATTATAAATTGAAAATTCTCATATTTTCTTTTACACTAAATTTGGTTAACTCATGCAGCCGTAAGGATATTTTACTATGAATTTTAATGCTTTACATATTATTTGTTTCAGATGCTGTTGAGAAAGAAAATTATAGTAAGGGCATTGAAAGAGTATAAAAGACATAGTTACAACATGTAAAATAATGTAAATGTTACTTAAAAAAGTCTAAAAATGTAAATTAAAGTACATTAAATATTAAATGTATTTGTTGATGCTGTTATTTTATAATAGCATATTTTTTTCTTAACAGTGATTTAAAACGTATGTGCTTCAGAAATTGAATTGTTTAAAACTTAAAATTTGCTGCATTCTAAAGCAGCAAATAAAATAATTGTGTAGTTATTTAGAAATATTACATCCATATTGGAATAGAAGATGTAAATAGATTTAGTTAAAGAAGTTTATTAAGTATTTAGTGAAGAATATCATGCTGCGAAATTATTTTAATATTTTTTTTTATTTGCTTAATATCAAACTTTTCATACATTTACTATAAAAAAAATAATTAAAGAATTCAATGGAATCTCATACATAGAACAACTAGATTGAATGTACATATCTATTATTTCATTTAAACCAGAACTTGTAGTAATGCAAACTACCACCAGGAAGAACAGAACAAGTTATCAGGTAAAAAGGGTGAAATACGATAGAATCTGATGATGTAAATATTATTAAACTCTTATCATCTCGTGTGTTTTTCCTTCAAGCTATTGAATTGTAAAGAAAAGGGGATATATACCTAATTCTATCTAAAAATACAAGTTTTTTAAAAATGAACTTTATTATAGTACTTGAAAATAATGCTTGCGTAATTGCTTTCATATTTAAGTTAAAAATTAAATTCTAAAATTTATGCTATATCGTGTCAATTGATCATCATGCGTATTTTCCACTTAAGTTTTTTTTAACAAAGAATCTGAGCTCAACATTTTTATTTGTTTAAGGTAAATGTAATATATAAAGTTGATTATTAATAGATATTATTACTATATTATTAACAGTAATGATAACAGTAAGTATTGAACTAAATGCTTACATACTTTTAAAAAATGTATTTCTTGTTAATTTTTATTTATAGAAATGTAATTAGTTCAGAAAAATATCTGCATATATATAAGAAATAAAAAAATATTTGTTATTTGAGAATGAAGTATTTTCTTTCCAAATTTTATTATTTCTTCGCCGCTTAGTAGATAATATTCAGTGTTGGGTATGAGTGCGTTCATTGAACGAAAACTCACGAACTTAGTTCAATTTTTGTGAACGTTGAGTTGAACTTGATTCACTTTTTGATAAACGAACGTGAGTTGCACGAAAGCTCAAAAAACCTGCGAATTCGAACGAAATTTACAGCTCAAACTCGATTTTTTTTCATAATTTATTTAAAATTTTTCCAGCCGTTAAGAACACGTTTTTCCCATTCAAATGCCATTTTTTTTCTACACGGACCCGGGTTGGGTCGAATCTAATCATCAGTTTTTCTATGTCGTGCCCGGATCTTGCTTTCTCTGGAGGCTCGTGCCGGACTGAACCGGCTTATTTTTTGGCCTGTATTTTATTCTTCCTAGAAGTCTGCACCGACCGAAATTTTCTGGCATGGTCACAACCCTGCTTGTATGAAAATAATTGACCTGTCTCTGTCTGATTCGCGCAAAAATCTGTTTAAGGAAAAACCTCCTTGGGTCAACATTTTTTGCCGAAAATATATATATATTTTTTAAATTACCACTATTCTGCAATTAAAATTCTCTTTTAAGGAATAATAAATATACATTTCTAGGGAAGGGGGGGGGGGGGGATACAGTACTGTAAAACCTGTTATAAGAATCTGTATGACGAAATCCTGTTTTAAACTGAAAAATTTCTTGATCGGTGAAAATGGATATAATAATCAGTTTGAAAATAAATAATACTTTGCAAGAGACGACAGACTTGATAAAAAAGGAACTAAACTGTAACGATTTTTTTCTCTCATATGTGCTTCCGTCTTAGAAGGTTTTTCGATATGGAATTTTTCAGATTTTTAAATCTCCAAGCCGTGTAAATGGATTAATGGCATTAATAGTAATTCAGATATTTACATACAAATAGAGATCTATTAAAAAATCAATATAGTTTACAATAGGATATATAGAAAGAAATGTAGTCGAAACAGTATTTTGGAACAGAAATCCCTGTTCTATGCAGTCTATGGTAGAGGTCTGCACGGGCCGAAATTCCAAGGACCGGGCCCGGCTCGATCTATAGAAGAAAAATTCGACCCGGCCCGAGTGAATTTCTACAAAACATTGACTTTTACGTCAATTTGGGTAAAAATTTGTCTCGTACATGGGGTTCTGACCAAAAGCGATGAAATTAGCGTGCTTTTAAAGTCTGCGGTTCCTGAACGGGGATTGGCGAGCGTACCTCGTAGGGGGCAGGGCCTCCTTGTATATAACAAAAAAAAAAAAAGTTTTTAGTGAATTTTACTCACTTTCATAGATGAGTTTGAGTTGAACGAGTTCGTTTGAAAAACTTTGAATTTGAACATGAACTTGACTCATTTTTCAGAAAATGAGTTTGAGTTTGAACTAGTTCGTTATTTTTGTGAGCGTGCCCACCACTGGTAATATTCTTTATCGCTTTCTGTTTTTATAAAACATCTAACCAAAAAGAAAAGAATATGAGAAAATTGATAAGGAAAATAATTGCAGAAAAATCCAATGAAAATTTTGTTATGAGAATTTTTTTGTTGTTGTTGTTAACATTTCATTTAAAACATACTCAAATTTTTAATTTTAAGTGAAAACTTCTTGCACATTAACAATTTCATTTTTGAAACTTTAGATACTAAAAAACTTTAACTTTAAACATTTACATTTTAACATTTAACTATAAACTTTTGAAACTAAATGCATGAAATTTTCAAACATAACTATTTAAATGCCATAGAATTTTAATACCTTTTCCAATTCTCTCAAATGAGACGTATCTTAAATTATGGTTGCCTAAATGTACATAAACACCTAAAATTTGCAGAAATTATTTAAATACCAAAACTTTTTTTAGAGTTTTTCCATTAAGTGGGACCAGTATTGAATTGTAACCAATAATATCGATGATGGCCTTTCCCAAAGGCTGCTGTATCCCAAAAATCGGATTAAAATAAAAAATTTGACAGTGTTATAAAAACAAAGATCCTAGCCTTTTTTTTTCTTCTTTTAAAGAAATACAGAAAGTGCTATTCGACTTTATTTTTATCTAAATTAAATAAAAAACTGAACGTTTTATGTATTTAAGAATGAAAATAACTTTGGAAAAGTATAAAAAAGGAACCAGTTTTAATTTGAGAACAGCCTTAAATAAAAATTCATGAAGAATATAAAAAGAAATTTATTTCATACATTTTTTAGAAAGTTATGAATTTTTTATGCATTCAGCTATTACAGATAAAATTTTTTATTTGTTCTTCAAAAATAAATTTGAACCTGCTTTCTTTATCATCACAAATTTTAATACAGATTTTTCTTGGAGGGAGTAAAATTCACCCGTTAGAAAAGTATAATAATAAGCCAAGACCAATAGACCCGCGCTAGGTTTTCGCATTGTAATCTTTGAGTACATTTTTTCTAAATTTATAATTAACTGAATTTTTTTTTCTTTTTATCATACAACTTGTTTTAACTAGATAGGAGTGTGCTAAGTCAAAAGCGTCCTATAAAATCCCATTCATCATTGTTCGTTTTATATGTGCATAGAAAAAGGGATTTTGGAATCAGAAATAATATGTATGATGAAATTAATCTAAAAGTATAAAGAAAATTCAGTATGTTATATCAGATATGGACAAAGAATCCTATCCAATGATATCGCATTCATCGGACGCTACTTTGTTGAGAAAAAGGATGTTGACAACAGAAATAATATATATGATTTTTCACTTGAAAAGAACTAGTATTTTTCCTTGCATCCTTCTTCAAGCTTGTTTTCAAATGAATATTTTTAAATTTTATTCATATGGAATTATTACTATATTTGCGAAAAACAACAGGAAACATAATCATACAAAAAGAAATCTAATAAAATAATTTCTTAATAAAGATAAAAATAAGATGATGATTTAAAAAATCAGAAAAATGAAGGGGGGGGGGGGGGGCAATTATCCCACCTGTCCTTTCTAAATGATGCCTCTGATTTTTATTAATTTTATCTTGCACTGTGGTGTATATTGAAACATTTCTATTAAAAGATAGTAGTAGCCAAGAAACAATGGACCTTATGCATGCGACCTGAGGTCGAGACTAAAATTCGTCTGCTGGCGGTATTTACTGGCGGTGTTTAGCATAGCAGTCTATGGAGTGTGATTTATTAATGCTTGTTTGTTAAAAATACTGAAAAACAATTCTTTATAGCAGTATATTCTTAATATATTGTAATATAAATTCAAAATGTTGTTCTGTTTGCGAGAAAATTTCCTAAGTTTGCAAATTTTCAGTTAAAATGTATGGATGTAGTCTGGGTCAAGGCTAAAGTCGTCTGCTAGTGGTGTTTGCGCCTGCGCATACTGGCATTCTGGCGGTGCAGTGGCTAGAATAACAGATCGACGTCACCTGAATAGGGTCCATTGTCCAGACTATCACTTTTTTAATAGATATGTTTTAATGTGCGACACTGCCCAGTTTAAGATAAAAGTAATAGAACTCTGATGCATCGTCTAGGAAAGGCAGGGCGGGACAATTGTTCTCCCCCTCTTAATTTTTTAAATCATTATAAAGCAGCTGCTACTGATTCTATAAGCATCCTACGAATGCCGCATGCCGGACAAGCAGAGAATGCACAATTCCATTAATTTTATCTCGTTCTATGAGCGTCCTACTGTCATCCACTGAATGGCTACAAGGAACGTTCAGAGGACGTGATTAGGTGTCTCTTTCTGCTCTCTGCTCCCCACTGGACATTCTCGGGATAACGATGGGATATTGTGGGATGTTCAACGGACGAGGCTATATCCTACATATGACGCTTATCATATATTCTGATCATCATATTATGAAACAGAATTAAATTCTCTGGAGCTTATACCAACAACTAGTTTAAAAAGTTGAATTTTGACAAAATAGCGATCATTGGAACAAAAATAGTCACTTTTTCGAAAATTTTTTAATCGTTTGCGAGCTCTAAAAAATATTTAATCAATGGAGATTATACTTTTCGGTGCGATAAGCTCCTTCAAAAACGATCAGCATTCATTTAAATTTAATATTAAGGAAATCGGTGCAATAGTTCTCAAGAAAAAAATTGGCCAGTTTGAAAAGCAGAGTTTCGAGAGAAAAAAAGTTTAAAATTTTCAGTAATGTGCAAGATCACGTCACGAACAGGTTTCTGCTACTGCTGTAGTACAGCTGTCGGTACTTTTATCAATGTTTTTTATAGTTGTGCGTCATACAGCTTTTTCAACGTTTTATGGTAAAAGTCACTGCATCACATTCATCGAGAGACGTTACATTCAGCAAACAAAAGATACTGTAAAGAATTGCAATATCACGAAACCGCTTTAGGACAACCATAGAGAAGAAATAGGGGTGGAGAGTGCATTAGTAATCCTAAACTGGGACCAACATAATAGTCAAGTGACTTTTACCGCCAATAGCTAGCATATGTTTGCGAAAGGAAAATAAAGAAATTACCGTATCGTTAAATTAAAGTGAGATTCTTCTTTTACTAATTTAAAACAGATTTTAAGTTGCTTTGTTTTACTTCGTTTATATTTTTGCACTACTTCACGAACATAATGTGGATGCTGAGTATTTTTATATTTTTTTCACGACCGGCAATAATTTTCAAATTGCCAAGAAAGCGATAACGAGCGAAATCTGGAAACCTTTACATGAGTAGGGCACAGACTTCTAATATAAGAAGTTATATTAGAAGTCTGTGGAGTAGGCCGGTCATGTTGATGCCTCTGACAACAATCTACACACTTGAGAGATGCAAAAAATTAGACGCTTTCAGTATGATGTCGGTCATGACGTTTTGCATGGAAACTTACTGACTCCAAACAATCGGTTGCTATGCGTCAATTCTTTTTAAATATAAGTCGTAGAAAATGTTACCACTGCATATGTGAGATATATCTGTAAGATATAGCTATAATATATAATAAAAGTAGAAGATACAGCTTAGCAACGGCTTGTTTGAAAGTCAGTATCCAAGCCCAACGTCATATCTGACGTCACGACTGAAAGCGTCTAAGAAATGTTTTAAGTACCTTTATTTATCAGAGTAGCCTTGACAGAAACTCTATGGTTTAAATGCTTTCATTTCTTCTAACCGAATATAACTGTAACCGAATTAGTGCGCTTGCTCTGCATCGCTGTTTTGGGTTTCGCGTGTCCTGCGTTTCCATGAACGTTGTTTTAAAAATTATTTAATAGTATTTGTTTTGAAATCACTTTAAGTTTTCAGCAATCATGTCTACTATACTAGAGAAAATTGCCCAAATTGAAGCTGAGGTAGGAAAGTTTTATCATTAATTTCAAAATTTAAATATTTGTTGTGAGCAAAGATGTATAATTGTTCAATACACACAAGAAAATATAAGTTTACATTTTGCAGATTTCTTCTTTCTCGCATGATTGTTAATTTCTGTCAACTGAAAAAGTATTCTTTTTCTAGCTTCCCTTATATTTTATTGTGGTTGCATTTTTATAGTAATCATTATTGCAGTAAAACTTTTTCGTTTGGATTGTTATTATATTAGTATTTTTATTAACAGATAGTCATTTGAAATTTAACGACTTTTCATCAAAATTCATGGACAAAAGAATAAAGTTTTTTTTAACATTTTAGTAAATAAATAATTAAATATATGTATAGCATTTATCATAGAAAATTTTTGAGCTTACTTAACAGGAAATAATAAATTTGTATAACTTTCATAATACAGGTTTCATTAGCACATTAAAGTGATTGAATTCTGAATTGAGATCATTAATGAATGTTTTCTTTTCTTTAAAAATACCTTTATGCTGAAATACATCTTATTAAATGCAATATTTACCTGATATTTTTCTTGCTAACAGCCATTTTTCATATATAAATCTATCATGTCAGGCATACTACAGCCAACTTTCAGTACATAAAACAGATATTGTTACATTACAGCATTTGCTGAAGAAACGTAGTTGACACAGGTGACCAAAATATTTTAAATAGTGATTATGCAGGGGTCGATGCAGGTTTTTATTATTGGGTCCCATTTTGTGAAAAGTAGAAGTTATTTTTGTTAATTTTATTATATTTTTGTGGAAAATAACATTTTGTAACGAAAGTTGAAATCCAGTTACTCAAATTCGAACCAAGAATTTATGAACAAAAACATTCTTTAAATCCCCTTGCTAAAGTTTTTGTTTTTCGTGACCTGGTTTTATTTACAAATGACACATTTTAAAACAGTTTTTATGAAAAGAATGTTACATAGGGGGCCTATTTTATTTAAAGGAATTTTGTGAAGGGGCCTGTTTTATTAAGTTCATTTTTGTGAAGAGGCCCATTTTACTAAATTTATTTTTGTGAAGGGGCCCATTTTATTAAATTTATTTTTGTGAAGGGGCCCATTTTATTAAATAGGTTATTGTGAAAGGGCCCCAAATTTTGTCTGTATCAACTCCTGTTATGTATTGAATAACTTGAATTTTTTTTTATTTAAGATTTTGGTGCAAAAATCAGCAAAAGAAATGAGCTCTTTGATAGTAACCATGTCATAATCATAAGGATGCTTGCAAAAGCAATTGTGTAAAAGGCAAATAGAGCTAAACTTGACATTTTATGGATTTTTTTCAGTGTTGTGGGTTGAAGCTAAAAAATGTTTTTGAAAAATAAGTTTCTTTAAAAATATTATTTTAGTAAATAACATTTGGTTTTCTATGGTAGGATAGGTACTGCATACTTATTACATACTTTATTCATTTAAACTTTGTACTATATATTGTGCTGTCCTCTAAAAAAACCCCACTTTTTGAATTTTTCTCTATATAAAATTTAATAAAAAATACAAAACAGTTTGAAGTAGCTACATTTTCACAGGTTGTTCTGACTAAGATTTTAATGTATAGTATTTTTGATTCTGTCAATATACAAAATGGCAGTCAATTAAAGGATTTGAAAAAAACCCACTTTTTCCTAAAAATAACCCATGTTACCTAAAAAAAAAAACCACATGTAAAAACACTTCTAGAAACCAAAATATTAGACAGCAAAGTATTTTTTCCATTATTAATTATTTTTAAAACACAATTCTGCAAAAAAAAGGTTTTTTTTTTTTTTTTTCAATTTTTTTGCAATCAAATCCAAAAGGACAACTTAATCACACAAGTTTTAATTAATCTGTGTTCAAAAAGTAGAAACGCCTGAAATTGGCACTGTGTTATTCAGAAACTACAGAAATGTTCCATTTTTTGGTAAACATAAAAGATCTTTCAGAAAATAATGTCAAAGTTGTCGTTTTGAACCAAATTTCCAGACAAAAGGAGAAAAACCAGCCAAAGAGAGGCGAAAAACCAGTCGTCATGGGACCCAAAATCGCTTGGAACACGATAAGTAATTTATCAAAAATGTAAAACTCATTTCGATTCCAAATCGCTTAGTCAGCCTTGTCAATTTTGTACCTTTATGTTTAAAAATGAGTAAATGTGTCAGAAAGTTTCGTGCTTGTTGAACAGTGAACTTGAAAATCGTCTAATAAAATAAGCTTGTAAAGATTAAAACAATGTATGATATAAAAGTAAAAGGATATCTTTGTGCACATAAAAAAAAGTGGAAAGGTTGCAAAAACAAAGGGAGGGACGAGGTATGACATAACTTGTACAGATTCTTAGAAATGCAAAATATACATTAAATTTGCATAATTTGTCTTTTTTCCCTATAAAATTAATATTTTAAAGAAAAAATGTATGCTTCACCATATATTTATATAGGGTAATTCCACGTGTGACTTACACGACATTTGAGAATTTCAGTAAGATTTAATTTTGCATTGAAACTGAAATTAAGAATATATTTAAACTTTTATTATTAAATCATAGAAAGGGAAAGTAAATTAATACTTTTGTAGTGTTTATATTATAAATTAAGGTGTTTTTTAATATTTAAAATATTAAAATGTATGTTTGTGACTGACACGACAAAAAAGGAAGCAGGTTTATACTTGCCTTCACTTATATTTAAAATTCTGCTCTATATTTAATTCTTAAAAATTAAAATTCACATGAACCTACTAACAACAGTTTATAAAATAATAAGAAAAATCAAATTCCAGTTTAAAAATTTTTTTAAACTTTTTATTTGAATTATTCACCTGTGACTTACACGACAGACATTATGTGACTTACACGACATCTGCAAATATCAAAATTAGATAAGAATTATTTTCACACAAATACATCATATAACATTTCTTTTGGTATTTGCAAAGCTTATATGCTTATGCCAAATTTATTCCACTAAAGTTGAAATTGAATTTACATTTCATAGAGCGATCAAATGTAGGTTCTGGTAGTTTTCTGTTGATTTTTTTAACATGAATGTAACACTCATCATCTATTTCAGGCCAATAAAACTTTAAATTTTCAACATTAAAATGCAAAAATTTTACTTTTGCTTCTTCATCTTCTATAATTAATACTTGTCCTACAAAATATTTAACACCTTTTCTCCCAGCAAAAGGAACCAACACCCAATCTCCTGCTTTAATCATATCCTTATCTCCAGCGTTAAACACATCTTTATCTAGTTTCAACTCTATCACTTTTACTGGTTTTACCTGTAAGAAAATTAAACCTTATATTTGGTTCCTCAGAGGAAATATGTGAGCATTCTATTTCATAATTATTTGAAGAACGAAAGCAGTGATAGGTTCTAGTGTCTGGAATATTATGAACTTCTCTTCCATTAGGGCACCACAGTCTGTCCATGTTTAACTTTTCGCAGTCAATATCCTTTTCATCTACATATATTATATTTATATTTGGGCATATTATTTTGGCACAATCTGCAAATTCTTTAGCATTTCTGGGATCAATTTGACGGCTGTTTGTAGATTCCCTTAATCGTCTCTTCACAGTTCCTCCTAAACCATCAATGGGTCCTTTGCCATGGGCTGTGGCAGAGAAATGCCAGATTATTTGCATATTTTGAAGTGTAATGTATGACAAGGAATATTTTTGTTTAAAGTGTTGGCCTGTACCATCTGACTGATAATAAATGGAAAATATTTTGTGCTCAGGATGATTCTTTTTGAAATTTTCAAGTATGACATTAAAACTAACAACTGCATATTTATCATGTGTCAAATAGTCAGAAACTACAACATATGATTCAAAACAAAGATCCATATTGTCATTTTTATAGTACAAAATTGCAGTATAGAGAGTACAGCTTTCTGAATTCCAGTGTGCTGATTGTATTTCATCCTGATATTGAAAATTATAGTTTTCACTAAAATCTATGTGCAGTATTATGGCATCTGATGACAAATGTTTTTTTAAGTTTTCAAAATTGTCCGCTTGAGATTTTCGTATATATTCGTGTTGTAGAAACTGTGGTACTTTCTCTTTTAGTTTATTAAAAATTTCTGACATTGTTCCAGATAATTTTTGCTGTGTAATTTTTCCTTGCTCATCTTTTAGCCACTGCTGATATTGTACTTCATCATCACCAATTTCTTCTTGTTCCGCATGTTCATCAAGAATTAATTCTATTTTTCTTCTACAATTCTCGCATTTCGATAGCATACAATCCTTTTTTTCACTGCTACATACAATTTTATTTATGAAATCTGATGTTCTTTTGGGTAAATCTTTTGCAGCTAGCAATAATAGTCTTATGTTCTCATGGTAAATGCACAAACATAAATTTCCTGGAGTTTCTGACCGAAGACATATATGCTTGGGACGAAGCTCACTAAACTTACTTAAGCCTATTTCTTTACTGGGATGTTCTTTCTTAAACAATTCATGTGTCTCCCCCAATGTAAAAAATAAGTAACACTTCTGAATTTTTTGTTTTCCATTCGATCTGATAATAACAAAATCTTTTCTACCAGGAGCTTGATAAGAAATTGTGTCATTGTTGAAAAAATCTAACACAGATTGTTTAATTTCATTTAAAATACATCTGTCACCATGCAAATGTTGGAGTTTGGGTTCTTTCAGAATATTTGGTGAAAAGTGCATTGCTAACCTCTTAACTACAGCTGAACATTTTCTAGGGCTTTGTGGAAGACCCCTTTAGCTTTTGCAACTGCTTTGCCAAAAGAGCAGCGTGTCTTGTATATTTTTGTAGGACTTATCTTTTCAGCAGAAGTTCCTTCAGTATTAGTTTTGGTTTTATATTTCATTCTATGCTTCCTCTGTTCCTCTCTGCGCTTCTGTTTTAGAAGTTCTTTTTTATCAAATGTCATAGATGTCTTAATGTTTTGCCTCCTTTGCCTTTGCTTTTCAGTTTGTTTTCTTTTAAACTCTTCATATTTTCCTCTTTCTTTTAATTTTTCTATTTGCTTTCGTTTTCTTTCAGCTGCTGATCCAGCCATCTCTGAAAAAAAAAAATGAGAAAATAATTATATTATGTTATTTTAAGTGCTTATGTGAAAACATTTAAACTATTTAAAAGCTTTTTGTGACTTACACGACATCTTTTTAAAGCTAAGTTTAAAGTACTGTAATCAGGGTTGCAAAAAAGCCGGCTAAAATTAAAAAAAGCCAGGCCAGTGGCTTTTATTGGTTTTAACCGGCTTTTTTTGGCCAAAATTGGCTTTTTTTGGCCATAATTGGCTTTTATGCAATAAAGCATTGTAATTATAAGCTACACATTTTAAAGTGTTTTTAATTAGTTTTAATGACATTTAATTGATTTACAGTTTAATAAGTAACCCAATTTCTCAATAATGAGGACATAATACTGGAATAAAACTTAGATGATTTTGCTAGTGATTTGTATACAGAATTGCAAATATGTCTGCTAAATTTTAAAAGGGCCATACCAACTGCCAATTTTTTTATTTTTACTGCTTTATAAAATTAAAGAGGACAATGGTTACTTAGTTATGTTTTATTACTTAATTTTAAGAGCTATTAACATACAAGTCTTATTTTATTTCTAGCAAACATTTAAAATTATACATAGTCATATTAATAAACACCACCATTTCTCACTATTAAAAACATTATGAATAAGCATATGCATGAATATGCGTAGCAACAAGCTTTTCAAAATTTTATTATGAGAATTTTTTTTTTGTTTTTGTTTAAATGCTCTATTTTTTTTATACACTTATGTACCACTCTCCTCAAATAAAACATCTTTTCTAATTTCTCGTTTCCATTTTGATGTGTTATATTTTGTCATTAAGGCTGTTAAATCCAAAATGGCAACTTTCTGACCTAAGTTTTAATTTATTTTTGTTCAGAAATGCATGAAACTAGCAGATGTTGTTGTTCAGAAACTATGTAATTGCACTGTTTTTTTTTTTTTTTTTTTTGCAAACGCAATAGATTTTTCAGAAAATAGTGTCAAAGTGAGCGTTTTGAACTGAATTTCCACACAAAAGAAGAAACCACTCAGAAAAGGGTGAAAAAACGTGTTTGTCATGTGATCAAAATCTCTTTATAGCTCCATAGGTAATTAATGGATCAAAAAATGGAAAACACAGTTCGATTCCAAATCGCTTTCATGTTTCATGGTCAGGCTTTCGAATTTTACATCTTTCCGTTAAAAAATGAATTTGTAAATGTGTCAAAACATTTTGCGCTTGTTGAGCAGAGCAGTTAAGAACAGATTTAATTAAATATAATCTTTAAAATGTGTAGTATATGTGGAGCTATATAATATAGAATTTCAAAACACCAGTTTGGAGCCTAACATATATCCTTTTCAATGTTTATATATATATATTTTTTTTTTTTTCAGAGATAATGCATTCACAGTTGTCTTCTAGAAGTTATAAAGACTTATTTATTTGATAAAATTTAATAGAAGTCTAGTATTTTTTTTAGTAGAAAATATTTATAAATGTATTAAAAATTAACTGATCCAAATTTAAAAAAGCCGGCCGGCTTTTTTTGGCCTGGCTAAAAGCCAGCAACCCTGACTGTAATGCATAGAATGACAAAAAAAAATTTCCATTTTATTTTAACCTTTAAGAACAAAGAAAATACAAAAAAGAATTTTAATAGGAACATTGAGTAAGTCTGTATATAAATAAATGCATCTTTTGTGTGACTTACACGACATGTAAACAAACAAACAGTAACCCTAATTTTTTTTTTAAATTCTTAAATTAAAATTATGTTTTTGTTATTTTAAAATAAAGAAAAATAGTTAAAAAGTAAATACAAAAAAGTAGAAAAGCTTACCTTTAATATTTTTCTCTCCAGAACAATTTCTTTCAGGACAAAAATAACATACTAAGAGCTGAATCAAAGATGTCTCACAAACTAAGTTCACTGTTGCCACAAAACTCAATATATTGAAGTAAAATTATTGATTATATAAAATGTAATATATATTTGTTCAAATAGTGTTAATAATTTTATGGTTATTTACAAACAAAAAATCATCACTCAGGTATACATTTACATGGAAATGACCATATAAAAAGGTGGGGTTTTTTTTTACCTCTGTTTTCAAAAGGTCACAAACTGTGCCAAACATAATATAATCGGGTGAAAATGGTGCATTTTATTCACATATTAATGATTTAACATAAAAACATCTAAAAACTGATGTACATCATTGTAACATGTCGTATTATAACATGAAAAACTGTGAAAATGAAGCTCTTTTTTTTTGCTAGAATTCTGTATTATTAGCTTTTTTTTTTTTTTTTTTTTAAACTAAATAAACTCTTCTAAAGTAATTTTAAATAATTTTATTATTGTAAATGGCATATAGAAACAGAACAAAAAGAAAATTTTACTTCAGTGATTTTTTTGATGAAGTTCTAGGGTGGGTTTTTTTAGGATACATTTTCCTTTGGGTTTTTTTTTAGAGGACAGCACAATATGTATCCCAGATTTATGCAATTTCGAAGTTTTGAGGAAAACTTAGTTTTCCTCCTCCCTTTTATCCTCTTTATTTTTATATATATCATTGTTTTGTACTTTTTCAAGAGCTTAATTTTTTTTTTTTTCTCAGCATACTTTAAGTTTAATGGACCTATTTGCTTAATTATATTTATGCTAGCTAACCTGTCATTTTGAAGTAATTTATGCATACACATTTCCGTGCAATTGCAGTTTAATCTCCTTGGCGCCATTTTTAAAAATTGCCAAATTGTTGCCATATTGGGAGAAGTCCGAATTACCGGTGTTGTCGTGCCAAAAAAAATCGCCTTGGTGAAGAAGAATAAACTGTGATTTACCGCACATTTCATGCAAGCCTCAAGCACGTTAAACATTTTTACCATGCTACTTTTTTTTATTTAATATTTTGCTGCAAAAATCAGCAAAAGAAATGAACTCTTTGATAGTAACCATGTCATAAGAATGCTTGTAAAACCGTTGTGTAAGGTAAAGAGAGCTAAACATGACATTTTATAAATTTTCTTCAGTGTTGTGGCAAAAAAATGTTTTAGAAAAATAAGTTTCTTTAAAAACATTACTTTAGTAAAGAACGTTTGTTAAAATACTTTATTAATTTGTTTAAACTTTGTACTATATATGCCAGATTTATGCAACTTTGAAATATTTTGGAAAACTTAGTTTATATTACCTTTTTAAATTATGAGTTTGAAGAGTTAAAGCAATTATATATCACCATTACTATGCATGATTACTCTTTCTGGAACAGATGTCTTATAATCCCGGGGTCCGCCGTCTTGTATTTATTCTTGGTGTGAGTTAAAAATTGTTTTTTAATCAATAGTTATAATTATTATACTCCAGTTTTTTCAATATTCTATTAACCTATCAACCATATTTAACCATTGGCGACATTTACTACTTGGCGAAAAAGAACTTTTCATGCACAAAAAAAAATCCAAGATGGCAGACCTCGGGATAATAAGACATCTAAGCCCTGTTTCTCAATCAATTTAAAAAAATTAAAAAAAAAAACTTGGCTCAATCTTAGTATAAAATCAAATCAACATGTCAAAATCAGGTGGGCAATGAGTCTTTCTTTTTTATAGTAGACTTTTATTATGAATACAATGACCATGCCTACAGCAAAGATTACAGTAGCCTGATTAGTTGTTTTGTTTTGATTTTTTTAATGTTGTTGATTTTTTAGAAATTAAGTATATACGGGTGTTTTTGTTTCTGTGAGAAAGTAGTAGGGTCCCCCGGGGTAATTCCTGGTCAAAAATTGACGACATCCAATTATTATAAAAACTTCTAAAGGTATTGTTCCCAATTTTGGTATGGAATAAGCAACCTCTGATGGCTATATAATAAAATACTTACTTAAATTTATAAGCACTTATAATTTAAATAATTATAATTTTTAAGTGAACGTGAAAGTAAGGTGGGTACTTTTCGGTTAGCCGGGCGCCACTGTTATCTATACATATTTGTATACATACATACATGTAAATATACACATGTATACATATACATATATTGCATATATACACACTTATATATATGTAAATGTACTATATGTATATATAAATACATTTATATTACATATATATGTATATATAACAGTGGCGCCCGGCTAACCGAAAAGTACCGTAAGGTGTAATTTTTTGGATGAAGTATGAGGACAAATTATTTTGGAAACATACAACTCTTGGTTGCTGTTCAATAGCTTAATGTAGGGTGTGGTTTGAGGATCTTATTTAAATTTTAAAAAGTTTTATCCCAGAAGTTCGAACCCATAGCAGCCAGCAAGCCTTTCTCCGACTAATTTTCTCTCATCAGGCTGGGGTCAGCACGGGGCTTAAAATTTATTGGCAGACTTGGCCCGAGCCATGCTGGATGGCTTTGCTAGATTTATAATAGTAACAAGTAACTAATTGTGTAAGTACTAAGTATTAATTTTTTTTAACTGCTATTATAAGTTAATTTCATACGTTATTCTTTAAATATTCCTTGCTAGATGGCTAGAACTCAGCGGAACAAAGCTACAATGGGACATTTAGGTTTACTAAAAGCTCGCCTTGCTAAGTTACGTCGCGAATTGATGACTCCAAAAGGAGGCGGTGGTGGTCCTGGTGAAGGTTTTGATGTAGCAAAAACGGGTGATGCCAGGATTGGATTTGTTGGTAAGTATAAAGTATTGTTTTCACTATTAAATTGACATTTAAAGGTCTGTGAGTACTTGCTTACTTTCCATCAATCATTTACTATAAAAAAGTCACTAAACAATGTCATTTTTGTACCAGTAATGATGCTATGTTTACTCTCATCTGTTGCAATGTTGCATGCTATATACAATGCATAAATTCTCTTTTTATTTTGTGGGTAAGGCAGTTTAATTTACACATTGAAGCATATGTATTCAGAATGTCTTAATTTTTCTCTAACATTTTATTTTAAACTAGTATATAACCCCGTCAAAATTGACAGAATGTGAATGAAAAATCTTCAAAACAGTGTTTAGATGTTTATACGAAAAATAAAATGGAGATAGAATATAGAGAAGAAGAATGAAGATAGGCTTTCAATCACAGGACTTATACCCAAAAATAGTACTCGGTTCGCAGCGCTGGTGCTCTGAATTTAAGCATTGCGTGATTTGGATGTAGTTTCAATTTTTGATTATAGATGGCGGCATCAAATGTCATTAGGTTCATGTTCAAGAATCATTATTTTATTTCTGATATTTGAAAAATTGTACATGATCAATAAATATGAATGAAAATAAGGAAAAATGTTCATTGATAAAGGTATATGCCCTGTTTTTTTCTTTTTAATTTTAAGTTCATAGCAAAAAAACTTCTATCAAAATAGCTACATTTTCTAGTATCAAAACAGTAACACTTTAATCATGAAAATTGTACATTAAAAAAAATATTTTTCTGATTTAAAAAAAAGATGCATCATTTTATGATATTTGCATTTCATTAATAAAAAATTATTATCCTTTGATTTTGTATGAATACGACAAAGATATTATGTAAACTACAATTTAAAATACAAAAATTTGAAATGAAAAACGTCTCCTTTAAAAATATCAGAATTACATCCCAAAATTTAAATATTATAGCATAAAAATAGTGTTACATTTGTAACTAATATATATATATACAGTAAAACTCGGATATAAATAACGCTCACCACTTAAAACGCTTTCCCGCCTTTTACACTCATTTGTCCCGGTCCCTTGAACCATACCCATAAGAACAATGTAAAAATTCCTTGCTTTTAACGCTCCCCGCGTTTAACACTTTCCCGCCTTTAACGCGCTTTTTATTGGTCCTTTGAACAAAGAAATCCCGGATATTACGCTTTGGTTTGCATCCGAAGTTTTCATTTTCTCGCCCGTACAAAGAGAGAGAGAAAGAGGGGATACGTGGAATTGGCAGCCAGCCAACATCCAAAGACTATGTAAAAAAAAAAAAAAATCAGCCAGCGCTGCAGTTTTTTTCTCATTGGATCAGAGAATAAAAGAATTTATGCCGTCCATCTCAGTAGCACCAGTCTGTCTCTTACTTCACACAAACTCTTTCCCCTTTTTTCATTTACATATAAGTAAGTAGAATCATTAGCAACTCCAATTAGGTGCAACATGGAAGCTAAGAGTATGAAAAGAAAGACGCTGACAATTTCAAAAAAGTTAGAAATTCTAAAAAATTATGACAAAAAATCCCTTATTGTGGGTCATAAAGATTTTACGTTATCTATGAATATCGCGCCGTCGTCTCTTCGGACTCTTCTTCAAAACAGAAAAGATATTGAACAAAATGCTGCTATTGGTGGCTCAAAGAAAAGAGAGTAAAAACAGAAAAATATGAAAATTTAGAAAAAGTTATGTACGAGTGGTTTCTTGAATCAAGACACTGTAACATACCTATCAGCCGATCCTTGGTTAAAGAAAAAGCTGCAGAAGTAGCCCAAAAGCTAAGAATTGAAGATTTTACTCCATCTAATGGGTGGTTAGACCGATTTCGAACCCGCCACGGCATTGTGTACAAGAAGATTTGCGGAGAATCCGCTGCCGTGAACATAGAGAATGCACAATTTTGGAAAAAGAACAGTCTTCCAAGGTTTATCAAAAACTATGCCAGTTGGGATATTTATAACGCCGACGAATTTGGCTTATTTTTTAAAGCGATGCCTGATAAATCCTTAACGTTAGAAGATGAACCATGGTGGGAAGCTCAGTAAAGAACGTGTGACTGTGCTTCTTTGTTCGAACGTCGATGGGAGCGACAAACGCAAGCCTCTAGTGATTGGAAAATCGGCCAAACCTCCCTGTTTCAAGAACATCAAACGACTGCCCTGTGACTATGCACATCAACGTAAGGCTTGGATGACGGGTCCCCAGTTCATTAAATATGTTTCTGATTTTGATATTGAGATGCGGAAGCAAAATAGGCATGTCATACTATTCGTAGACAATTGCGCAGCGCATCCCCAAGAAATACCAGATATTACAAACGTCTCTCTGGAATTTTTACCTGCAAACACCACAAGCGTACTTCAACCGATAGATCAAGGGATCATAAAGGTTTTAAAACAACATTATCGCAAACGTATAGGGAAACGATTTCTACATGAAATGGAAAATAAAAGTAGTCGATCTTCTGTAACTCTCCTTGAGGCCATGAACTACCTTAGCGCTGCTTGGGATGCACTCGAACCTAAAATAATTCAAAATTGCTTTAAAAAGGCAGGCTTCATAACGGACGCCAACTATAGTATGGATGCAGCAGAAGAGGGGTCGTATCCTATAGACGACGAGGACTGTCAAGCTGTTTGCGAGCATATTGCAGAAAACGCACAGAGCCTTCAGAACTATCTTAACATTGATAAAGACATTATCACAAGCAACGTTAGGAGCATTGACAACATTATAGGGGACACTGTAACGGATGCTGCAGAAGAAGAGGACCCTGGTGAAGTTGCTGATGACGATGTTCAAGAGTGCATCCCAACGATAGCTGAAGTAATGGAAGCTTTTAGCACTATCTGCCTATACACTGCTTCAGAAGATACCGCCGCTTCACATGAAGATATATTAAGAGATATAACCAAAGCAGAAAACGCCCTTTTGTGTGGTCGTTTGTCCACCCGTCAGACGAAACTCGAAGAGTTTTTCTCTAAAACAGAATAAACAGTAAATGAAAGTTTGTAGTCCTAGTGGTGCTCAAGAGTACAAATGTCACGTTTTTTTTTAAAAACAAAATGTTATTATTAGTTTCTTTCATAATTTTATGTTTGATATAAGGATAAAGGTTCCTATTAGAAATGTTAAATATATTTTGTAGCTTTAGTTTTAATGCTAACAATTATTTTACTTATTCTGATTTGAAATAATAATACACTTTGTAAACACTATGTAAATTTGTGATAGTTAAAATGAAGGAAACGTTTTTGTACCTATGCTGTGAAGCTTCTATTTTAAATAATACACAAAAATGATTCTCTGCATTACTTAAATCAGATAATCTAATATTCTCAATTTTAAAATGTCGAAAACCTTCTCCCGCATTTAACGCTTTCCCGCTTTTAACACTTTTCTAGTCCGGTCCCCAGGAAGAGCATTATATCCAGGTTTTACTGTATATGTATTACAGGAAAACTTACGTTTAATTCTTGTAAGCTTGTTGTAAAGCATATTAATTGAATTATTCTGTAATACACTACAAAGAAAATTTGTAATTATTTTTCATCTGCATCATTTCTCAAAGTAAATTGCATATTATAGATTATTAATATTTTAATTACAATAAGAATTGATAAGAAATATTCATTTTATTTGCCATGTCTTCAAAGCTGATAAAATGTATCAAAAAAGTATAATTTCAACAGAAAGTTTCTTCGCTTAGATTGAATGCCAGTAGATGGCGGCAAAATAATTTTTATCAGCGAAACCTTAATCCAGTGCAAAATAATTCACTGAATTCAGCTGATACTGGTTTCAAACTTACTCTTATAAATGTAAACAAAAGTGAAAGACACATTTCAAAATATTTAAAGGCTTTAATATGCTTTTACAAATATTTTAAGAGCAGCATTGGATGTTAACCGTATTTTTTTAATGAATCGCTCAAATAGTCATTAATTTGTTTCTGGATTTGGAATTTGTGTTTCTGAATGGCTACCTGTTGTTGGTAACTGATTATTTTTAATTTAGAACTTAAAACATTATAATTGTATTGGTTTTAGAGAAAATGAAGAAGCATTGATGTAATACATATGATACAATGTATATTATTATAAGTCGAACAATTGCCTTATTTACGGAATTGGAATAATGCTCAAGCCTAACATGGCCGCAATATGTTTTTCTATGGAAAGATTGTCAGGATAAGATGAGTTCACCCCGGAAGTGTTATACACTTAGTGCTATTATATATATATGTATAATAAATGATAAGGACTCAGCACCTAGTGTTGACTAGAAAAAAAAGAGCCACCAGGTGAGAAATTTTAAAAAAGGGGCAGAATATTCTCAAAAAGGACTCTCTTGTACTTTGCTTTAAGGGAAAAAAATTAACTTATTTTTTTAGAGTCCCCTTTTAACAGTAGTATTTTGTGATATTTTCCCGGGACTGATTGAATTTTGTAATTTCTTCCTGAATCAACGGGTGAATTTTGTTATTTTTTCCCCGCAACAATCAACAAAATCAGATTTTTTTTTTTTTTTTTTTTTCTTCAACAGACTGGCAAATTTCGCAATTTTTTCTTACGATTGACGGATGAATTTTACATTTTTTCCTGTGACAGATTGATCAGGGTTCGCACAGACTCCTTGGAAACTCCTTAAATTGTATTGCGGCTTCGGACGCAAGCAATATTGCTGCCGAGGGGGGGGGGGGGGAATTGTGATTGTAAAAAGCGCGGTAAATCCTTTGTGCATGTCATTCATTTGAAGCACGGCATTAATTGGGTAGGATAATCTTTAATAGCAGGGCTCCCACTAGGTCCGTTTTTCAATTATTAGGTCCATAAAGTCAGTTTTTCGACACTAATAGCCGACCTTTATTTTAAATTTTATCGATATTTTGGCATTTAGCCAAGAATCTCGGAAAAATCGTGTTTTTCGCAAATATATTCCAAAAAATACCGTCAAATTTCGTCAATCAATCACGGAAAAAAATCGTAAATTTTGTCAAAGGATCGTGAAAAAATGCGAATTTCTCCAACAGATCCCGATAAAACTCAACGCAAATTTCATTAAAGATCGAGAAAAAAAAACAGATTTCCTCAAAAATCGCGAATTTCCTCAAAAGATCACGAAAAACACGCGAATTTCCTCAAAAGATCGCGAATTTCCTTAAAGGATCACGAAAAACACACGAATTTCGTCAAAGGATCGCGAAAAACACGCAAATTTTGTCAAATGATCGCGAAAAGCACGCGGTTTCCATCAAAAGATCGCGAAAAAAAGCGAATTTTCCCAAAAGATCGCGAAAAGAACGCAAATTTCCCCCAGAAGATTGCGAAAAAAACACGAATTTCATCATAACATCGCAAGAAAATTGCGAATTCGTCAAAATTTCACCTTCAAAGAAATCGATTACTGCTGTTCTAAAAGAATAAATTTAAAACTTGTTATATTTTTTTTTGTCTGTTGGGTTTAGCATTCTTTTTTTTTTTTTTTTGCCTTTTAAAATTTTCTTTAAGATGTATCATGTATGTGATATACATAATAAGTGCTTGGGGTTTGACTAATCTCTATTTATATGACCTAGGGGTGATTCTAGTCTGAATTTTCCAAAAATGTAAGGCATTCATTTCCAAAAATTTTAAAAAATCGGTCACTAATCCGAAAATTCGGACATATGGTCGCCAAAAAAAATTAATTTTCTCAATCATTTGCAGAAAAATCGCCAATTTTGTCAAAGTATTGCGGGGGAAACGCAAATTTCGTCTGAAGATCGCTAAAAAACCCACAAATTTCGTCAAAAGATCGCGAAAAAAACCACAAATTTCATTAAAAGTTAGCGGAAAACCCACAAATTTCGTCAAAAGATCGCGAAAAACCCCACAAATTTCGTCGACAGATCGCGAAAAAACCCACAAATTTCGTCGAAAGATCGCGAAAAACCAAAAATTTCGTCAAAAGATCGTGAATTTCTTCAAAGAGTCACGAAGAAAACGCATAGCTAATGTTGGGAATGGATTTCCCCCTATCTCCCCCCCCCCCCTCGTTAAAAGTTAGCGAAAAACCCACAAATTTCGTCGAAAAAACTGCAAATTTCGTCAGAAGATCTCAAAAAAACCACAAATTTCGTCAAAAGCTCTCGAAAAATTGACAAATTTCGTCAAAAGATCGTGTAAAACAACGCAAATTTCGTCAAAAGATCACAAAACCCCCCACAAATTTCGTCAAAAAAAACGTGAATTTCTTCAATGAGTCGCGGAGAAAACGCATAGCTAGTGTTGGGGGTGGATCCCCCCACCGCCGCCGCCCCCCCACTTTTCAGAAGATTTGCTTGTAATTTCAGAATGTTTTTTTCTCAGAATCACCCCTGTGACATGACCATTGATCACTGCATAAAAAAGTTGATTGTCAATTTTGTATTTAAACTTACGAAATCAGTAAGCAATATATTGTGAATACTGTACAATTTCAGCACTAATTAGATTCTAATAAAGTAAAATTTGTTTTTGAAATGTTTTTCTCTCCACATTGGGCATTAAAAATTAGAGTGTGCATACCACATAGCGATGCAGCACATAAAAACATCGACCACAAAAAAAAAAAAAAAAAAAAATGGCAAATCCTTAAAACTTTTTGGACTCCTTGGATTTTTTCTTCCCAACTCTGTATGAACCCTGTTGATGAAATTCATAATATTTTAAAGTGACACAACTGAAGAATTTCTAGATTTTTTTTTTTCGGGCAACTGAATGATGATTTCCTCAATATTTCCTGCAACTGATTTACGAATTTCATAATATATATATATATATTTTTTTTTTTTTTCTCTGACTGATGACACCCGCAGGGTTTTTTCATGTGCTCGTTGGATGAATTTTGCAGGGTTTTCCTGTTGCTAATTGAAGAATTTCATGTTTTTTTTTCTTAGCAGCAGGTGGTAAATTTCTGGATTCCCCCCCCCCCCCTCCCCTCTTCAACTTATTGGCGAAACCCTCAAGTTTTTTTTCCATGCGATCAGTGGACAAATTTCCATGGAGTTTTTGTTGTTGGTGGTTTTTTTTTTTTTTTTTTTAATTCCCTGCGACCGACTAAACAATTTGATTTTTTCTGTAATTGGCTGGTGAAGCGAATTTTTCGATTTTTTTTCACACAACCGATTAACAAATTTTGCGATGCTTCCCTGCGACCAAATGACGAAATTTACAATTTATTTCCTGCAATTAGAAAAAGAAATATATTGAAAGGGTGCATAAAAAAAGGCTGTAAGGGCTATGCAAAATAATTAAAAAGGGCCACCTGTCACATAAAGTAGTTAAAAAGAGCTGCTGAGCACATAAAGTTATATAGATATTATCTAACTATACATAAGCATTCAATGATGCAATGAGAGAAATTATGACAACTAAATCTATTTAAAAATGAACAATGGTTCCAAAATTACATTTATAACTGCACTATGGTTTATTAGAATTAATATTTATTAAATGATCAAAAGAGCAATGTTTTATATTTTTACATCTATTGTACTTTCTTTTTTTTCGAAAAGAAATGTTTTGCCATTATAAAAGTTAAATATTGTTTGGTTTTTATTGAAGATTTAAGATGTCCGTAAATTTTAAAGTGGTGAGGATTTTTTTTCTTCTTTTTTTTTTGGGGGGGGGGGGGATAAATGATAGATATTATGTATGCGATCAAAAGTTTTTCTTGCAGTTATATTTTCTTAGAAAATGTAAAATAAGTATGTTTTAAATTATGCCTTCAAAAAAAATTTCTTTGTCACTTTACACAAATTTATTACAAAAGAAATAAATGCCTTTATTTTAAAAATTTTAGACTTTTACTCTCAGAATTTCTACAGTAGTTTACAAAGAAATTTATATCTAATTCACCCAATATTTTGTAATGGCTTTAACAGGGAGCCATTTATAATTCCCCTAATACTCTGTTCAGACCGGATATTTAAGATATCTCGGACTGCTGAACTCACTGAGAGAGTTTATGGAACTCTCTCGAGGAATTTAAACTTTCTATGGTTAGATGCGTCCACTGCCACCCACTTTGATTCGCTGTGTTGGCTCGCTTTAACTGATTGGCTGTTGATGTTCATTTTAATATATGTGCATACTTTACATTTGTTCAGATCTCCGGCACATTGATGTCCAATGAGTTATCTTAGATGAGTTTTGATGTGTGAACAGGTTCTTTAATTCCGAAGTGTACCACTTCAAATATGGATGTTTAAGGTACCTTAAATATCCAGTCTGATATAGGTGAAAATTAGCGGTCGCCACTCGCCACGTGGCGATTAAAGTTGTAAAAATGGCGATTAAAAAATCGGCCATTGATCGCCACCCTAGTCGCCACTCGCCAAGTGGCGATAAAAAATCTGTTATCGATCGCCAAGTGAAATATAGCTTTTTTCATAGAAATATGCATCTCTACTTTGGTTACATGTAATTAGAAAACTGGTTAATTCTTTTTCTTACCAGATGCAAGCAGATTAGAACGATTTAGCTGTATTTTCAATATTTCAGCTTTTCGCCATTGCTCTCCAGTTGGATTATTTTTTTCACGAAATACAGTTTTATTCTGCAAAATGTATTCATCAGCTTTAATTCCACATACATTTCAAATAATTTATTCCTTTTTTTTTTTTTTTTTTTTTTTCACTGGATGCAAGTGGATTTTAAGGACATTGCAGTATTTTCAATATTTCGACTGCTGCCACATGCTCACCAGTTAGATTATTTTTCTTCAGTGGATACTGTTTAATCCTGTGGAATACACTCATCAGCTTAGATTTCAGCTATATGTAGTGTGTGTAGTATGTTAATAACACATTTACTAATTAAATAAAATCCAAATAACATTTTATTGTGCTTTATTTGATTATTTTTTCTATTGTATACATGGAATTTAGAATTTAGATTTAGTTATTTTTTATATAAAGAAAATAATAGTAATTTAAATTGATAATAGTGTTTATGAACATATATACAAATAATCTAAAAATATATTCTAAAAAAAAAATAATGTAATTTTGACTGCTTCCTATTCTTATCATGAATAGTTAGCTGGTAAAACACTCTGACTTATAAAAAAATATGTATATATACAACGATTATAGTTTCTGTAGATGTCAAGAAAGTTTGAAACATTATAGGTGGCCACTAACTTTAAAAAGTGGCCACTAATGAAACTGAGTCTACCGGCCACTGGCTACTAACTCAATTTCCCAGTTTTCACCTATACAGTCTGAACTGGGTATAAGGCCTGGAAATCACAGGGTTGTTAAAAGCCCAGGTTTTTTCAGAAAAAACCCAACCCACTGGGTTTTTTCAGGGTTTTTGGAGGGTTTTGCAGGTTTTTTGGTGTTATAGGAGGTGGTTCAGAATGTTTGAAAAAAAAAAGTACTTACTACTAAATTTATAGTAGCTAATTGATTACAAATATATATAATTAATGGCAATAATCAAAATTATGCTTTGCTTTTAGATAAATTGATTATTAGTAATAATTTTAACAATAAAACTATCATTAAAGTACTGTACTGAAACTAGTGCTGAATCAGAACTTTTAAACTAATATTTTGTTAAGGATAAAGTATTTTTATTCATTTTAATTAAAGTGATTGCCTGATATATAATAAATATTTTCTCTAGAAAAAGTTAATTTTTGTTCAAAATTGAATTTTGAAACACATTGATTACTGATAGATTGCAAGATTGTTTTTTTCTTTTGAATTGTTTGGCTTCCAAATTCCAAAATGTGTTGCTATACTCTTTTTTAGGCATAGTAACATTCCCTTAGCCTGGGGTAAATAGGAATTTTCCATTTTCTCTTTTCAAAGCATTCTTCTCCCCACTTACTGAAAAACTGAAAGGACAATAAGGAAGAATTTTCAAGAACATAACAATATAAACTTCCCTCCCTCCCCTTTGAGTTGTACTGGTCCTCTCCTTATACTTCAGGACAATGAGGAGGAATTTCCAAGAACAGAACAGTATCATACATCTCCAACTCCCCTTCCATAATCCCTTTTCTTTTGAAACTGGAGTAACTAGTTTGAAAGGTTTCTATTGCATTTCAATCTCTCTCTGAAACTGGTCTGAATTTACTTGCACTTTCAGTTGACTAAAAAATATCTCCCAAGTCTTGCTACAGTGACAGTTTCATTTGGCTACTTTGTTTGTTACAAATATATTTTGATTAAATTCAGTTTTTTTTTTGTGTGTGTGTGTTTTAAATATCAAACTTCTATATAATTTATATAGGTATAGTATAGTATATATGTATTTAACCATGGGAAAAGCAGAAGGAAGTGGAAGAAAACAATCTGTTGAGTGGACAATGGTAAATAAGACAACAAACATATACAAAGTGACTTGTAAAAACTGTGATAGCATAATAAGTGCAAAAATTGAAAGAATTCGTTCTCATATGAGTAAGTGCAAGAAATTTGAAGCCAATTCTTCTCATCTGTGTAATAGTGATAATGATGAACTTTCTTTAATTGCTCATACATTTATTTCAAGGAAAAGGAAATCTGAAGATAGCATTCTTGAGGCCACTGATTCTGATGGTCTAGATGTTGATATTCTTCAGCCATCAAAACCAAAGCGCCAAAGATCAATGGGCGAGTATGCAATTAAAACATCAGATCATCAAAAGAAAATTCTTGATCAGAAAATATCAGAATTTTTTTATGCTAATAATATAGCTTTTAATGTGGCTGATAGTTATGCATTTAAAGAAATGATTAGTGCTTTGCGTCCGGGGTATGTTCCTCCTAACAGACAAAGGTTAGCTGGACAATTATTGGATGAGGCTAACAAGTCAGTTGATTTGCTAATGGAAGATAAATTAACAAATGCTGTTATTACTTTAATGTTGGATGGGTGGTCCAACACAAGTAATGATTCCATTATTGAAGTAAGTATTCATACTGACAAAAGTACACATTTGTTGGACGCTATAGATTGTGGATCTGAAAAGAAAACAGCTAAATTTTGTGCAGAAATAGCTGAAAAGGTTATTAGTGAATTTAAACAAAAGTATGATACAAATATATTTGCTGTATGCTGCGATAATGAAAATAAAATGAAGAAATTTTGAGATATGATAACTGAAAAACATCCGCATATTCTAGCCTTTGGTTGCTCGGCACATTATATGAACCTTGTTGCCAAAGAAATCACTCCTAAAAGTTTGATGAAATATGTAGTTGAAATTCAAAAATTTTTCAGGAACCACAATAGACCACATGGGTGGTTGATTGAGAAAAAAGGGCACAAACCGCAACTGCCCAATGAAACAAGATGGAGTTCTGAAGAAGCTTGCCTTTCATCGTTCATATTCAACTATCAGAAATATATAGAAATATCAATTGAACATAAAGATGATATAGATACAAATATTTTAACTTTTTTGGATAACAAAGGGTTATATCGAGAGTGTGTAAACCTTCAGGCACAGTTATCTGTTATTGCTAAAGCACTTGATAAGTTGCAAACTGATAGTTGTACTCTTGGGCAAACAGTAGAAATTTGGCTTGATGTAATGGAAAGTAAAGAACTGTCTTCACATAAAGATTGCATAAAACATCGATTTGAAGAAGCTGTTACTCCATTTCACTTTATTGCGAATATTACAGATCCTGCCTTACAAGGAAAAAGATTGACACGGCAGCAAGAAAATTTAGCTGAACAGCTTTTAGAAAAATTGAATCCTGCTTTTGATGTCTCTTTCAAGATGTTCCAAATAAAAGATACTGATTATTATCCAAAATCTATGTTTTCTCAAAGTGTCATTGAATCCATTGAAGCCAAAAAGTGGTGGAATTTGATGGGTTGTAAATCTGAAAAAAATAAGCTTCTAAATACAGATTTTTGCAAATTTTTAGAAGACCTCCACACTACTACATCTACATCAGCATCAATCGAAAAAAAATTTTCTACTTTTGGTCTGGTGTGGTGCAAACTCAGAAATAAACTTGGTTGCAAAAAAGCAAAAAAATTAGTAAAAGTGTATAAATATTTAAAGTCAAAAGGTGTTGAGACAGAATGGTGATTGAGATAAATTAAATTGTTTTTTATTGAATGAATGTGAATAAATTAATGATTATTTGATCAGTTTGTGTTGTTATTAAATTAAGTTGCTGTGGTAGTTTATATTTAATTAAGCTAAGCACAGTTTTATACAATTGAAACTGGATATAACAAAATTCATTGTACTGGGAAAAAATATTTTTTGTAAAGTAAGTATTTTTTATTATTACTAATTAATAGAATAAACCAAGTAATTCTACATGTCTACATAATTAAGATTCTCAGCATATATGGTATTTTGTTATGAGTTTCCATTGTATAACATAAAATGGATTATATATCAAAGTATTTTTTTAATCTAAAAAACTTTGTTTATGTTTGTGATAGTCACGACACATACTTACAGAAAATTAAGTAACAATTATTTCTTTTAAAAATTGTCATGGGTATAATTGGGACATTATTTTCCTCGTGGTATGGGGGTGATGGTGATAAACTTTATGAATGGTGTACTGATATTAAGAAATATATTACAATATATATGTAATATAAATATATTATATGCAATTTAAAGTTGAAATTTTGAAAAAACCCACTTGGGTTTTTTCCTGGGTTTTTTCAGAAAAAACCCACCCGGGTTTTTTGGGTCGGGCAAAATCATAACAACCCTGGGAAATCAAGCCTTAAGGATACCTAGAAATCAGAAGGAAATTAAGAATTGCTTCGGTCTTAAAATCACAAGGCCCATAATTTTTCTCCAAACCTGGAAAATCGGCTCAAAGTTCTTGTTAAATAGCAATCATTGGTTGTTGGTGTGAAAAAATGGTTAATTCTAGAAAACTGACTTTTTTTTTTTTTTTTTTTCAGAAAATTAGTATTAATTCTGCTTAAATTTGAACATTTTGTACATTGTGGTTGGTGTTATAAATCAGTATATTATTTGCATAAATTTTCATTTTTCAATCAAATTAAAAAACTCTTTTAAAAATTAACTAGGTTAAAACAAACAAAATAGTTTCCTCAAACCAAAGTTATTAGTATCGTACTACTACAACAGCAATTCAAAAATGTCAATCAACCTAAATTTAAAACTGGCTTTTAATTTTTGACCTTCTTATTTGATTTAGAAGAAAATTGTCACGCCCTGCACTTTGATGTGTAAATGGCATTAATTTTAAAGCATGTTAAATATATGAAATTGTATGCAAAAATGTAAAGTCTTTTTACCATTTAATTATTTTAGGCTTTCCCTCTGTTGGTAAGTCAACATTAATGAATACTCTAGCGGGTGTATTTTCTGAAGTCGCAGCTTATGAATTTACTACCTTAACAACAGTCCCTGGTGTCATAAAATATAAAGGAGCTAAAATACAACTTTTGGATCTTCCCGGAATCATTGAAGGTGCTAAAGATGGTAAAGGACGAGGTCGACAAGTTATTGCTGGTAAAATTCTTTCAAGATTTAACAGAAGGAAAATTAAAAATTTACATTTCTGTTATTTTCTATTGATAATTTTTAATATTAGAATTATAATTCATGTAATGAATTTCTTTTGTTTTCATCCTCAATCCTTAACTTTGTTCCAGGATATAAATTATCATGAACATGCATTTTGTATTGATTTTAAATTGCATGGGGTCAAAGAAAAAGTTTGTAGCATTTTTTCATCAAAATTCAAACACATTTTTATTATATTTCAAATGAACTTTACGAAACCAAATAAAGTCGGCTCTCGTTAATTCGAACACGTCGGAACCACAAGAAATGTTCGAATTATCCAGAGTTCGAATTATGGAAAGTATGGGAGGAAAACATGTTTAAAGGGGTACTATTACAAAAGAATTAATGTTAAAGTATTTTTTAAATTTATTTCGGCTGTTATCGTTAGAATATGACTTAATATCAAATGAAAAGATATAAATACATAAAATAATTAATAAGATTAAAATAATATAAAAAAAACATAAAATTAATAATACACTATAGAACAACTGCATTTAAAATTACATTTTAATTGTACTATAATTTTCTTACCTGAAATTAGATGAACATTTAAGAAATTATTTACGCTTATTTATCATCTTTATGAAAAAAATTATCAATTGTTGTTTGCTTAGTCCTATTCATTTTTGACTTTTTAGTCAGTTTTTCTATTTGTAACAAACAGTTACGTTCTTTGTCCGATGACGGCTGCATCAGGATAAATGCACGCAAACACTCAATTGATTGTGCAATTGATTTTTCTGCGGGTAAGGAAAGCACGGGGGACATAGTAGTAGGATCGCCAGAATCTGATTCCATCTCCTTATTACATTTTTCGTGAATTGTCTCAACAATTTCTTCCGCAGGTAACGGTCCAGATACTTCTAAACTATTGTCGGCTGCTACATATTCTGCGAATGTAATATCACATTGGAACTTTTCAGAAAAGTTTGGAAATTCTATTTCTTCGAAAGGTCTGTCGTTTTCGTCATTTGCATTAGAACCACTCTTTTTAGATGGATGGATAAATCCGGCATGTCGAAAGCATTTTTCTAATGTTTCAGGTTGTACGGCGTACCATGCCGCATATAAATCGTTGATGGCTGTGAGTAATGTTATGTTGTAGCTTTCTTTAAGATCAATCGAAAATAAAATTTGTTCTAGAACCCTTTTACGATAATGAGTTTTTAAATTTTGAATTATTCCTTGGTCCATCGGTTGCAGTTGTGCGGTAGTAATCGGGGGTAAATATTCAATCTTTGTAGAGCTCAGTGTTGGTAGTTTACAATGACTCTGCACATTATCTAGCAGCAATAGAATTTTTCTGTTTTCACGAGAAATTTTTTTATCCAGTTCTTTTAATGAACTGATGCAGATGTCACGCGTCATCCAGGCTTTGGCATTTGTCGCATAATCAACAAGCAGTGTTTTAACCCCTTTGAAGCAGCATGTATTAGTTGATTTACCAATAACTAACAATTTTAACTTCTCACTTCCATCCATTTTGGCACCTACCATCACAGTTATCCTGTCTTTTCTAAGTTTATCACTTGTGCACGTTTCACCTTTAAATGTTAAAGTCTTATTAGGAAGAAGTCTATAAAACAACCCTGTTTCATCGGCATTAAACACGTCTTTCATTGCACAAGTAGAAATAATTTCGGGTAGCTTTTCGTAGAATTCATTGCAGGGAGTGAGGTCTACAGCACCACTTTCACTACACACAGTTTTATGTATGATGTTATTTCGGTGCTTAAAACATGTCAGCCATCCTTCGCTGTAATTGAAATTTTGAATACCCATGAGTAGTGCAAGTTCTTTCGCTTTAGCTGCCAATATAGGTCCACTCAAAGGTACATTTCTTGCCAATGCATCCTTTGTCCATAACAGTAAAGCTTCCTCTAAATCCTCATGGGCTGCTGTTCTCATAAGTTTTCGTCCTTTAGCAAATCTTTTCTTTTCCCATGATTTCAGGATGAATTCTTTATTTTTCAAGTAAGTAGAGAGCATATTCTTTTTTATTCCATATTCTGCAGCAATTTCCGTCTTAGATCTGCCACATCCTACCTTTTTAATAATTTCCACTTTAGCTTCTAGAGTTAACGATTTATAACTTCCACGTGGAGCCATATTTTAAAGAAACAAGATCTTTTACTTTCTCAAAAAACACTTTAGCAGTAAGTAAAACCATTGACTGAAAAATTCGATCCCCACAATGCAAATAGAACATAGTGATAAAACGGGTTTCCGCTATCTTTAACAGATGTCCACCCTGTGAATTTTTTCTGAATGTCACTGTATCAAATGCTAGAGAAGGGATTAGGAACAACCACAATGGAAGAAAGGGCAGAGGTGTCATTGACGGACAGACGGGGGGCACTAAGAAAGTGGATATCAAATGCATGGTATTATTATACTAGTTCAGAACAATTCTGACAAAAATGAAAGAAAGAAAGTTATTTCAAGGATCTGAAGTCCGTGAAAAAGTAAGGAAAAATGAAAAAATGAAGTTCTTGTTAGTTCGAATTAAACGAAGTCAAGAGAAAATAAGTTCGAATTAACAAAAAGTGTTAACGTTATTCTGCCATTGAAAACTTCGGGACTTCATGTTTAGTTCGAATTAAGTGAAGATTCGATTTATCCGATTTCAAATTAACGAGAGCCGACTGTATGTGTTATTTTGGTTGATAACCTTTTGCAATTTTTATTTTTCTTGTTAAATCATTCTGTCACCACTGTAAAACTTCTGAGATTTCTGGGCCAAGTGATTTTCACAGGCCTCTTATGAAGCCAGCTTTGCACCATTAAGAGAGTTCTGCAGAGAGCGAAACAAATGGTAGTCGGGCTGAGCAAGGTCCGGGCTATACGGTGGATGCATCAAAACTTCTCAGCCAAGCTATCTCAATTTTTGTTCAATTCATTAAAGATGTGTGTGGTTTGGCGTTGTTCTGATGGAGGACGCTTCATGTATTGGTCTAATTCTGGCTGCTTTAATTACATTAGTTGTTGACAGTAGAGAATGGAATCGTCTGGCCAGGTTGGAGCAGCTCATGGTGCGCGATTCCCTTCCAATCCCACCAAACACAAAGAGTTACCTTACTATGTGACCATCAACCTGGGCTTTGCCACCGCTTGTGTAGTTTCATCCTTCTTGGACAACGATCTTTTTCGTAAATTATTGTCTTATGCAGTGATGGAACAGCTGCGCCAATTCGATAATAATTCTTGAGCCAAAACGATCATTTTCCACCCGAATTTCGCCAAAATATTGCGATAAACACGCGAATTTTGTCAAAAGAAAGCGAAAAACACGCAATATTTCTCAAATGATCATGGAAAAAAAAAGTTGATTTTAACAAAGGATCGCTAATTTCATCAAAAAACGAACAGAACGCGGTCAAAAGACCGCGAATAAATCGCAAATTTCGTCAGAAGATCGTGAAAATACGCAAATTTTGTCGAAAGATCGCGATAAACAGGCGAATTTTGCCGAAAGATCATGCGAATTCCGTCAAAAGATCGCGAGAAAAAACGTGAATTTTGTCAAAGAATCGCTAATTTCGTCAAAAAACGAACAAAACACGGTCAAAAGATCGTGAAAAAACGTTAATTTATTTAAAAGATAGTTGAAAAACCGCAAATTTCGACAAAAGATCGCGAAAAAAATCTTGATTTTTGTCAAAGGAGAACTAACATTCTCAAAACACGGTCAAAAGATCGTGAAAAAACGCTGCTTTCGTTAAAATATCGCGAAAAAAATCCGCAAATTTCATCAAAAGGTCGCAAACAACACGCGAATTTCGTAAAAAGATCGCTAAAAACACGCGAATTTTGTCAAAGGATCGCCAATTTCGTCAAAAAACGAATAAAATGGGGTCAAAAGATCGTGAAAAAAATGCTACTCATTAAAATGTCTTGAAAATACTGCAAATTTCATCAAAAGATCGCGAATAAAATGCAAATTTCGTCAAAAAATCACGAAAAAAAATGTGAATTTTGTCAAAGGATAGTTAGCTTCGTAAAAAAACACTACTTTCGTTAAAATATAGTGAAAAAAAGCGCAAATTTCATCAAAAGGTCATAAAAAACACACGAATTTTGTCAAAATATCGTCAAAAACACGCGACTTTTGTCAAAGGATCGCAGGAAAAAAAACATGAGTTTTGTCAAAGGATCACTAATGCCGTCAAAAAATTAGGAAAAAACACAAATTTCGTTATAAGATTGCGGGAAAAAAACAAATTTCATCAAAAGGTCACAAAAAACCACAAATTTCATCAAAAGGTCACAAAAAACTGCAAATTTCCTCAAAAGATTTCGAAAAACACGCTAATTTTGTCAGAAGATAGTGAAAAACATGCTGATTTCAACTAAGGGCCTGAAAAATATGCGAATTTTGTCAAAGGACTGTGACAAATACGCATATTTTGTGAAAGGGTCACGGAAAAAATGCAAATTCTGTCAAAGAAACGCAGAAAAAATTCAAATTTCGTCAAAGAATAGCAGAAAAAAAACGTGAATTTCGACAAAGAATATCAAAATGACAGTTTGATGCTCCAAAATGAGCATTTTTGCTTCTCCAAAATAGTTATTTTCTGCTCCAAAGTGGTTTTTTGCTGCTCCAAAATAGTTATTTTCTGCTCCAAAATGAGTGTTTTTTTCCGCTCCAAACTGAGATACATGCTGTTCCATCACTGCTTATGCGATCTGCTTTTCATCGCGCATTATCAATTTCTTTTTGTTTCAGAATCGATTCACAGATAGAAATTCGATCCATTAAATTATTCACTGTTAATTAATGTAGTATCCAAATATTGAACTTCTTTCTGTATTTAGCCTTGTACAAATATGCTAATCCTATGGAAGAAATTTATAAAGATATTTCGTTTGTATTTCAATATTTTTAAATGATTTTTGCATTGAATAGCTGAGATCAATCTGTACAAAAGGTTGTTTTTTACTTTTTCAATTTTGATGGCAGATTTTTTTTTTTTAATGATGATGCTTTCACTTTTGAAATCAGTTCTGAAAATGAAAGTGTCCTCATTAAAAATATCTGTAAACAAAATCGAAAAAGTAAAAACCTGCCTTTGTACAGACTGATCTCAGCTATCTAATGCTAAAAAAATTATTTAAAAATATTGAAATTCAAACGAGATATCTTTATAAATTTCTTCCATAGGATTAGCATTAATGAGTGGGTTTTTTCACTTGACTGAAGTAGCCTCTTAATGACCTATGGACTGTCACTTTTCAAATACACTATAGTATGACTTGATTGTATTAATGTAACCAAACTTATGCAACTCTAATGCCATCTATTGAGAAAAATGCCACAACTTTGTCCTTGACCCATTATTTTCTGATGCAATTGTGTTTTAATGTTATCAAAATCAATAAATATACATACTGTAGGGGAGACCAGGGTACAGTGGACCTAAGTACACAGTGGACCACCCCTTATATTTTACTTATTTTTAAATTTTTAAAGCTTTTCTTTCAGGCTAATTGATAACAGCATTGATTGATTACTTATAGCCTTCAGAACACATCGTTAGCTCAAAATGAACCCTTTTATCATGACTGGTTGTTTTGAGATCCTAAAAGTAAAACTTTTCATCATCATACTTTTCTTTATTGAGTAATTAAAGGTTATGGATAAATAAGATAAAACAACTTTTTTTAAAAGGTAAAACACTGGTCTTTATTAAATTGAAAAGCTTATATGCTTAAAAGAAAATGTTAAATAATTTTATGAGTATGCATTGAACTTTAACATGGGGCACAGTGGACCGCCCACTGCTGGGGTATAGTGGTCCACAATGAATACTGCTCCTGTAATGAAGAATTTTCAAAATATTTAATAATTACTTATTCTCTATAAAGAAATATTGTTTTAAAATAGTTATTTAACTATAAAATAAAGTAAACAAAGAAAAATGACAATTTATTTAACCCTACAATGCATAGATTAGTCATTTGGGACACTTTAAATTTCATGTTATTATGTATGTTGTTCAGGTTATAATGTAGCCATCTGACACTTTAGTTTTCTCCTAAATTATGGATAACAGTTCACATGTGATTTTTAAAATAAGTTTTCTTGTTCAATATAGCAGTTTGTTTGTTTGTTTTTTGTTTTTGGGGGAGGGGGGGGGAGGAGAGAAATGAAAATCATGCATTGTAGAGTTAACATATTAAGAAATATTTTGTTTTGTATTTACTGCCTTTGAAAAATATAACTGTAGCCTAATAAGTAATAAATGACCTCACTGGATTGGTTATGTATAACTTCAGAGCACATGGTTAGCTCATAATAAACTATTTTATCCTGACTATTTTGAGCTTCTAATAAATTTTTTATCATCATATTTGTCTTAATGTTTGCTGATTTTTTTGTACTTAATTAATAACTTGTATGCCATCACTCCTGTATCTTATATTGTTATTTTCAAAATATAATAAATTTTTTGATAATTTTTTAGTTTTGTAAGTTTTCTGTTTCAAAATGCTACTTGCAAATTTGTATTATTATATTATTTTGTAGGTAAAGGGGAAATAAAAAAGAATTAGATTAATTATAAATAGATTTATATTGTATTTTAGACAATAACTAATAGTGGACCACTGTGCCCCAGTAGGTGGGCCAGTGTACCCCGCTTCCAGGGCACACTGGTCCACTTCACGAGTGTATGTAAAAAAAATTTTTTTGAAAAATGTATTGGGAATTATACTCTATGAAAATTATGAGGCATGTAGAAAGGTTTAAAGAATATTCAAAAATATTTTCAGGTAGATTGGTCTCTCCGTTAAAGAGAAAAAAAATGTTAACTACAAAAGTGGACCACTGTACCCTGGTCTCCTTTATATACTCGCGTATAAGTCGAGAAATTTCTGACAATTTTCGGTAAGCAAATTTGGGGGGTCGACTTATACGCGGGTCAGTTAAAAAAGAAAAACAATGAACTTCAAATACTGCAAAATTATGGCTTTTTATGTGTATGAATAAAAAAATAATACATAAAATATACAAATAATAATAATTTATCATTTAAAAAAATTTCAATTGTTTGTTTTTGTTTTACTTACTACCTTTTCAGCAAGTGAAATCTTTGGTTTGATTTTGTGCAAAATTGAAGTAAAAAGTTAGGGGGTCGACTTATATGTGAGTATATACGGTAAATATGTTTTTTTTTAAATAAGCTAGTAACATTAAATGTTCTTTGATTTTAGTTGCCCGAACCTGCAGTTTGATATTCATTGTATTAGATGTATTGAAGCCCTTAGTACACAAGCGACTGATAGAGCATGAATTAGAAGGATTTGGCATCCGTCTTAATAAAGACCCCCCTCAGATTGTCCTTAGAAAGAAAGACAAAGGAGGAATCAATATGCAAGTTATGGTGAGAATTCTTTTCATTAAAAAAATGTGTCACATTTGCAGATTTTTTATTCAAGATTTATGTGTATGGTGAACTTTAATGTTAATGTATAATAAATACTTGCATTGTAAAATAAATGCTGAAATGCATTGTTTGTTTTCTCCTTTTGCATGTATTGTGTGTGTGTGTCTATGGTGACATCACTACTAGACTGTTATGTGAGCAAGAGTATTGTGTTGAGTAAGCATGTGTCAGCACTAAGTTGTATTCCAGCTTTGTAAATATTAATTTAAGTTTTCGTACTTGCAACTCTTAAGCCTGAGTCAAATCTAAGAACTATTCTATGTCATGTTAAAACTCTTCTTTAATCATTCTTATTTCTTTCTGTGAAGGACTCTGTAAAATTATGTTTCATTTAATGACCATCAAAAAGCTTTGTAAAAATAATTTTGACAGCAACTTTGAATCAAAGTTGTGTTGTATTAATAAAGGATCTTGGGATTACATAACCGGTAAAGAAATAAAGCAAATTGAAGATACTGCAGGTAAAAAAAATTGGCTCCAGGCTATAAGAAAGTTCATGCTGATTGATATAATTCTTTTTGCAAATCCTAGTCAACTCTATCATTTTAAACATTATGTGACTTCAAGTGCTGTATGGAATAAATTCAAAGATATTTATGAATCAAAAAGACCAGCAAAGAAGAAATCCTGTTAAAACAGCTTTTGTTTAAAAAAATGTCTAATATAAATGATGTCTGAACATTTTTGTCAAAATAGTGGATAAGCTCAGAGAAATGGAAATATAAATCGCAATAGCTTTATTATCAATTCATCTTATCTACAGAGTTCCTGAAAATGTTAGATGTATCTTCGAATGAATAGACGTTACCTAAACTGAAATCTTTAAAAATTAAAATGTCAAAAGAATGAAAAGCTAGAAACTGTTGCTTTATCCACAACTGAAGCAGAATATATGGCCTTTATAAGGGGCTGCTAACGAAATTGCATCTTAGATAGTTCTTAAATAAACTTTCTCCTGAAATTTTGACTGCACCTACTATAATATTATGTGAAAATCACTCTGCTCAGAAATTAGTATGAAATCCAGTCCACCCTTTATCTGCAAAGCACTTTGATGGTATGTGTGAGAATATATGGTTCTGGTGAAATAGGTATTCTAGCAACAGAAAATATGACAGCAGACATTTTAACTAAAACTCTAAAAGCTTATAAATGTAAGAAATATTGTGAATTGATAGAACTAAGTGTTTAAAAATATCTAGTATTAATTTTTGTCCTTTTTTTCATATGTTTAAATTTAAAGTATAGTTTGTAATTTTATATTGTTTCTCTGTAGTTTACATGTACAGGCTTTGCAACACTCCTATATTTCATATAAATTTGAAAAAGTTCCTATATTTTCCTGTCCTCCACCCTCGCGATTATATTTTATTTAAGCCGTGAAGTTCCGCAATCCGCATATGATTTTTCCGCGAATATATTTTTAAAATTTTGTCAAATTAGGCAAGTCATTCTTCTTTTTTTTTTTTTTTTTTTTTTTTTTTTTATAAATCCTGAATTTTGTCAATCATACTCAAAAAATAAATAAATAAATAAAATAAAATAAAATTTTTAAAAAATTGATTTTTGTTGAAAAAATAAATCATAAATTTCTCGGCAGATTTCGTCAAAGAACTGCGGAATAAAACTGATTTCGTCAAAACAGTGCGAAAAAAGAGTGAATTTCGTCAAAAGATTGCAAAAAAAAAAAAAATTCAAATTACGTCAAAGGATCGCTGAAAAAAACTCATTTCATCAAAGGATAGGTGAAATAAAGCTCGTTTTGTCAAAGGATCGCGAAAAAAAGAACGAATTTTGTCAAAGAATCGCGAAAAAAAAAACGCAAATTTCATCCAAAAATCACAGAAAAACGGAAATTCCGCCAAATGATCGTGGAAAAAATGAGAATTTCGTCAAAGGGCTGCAATAAAAACTCATCAGTCTCTTTGATGATGATACCTATGAATGGACCTCTCCTTACAAAATGCGATTCTGTTGTTTTAGAAGCAAGACCATTATTTCTGTGAACAGAGTGACTGGCATTATGTGAGAAGAGGTCATAATATTAAGGATTACGCTGTTTCTAAATGCATTGACAAAATAACTGATAAGAATTTCACCCCTTTGTATCATGGATTTTTAGCTTTATTTTTTTAGCCAACATAATTAGTCTGTAATTAATATTAATTAATTTTTACTTTAAATGGTAATTATTTTAAAACTACTGTTTTTAATTCATACCGTCAAAGTAATATAACACGTTATTTTATTAAACATTAAATGGATTTGCAGAAAGTTTTTGAATCAATATTTATGTGCGCAGAAAGTTTTTGGTTTTATACAAATCTGAAAGTTTATCTTCGTTCCTGGACAGATGCATTTCCCGTATCGGCATTTTTGAAGGTCATTGATCGTGTTTAGTGTTGTAATTAATAGATTCGTCTTTGAAAACAAGCAATCAGCATTTACGTTTGGCCCTTGGAATGGAGCATCAAGTTTATAGTCACAGAGGTTTTCACTTTTTCAAGTTATGAAAAACTGGTTGAAAATATAGTTTTTAAGTATTTCGTTTGTCATGTATTTAAGTCCAGTATTTGAGATAAGTTATTTAGTATGTTAAAGTTAATTGTTAATCCTTTTTAATTTATTTTTATGTTGTTTGACTTAAATAAATTTTGTTAGTTTTTAATTTGGTTTTTGTCATTTATATCACCACACATATTTAATATATTTTTCTTTTGCAGATTAACTTATATTAAACTTATAATGATAACTTTTTAACTCCTTTTTCTTTTATTGTGGTTTGGGAACCAGCATGAGTGTTTCTACTGTAAAAGCAGCTCTGAAAATCTTTAATAATTCTGATATAACATTAAGTTATATCTAACAATAAAATCATAAATTTCGGCATTCACTCAGAGCAAAAAACTTAGATTTTGTCAATCAGATGCGGCAAAAAATTGCGAGTTTCTTCAGTCAGTTGCTTCAAAAAATCACCGACTTTGTCGATAAGTCATTGATATAAATCATAGATTTCATCAGTCAGTTGCGGCAAAAAATTACGAATTTCTTTAGACATTGGTATTGAAAAATTGAGAATTTATTCAATCAGTTGCATAAAAAAAATCGCTGATTTTGTCAATCGGTCGTTGAAATTATCTTGAAATTTGTCAATCGTTTGTTAATAAAAATCGCAAATTTCGGCAGTCACTCGCTATCGTGGCAAAAAATCGCTGATTTTGTCAACCGGTCATTGAAATATATTGAGAAATTTGTCGATTGTACTTTTCAGGATTCACTCGCGTTAAAAAAATCATGGATTTCGTCAATCAGTTGCAGAGAAAAATCGTTAATTTTATCACTTTAAAAAATTCAACATTAGGAGTTTCATCAGTCAGTTGCGAAAAAGTAAAAAGGTCAAGAAAAAATATCACAAATTTCCTCAATGTATTTCAGAACGTCAATCGCTTATTTAAAAAAAAAAAAAAAAATGCAGATTTTGCCTTTTGTTGAAAAAAAAAAATCTCACATTTTGTCAATCACTTGTGGCAAAAAATTGTGAATTTTCTCAGTCAGTCATTGATAAAAATCGCAAATTTTGTCAATCAGTTCCAAGAAAAAAATCACATAATTAGTCAATTGGTCGCATAATTTCACATAATTATATCGATCATGATTTTTTTGCTCTATAGGGATAAAACTAATGTTTAAACGACATTTTATATAAGTAAATGTGTTTAAAAAAATTATTTATACTTGAAAAGTAAAAGTAAATTAAATAACCTTTATTTTAATTATGTTTGTATGGATAAACACAAATACTATAAGGGGTCAATGATTAAGAAAATAATTGTAAAAAATATAGCTCGGAAAAAAAAAAATTGCGTACAACTCCTAAAATCTTAATATTTTACTCCTGAAGTTCAAAATTCCTGATATAGTCAGGAGTGAACTTTAATTAGTTTACTGCCATGTCTTTATAATGTTGACATCTACGATATTACATATGTAAGTGTATTAAAACATGTGTATGTGTATTTACATATAAATAAAAATTCAAAATTTTCTTGAAAAAATTCTTATATTTTCTATAATGTTTTGAAGACAGTCACTTATAGGCCTGCATATATAATATTTGCAAAATACATGAATAAAGTTTTGTTATAATGAACATCGTAAGGTGCGGATTATTAAATACAGTGTTCATTTTCTCATTTTGCACATATTGTGTGCATGCCAATAGCTATGTCATCATTAGGCTGCTCTGTAAGCAAGAGTATTGTGTTGAGTAAAAAAGATGTCAATGCTGAATCGCTTTGTAAAATTCACCTTAAAAGCATTTTAGCTTTTAATAAGTAACTCTGCATGCTTCACAAACCAACAATAAATGTTCTGAAACAAGTTATTTTATATTAATTTTACCAACTCTGGTTTTCTTGTGAACGAAGAAGCCAAGTTTTGTGAAAACCGTTAGAGCCATTTTCATTATATAGCAGTATTTTCAGTGCTGAGTTTGTTTTTACCTTCCAAAAAGAATTTTCCGAATTCAGTACCTACCTAGTTCATTTTCTTGTGCTTGAATTAGTATAGGAGGTAAGTCATACAAGCATTTTTCGATTTATAACAAGCAAAACTTTCACCACTGAGTTTGTTTTAACATGTCAAAACAATTTTTTTTTAATTCAGCACTTAGCTAGATCATTTTCTCATGCTCGATTCAGTATAGGAGGCAAGTTTCGTGAAAGTCATTTCATCCCTTTATGATATCATCTTTAATTAGGAAAATCACTTCTTGTTTAATATATATGATATACTTATAAGATTTAAGTTTTAAACTCATAAAATCAAAACTTCTGATTAGACCTGAAAAAATGTGTAAGATTTCTAGTTTCATTGCAGATTTCCTCGTGTTCTTTTAACCAATCCTTTGTGTTCTGATTGTACTTTTAAGTACCATTAAAGAAATGTAATATAAAATTTATTTAACCCACCTACCACTAAAAGTAGATTTTACTTTCATACAAAATTATTTTCTGAATCGCATTTTCAAAACACCACAAAACTGTTGAAGAGCTTATTATTTTTTTTTTTTATGCAGCTATTTTTCACCCATTTACTTAGGTGTAGCTTTTCTCTTATTAAAAAATGTCATATGAAAAATTTACTACCGCAAAAACCTTTCCATTGATTGATAGGATCATAATACATTTATTTATAATGTTTTTATAAGAATTATGAGATTTCCATAACAGAATTTTTTGTTAATTAATCTAATTATCAGCGATCATTCTAGAACATAAATAAGGGCAAGGTGCACATTACATAATGAGGGCAATTTTGTTGAAAAAGGCACATTTATACTAATAAAAGAACAAATTGCTCTGTGTGTGTGTGCACGATGGCTAGCGAAACTATGGCACTTACGAGGCTCAAAATTTTTGTGAGGCTAGTCCAGAGTGTCACATGATGCACATGAGCTTCAGAATTTTAAAATTCAAATAATTAGTTGAGAAATTAATTAAAAACCCAAAATTAAAAGAATGGAAAAGTATTCATAATTCAACAAAAGCATAGATTTTTATCAAACCTCAGAGTATTTCTTCAAAAAGTTGAGGAGAGGGCGAGGGTTTAACAGAAAACAGCTCTGCCATGGTGATAAATGTACTGGACTTTTTTTTATTTATCTTAAATTCTACTGTGCCTAAAAACTCAAAAATTACACAGACAGATGCAGAAAAAATTCCCTTTTCATAAATTCTAAAAATTATTTTCATATTCTTGTAAATAGGTGAAAAATCCATTTATAAAATCTCTAATTTCCTTTCAAAGAAACACTTGATTTTGGGAAATCTTTCATAGCAAAAACAGGTGTTTTGAAAAGCAGACGCGCTGGCGGGTAGTGGCGTTTTATAGACGACCTGTAAAATTTTTCAAATATTGAATTTATAGATTTAATTTTTATGCATCGGGATGTAGAATTTTTCGCTAATTTCAGATATGTAAATTTCTTCCCAGTCGCTCAATTACAGCCTTAGTTATTAATTATTATTTTTTTAATTGGATGATTGCTTTCATATTCTCAATTTAAAAGCAAGTTTTTCAAAACCACAAATGATTTTTATACTAGGATTATTTGGAAAGCTGTCAAATTTTTAAAAATACACCATTTAGAGATCTTTAAGTTATCCATTTAGCTTTATCCTATCTTTAAACGCTGTTTAATAATGTCAAAATTTTATATAAATCGATCCGCAAGTTTATGTTTTATAAAAAATTCGATTTTTAAAAAGGAAAAGAAATGCCAAAACACAAATTTGTTAAAATTAAGAAAACTCACAATACGATCGATTTGGAACTTTCAGATAAATTATAACACATAATAAAGATTTTAAAGAGTGGAGGGCATCAAATTTCGGGGAGGGGGAATAAAATTTTTTACGGGAGAGCGATCAAATATTTAAATTCGTACCGTTTCTTACCATTAAAGATGCGGATTTTTGACAGAGCCCTGAGATAAATGTTACTTATTTAATGTAAAACTTCCAGATAGTTTATAACACATAATATAGAGTTTAAAGAGTAGTGGGCATCAAATTATGGGAAGGGGACAATAATTTTTTTTTTTTTTTGGCACGATCAAATATTTAAAACTATCGTTTCATATGCGGATTTTTGACAGACCCCTGGGCATATTAAATAATACTTATTTAATATAAAATTTCAAAAGTGTACTTATCTCTATTTTCGAATGGTAATTTCTAGTGATGTAACGAATAGTGATTTGGCCGAATACCGAATATTCGGCCAAGTTTTAGACCGAATATTCGGCGGCCGAATACTGACTTTAATATAAATGACTTTTATTTTAATTGTTTAATTTTTTTTTTCAATTTTAAAATAAAAAATTAAATTAAGGACTAATTGAAATTAATTTTTTGTTTGAGTTTTCAAAAATCATAACAGCTGAATGTATTTTTTGTTATACTTTCAATGTCTTAAAAAATACTTTAAAGATAACATATGACTTTTAAAAATGTAAATAATAATTTAATTCATAATTTTTTATTTAATCCATAGATAGTTCTAATAATTTATATATATATACTATCTAAAATAGAACTCATTACCTCTGTAAAAATGAAGTTTTTTTTATTTTAGTAAAATCCTTTCACCTCCTAAAAATAAGAACTTGCATGTGTCTTCTGTCTTTTTGTATCCTTTTTCATGCAACTTAAACTTAGTAAATTTACACTCTGTATGTCAAAAAAAAAAAAAGGTTATTTTTTAAAAATATTAATTATTCATTCCATTAAAATATTATATATTATTTTCTGCTACCTAAGATATACTTTTCTCTTTTCTTTCTCTCAAAATTAACAAGCCCCTCATAATACTTCCTCCACCCCATATTTCAGAATGAGATCTTTTTCTTATAATAATTAATGTATTTAGGTATAATTTTTTAATATTGTTTGTCGAAAATATTTAAAATCATATTTTGTTTTGATTTTCTGGAACATATCTAACCAAATATCTTAAAATATTCGGCCAAATATGCCACTATTCGGCTACAGGTATTCGGTCAAATGTCCCACTATTCGGCCACAGGTATTCGGCCGAATATCTGTTCAATATTCGGCCGGCCGAATATTCGGCAAAAGGGCCGAATAGGCCGAATAGTGGCCGAATATTCGTTACATCCCTAGTAATTTCAACAAACATCTTAAATTCTTGCTAATAATTTTTTTTTTTAATGGGAGCACGTTGAAATACTTAAAACCGTACCATTTTCTACCGTCTTAGATGCAGATTTTTGACTGAGCCCTGTGATACATATTACTTATTTAATATTAAATTTCAAAACTGTACTTACCACTATTTTGGAATAGTAATTTGAACAAATATCTTAAATTCTTGCTTAAGTCTGCCACCCCCTTGACTAATGTATCTATTGGCAGGTTGTTTAAAGGAGTTTCGTTCAGAAACAGTTTTATTAAGAATAGAGTTCATCCCTGGTGGTGGATCGTAGAACTAAAGGATTTGAGATTGGGAGTTTTTTTATGCAAGATTTTGCAATGCGTGCACAGCACGCCTGCCAAATGGTACTGTAGGCAGCAGTGACCCATTTCAAGCTTCATTCGGCTTGAGATTGGGTCTTTTTATGAGATTTTGCAGTACAAATTTCAGGTTCATTTAACAATATTACTATGGGCCGGGCAACGCCAGGCGGCTCAGCTAGTCATTTCATAAAAAGGGTATTTTTGTAATAAATGTATACACCAATATATTGGCGAGGAAGGAAGTCTGGCAATTTCCTTAAAGAAACCATATCTACTAAAGGCTCCCCCTTAATTATAAGAATACAGTAACATTTTTAATTTAAATAACTTCATCATATGAAGAATATTAAAAATAGTAAAATGAATATGTTCACGGTTTTTATTGTAAAATAGTGTTTGACCTTGTTTACTATATATTTATGGTCATTTGCCCTTTCTCTTACTCTACTATATTTAGAAACTTTTCTCTCTAAAACTTTTATTCACGGGATAACTTTTCCTCGTTTTAGGAAAACGTGTAAAAAAACTACAAAAAAGCAGTTCTAAAGTTAATTCTCATTAGGATGTCAACGATTTTAATCAGTTGATTTGAATCAGCAATTAAATCGTGATTTTAATCAACTGATTTTTTTAAAAAATCATTGATTAAAATAAAACATTTTCTAAATGTTTAAAATGTCAAAAAAAATATATTAAAATCTACGATGAACACAATTTGAAAGTTTCTACAGGTATTTTGACTTATGAATAAACAAAAAAAGAGCTTTAAATAATTGTTTCTAAGCTTAATTCCTGAGTATTGTAAAAAATTAAAAACAGTTAAGTTTGTGAAAAGCATAGTTTTTATACAACATAAAACAGTACATTTAAAAATGATATTTAAATCTAATATAATTTGCAATGTCATAATTTCCTTTAGGAAATCAATTTATGCATTATTTTCTATTAAATAAACATAGCAAGTGTAATAAATATCTGCAAGTAAAAGAATAAATAGTCAGTGTCTCAGTTTCTCGTTCTCTTTTATAATAATAAATTAATAGCAATCTCAAATTAAAGAAGAATGAAAGAGTGACATCTGCTCAACAGCTAAATTGTGAATCAATGCATAAGAGGAAAAGAACTAATTGGTATAAAAATGTTAAACACAACATTACGTACCGAGTGACATCTGCTCAACAGCTAAATTGTGAATCAATGCATAAGAGGAAAAGAACTAATTGGTATAAAAATGTTAAACACAATAAGAGCTTCTTCAATATAGGTTGTTTTTTTACTTTGTAATTCATATATACTAAAAAAATTATCAAAAATTAAGGACACTTTATTTATCATGCTAAAAATTATTCTCTTTTTTTTCTTATATCATTACTAAACGCATTACAATATATTTCCTCATGAAATAGTGCCCTTTTCTTTCTAAAATGAATACTACATTGCTGATTATCATTTTAATAATTAAAGCTTAAAAATGTATAATATGTTCCTAATTAGAGAGTTAATTGTTTAATAATTATTAATTGTAAGTAGTGTTAATTATTTAATATTAAATGCAGTTATTAATAATTTTAATAAATGTTAAATATCAGTAGTATTTAATAAAGTTTTACATAATTATTACAATATTAATGTATATAACATTATTGTATGATACTACCGAATGACACGACTAATTTGCAGTTTTTATAATTTCTGTAATTACTAACTAATAATTATAATTTTATTAATTAAAGTGTAAAAACATAAATTATGTTAGCAATTAGTGGTTTAATTGTTTTGGAAACTTAAAACTCTTGGTAGTTATTTAGTATTTGAACGCTGAGAAAAAAATAATAAAAATCCGATTTAAATAAAAAAAAATCAGATTATTTTTTATTATTATTTTTTAAAAAAATCATGATTTTTTTACATCCTACTTCTCAATTATTTTATAAAACTTGTGTAAGTTATCATGTGGTCAAAGGTGAAATGAATCAATGACCCTTAGTTACCCTTTATGTCTTGTTCAGTTAATCACACAAAGTCCAAGATTAGGCATACCAGTATATTTCACAGAGAAATAAAGATGGTGGGAGGGAAAGAGGAGATTTACTTAGCATTCTAAAAAGAAAAGAAGGTAAAGAATTTTTTGAAGTACAATGCGAACAAGGCAGGATTCTACCTAGGAAAAAAAGAGGGTAGGATTCTGCCTAGGAATAAAAAGAGGGTAGGATTCTGCCTAGGAACAAAAAGAGGGTAGGATTCTGCCTAGGAATAAAGAGGGTAGGATTTTATCTAAAAAGGGCATGAGGGCAGACCGCCCCTCTGAAACTCGCTAGAATGATTCCTGTAATTCTTCTTGTTAATATTTTACAAAAAAAGCTATAACTACCGACTTATTAATTAAATTTTAATCGTGAAACTTATCTAATTTTGTGTTATTACTATGTAAATTTTCTAATACATCTTGAAACATTGAGTAAGATAATTATTTAGGTAGAGCAATTTCCTGATTCATAATTTGAGGCATAAAGAGTTGTTAAAGACGATTGAAAATGTAAAATATTTTCATGGGTGTATTCATGCATTTGTTAAAAGATTATTTAATGCTTATTGTCTTATAAAATTATTTTGTGCTTTTTAGGTACCTCAGTCTGAATTAGATTTGGATACTGTCAAGACAATTCTTTCTGAATACAGAATTCACAATGCAGATGTAGTTCTAAAAGCTGATTGTACATCTGATGAGCTTATTGATGTGATTGAAGGGAATCGTATATATATTCCTTGTATATATGTATTAAACAAGATTGATCAGATTTCCATTGAGGTTAATATTTTTCACATATATATATTTATGTTCATTTAAAGTTTACCAAAAAAAAAAGTTCTTTAAGTTTATTTTTCTTTTACATAAAGTGTTTTTAAAAAACTAGTTTTTAAGTTATCTATGAGGAATATTTCTACTTAAAACAAATGTAATTTTATTTACTATTAATGCTGTAAAACAAGCTAAAGCAGAATTGTAAAAAGCAAAAGAAATATTCTATTTTACTCAGATTTCTATTTTAGCAGGTGCATTGTTTGTTGTAATGTATTCTTTTCTCTTTGTGACTAAACTGTGATTTTTCCCTTCTCGCATTTAAAGCAGAAAATCTGTTATGTATGCTTCCATTTCACAGGTTTACTGCATTATTTGTAATATTATGTTTTAAGTATTTTTTATTGAATATGCCTTTTTTTCATCTTGATAGCTTACATTACAATTTTTTTTTTTTTTTAAGTTGTCCTTTTTCATTTTCCATTGTACTTAAATAGGATAAAAAAGAAATAAGTTTAAAACTTAAATGGCCAGTATGTATTTTTAAGTCAGTGGTGCTGATTGCAGTTTCAGTAAGAGCTAAAATTTGGTTGAGAAATGAGCTCCGAGGCTGCACTTATGTTTTTATGCTCATAGGTCTATAATAAAGAACTAAGAGGCAATTTTTGTAATGCAAAAAGCAGTAAGGGCATTTTTTTGTCTGAGGGACAAGAAGGGTGCTACTTTTTAGAGTTCATTACCTCAAAAGGAAAAAACAAAACCCTTGTAGTTCATTTTAGAGATCCTGATTATTAAAAATCATGTGTAATAAGCCTATAGGGTATTTCTGGTTGACCTAGAACCTTGAAATTTTGTGTGAAAGAAGGTCTTATAGCACATGTAAAGGGAAAATGTCCAATAAAAAGATATAAAATTGTTTATTAATAATTTAAATACTATCATTTAGAATGAATTAAGTACATGGAAAATAAGTAATTCTAGAAAGCAGTCTTATATTCTGATAGAATAAAATAACTTGTTTAAAAGTAATAAAAATTATTTGACTATTAATATCTCTACTTTTTCATTATTATTGAATAATTTGTGATTATTTCTCATTAGGAACTGGATATAATTTATCAAATTCCTCATACTGTACCTTTATCAGCTCATCATAAGTGGAACTTTGATGATTTACTTGAAAAAGCATGGGAATATCTAAAGCTAATTAGAATGTAAGGCCATTTTCAATAGTGAGTGTTTTTTACTAAGAAATAAAATCAGTGTTGATACAGATTGCAAGTCTAATTTTTGAAATATATTTTGCAGTTAACTGTTGTTTTTCCTTTGATCAGTTTAAATTATTATATTCTGATGATTACAGACATTCTTAATATAATATACTTAAGTTATTTACTTAAAACCTTTTGTGCTTACAATTCAAATGCTTATTCTAAAACCCCCATAAATGACAAAATATTCGAAAACACCAATTTTATGTTTATTGATACTTTTCGATAGATGCAAAACCTTACTAAATAACATTCTGTATACCTTTGTTTTCCTGCCTTGATATATTCATTTACTGCAGAAACCCTCAAGCAATATCACTTACAGGGTTAAAAATTTATATTTTAGGGGGTGCTTCATTCACTTATCTTCTGCTTACCTGTTTAAGTTCATTTTTCTAAGATTTGACTTTATTTAATATTACCACATTATTTCATGCATTACTTACTTGAAAAATAAGTACAAAATTTTACAATTTCAGTGTTACTTTGCATCCTGCAAATCAGAAAATATAACTGAAGGAGCTTTAAAGCGAAAATTTACAATTTCTAAATTTGTTGTTATTGGTTTTTATCTGGGTCCTACACTGTTAAAAATATCGTGAAAAATTACCTCTGTTTTTCAAAGCTATCTATTTTCTGACCAATGAGAACACTTCATAGGTGTTTATGTAGCGTTCTCATTGGTTAGAAAATAGAGAGCGTTTAAAAACAGAGGTAATTTTTCACGATATTTTTAACAGTGTACAGACCAAAAAATCATAAGGGAAAACAAAATAAATAAAAGCGTAAATTTACAATTTGTGCATCACTTTTGATCGAAAAAGTCCAAATGAAAGGAAAGGCAGGTGGGGCCATAAACTTTACTATATAATCGCTATTCTTGGTAAGATCTTGTGTATAATTCTTTGTTAATTAAATTATCTGCACCTAATCTTACCCTAAGAGACGAAACTACAACATGTTTAGTGCTAATGAAATTGAAAGATTTTTTGCTAAATATAATTTCAGCGAAAGAGACACTTGATGGACTGAAACAGTGTCAAGCTGATAGTTCTTTGTGATTTGTTGAAGACAAATCACATTCATAGGAAAATATAAAAAGCAGGTTGTCCTGGATAGAAGTGATAGAGCTTAGGGAAGAAAATACTCAGAAATATCTGTTTCTTTCATAAATGATCAGGACAATTCTAACTTACTTTCAAAGACCATCTGTTGAGGCTACATTTGATTTGCTGTATGAGGTTATCAGAGTCAGATAATATAGACGAACATGCGAACGCCGTTCGCAGAAAATTTTCAAAGTATGCAGGCAGTTTTGGTGTTTTTTTTCCTTCTATATATAAAAAAAAGTTTTGATTTGGAAATGGACCAATGAAAATCTGCGTAGATATTCCCAGCAGATCGGCATCCAATTTGAATGCTTAAGCATGGCCTTTCTACATTAATATTAAAAAAAAACTTGCATACAAAAATATGAAAATCGATAGTATTATAGAGAAATGTTTGATAAACACGCTGATGCAGACAGTTTTCAAATCCAACAATTATTTTAAGAGATATTTAATGCCAAAGTTAGACAAAATTGTTCCATTAAAAAAGTTTTATAGGAGCAAAAACTGCACATAGGAATTTAATCATTTTTAGATCATTTTATACGTTATAAGTTCCTGTTGTGCAGATTGCATTTAGTTTTTTAATTTGACTCATTTTTTGAGGTTTTATTTCTATTTTAAATTCAAATTTTCAGCATTTCGAGATATATTTTAGAAAATTGTATTAATTTAAACTGTTGTCAACTGTATAAACAGCGCGAACAATAATGTTAAATTAAAAATTTATTTTACACGTGACTATTATAAACAGAAAATATAAAAAGCAGGAACTCATTGAAAATTACGTCATAAAAGCTATATTTACACTTGAATTTTATAAGAGAAAGAATATTGTAAAATAATAAATTCATTAACATGCGTTAGAAGTCTTAAATAGGAGAATTTATGTCACATTACACTTATTACGTAAAATGAACAAAAAATAATATTGCAAAACAGTTTAAATTTAAAAATTGCGCGAGACATTTATTTGATATTTTAAGATGATCATAATATTTCATTTCTAACAGAAGTATTTTTACGTGAATATTAAAAAGAGAAAGAAAAGTATGGTGAAAATTACATCAGATTATAATTGTCAGATTCAAATTATAATTCAATCTTCTGAAATATTTTTAAAGCAGATCAAATTAGCGTGCTGTTAGAGTCTGCGGTGTCTGAATGGGGTTTTACGAGCGTAGCTTGTAGGGGGCAGAGCCCCCTAGTTTTTTACAAATTTCTTTATTTGCCTTTAACTGATGTTACCAGTCTCTCAGACTGCGGCTTTTTTCAATTTTTATAGTTTAATATGGAATTTTCAGTTTAACTACAAACACTACCGAATTTTTGTTCCGTTTGGAGCTTTAATACTATCACCAGATACTTTTGAATAGGTGAATTTTAATTATAACAGTCCTGTGCAAAAAGTTTAGTACAAAAACACCATCCTATGAATTAATCGTGCCTTTTATTCAGCTTTCGTTGCAGCGGTCTCACAGACCGCTTCACACTAGTTATGTGACAATTTCTGTGACATCAGTTAAAGGTTAAAAAAAATAATAATAATAATAAACTATCAAGACCCCGGGCAGAGAATCAGTGTGACACACGTCGCAGACTCTTGAGAAGGTCTGCAGAGTGCAGACTATTTTTCAATTGGAAAAAAAAAAGCTTGCTAGAAATTATTTGCCATGTACCATGGTACAGTATTTTTTGGAAGAAGCGCCACTGCGCATGCGAGTTTAAAACTTAAAAATATTATAATTGTGGCGCTTATGCCGGAACGATTTATTGATTTATTTATTAATACGATGCTTTTTTTTTTTCTCTCCTTCCAGGGCCCGTAGCAGAAACAGTGCGGCACCGAAGCGGGTGCTGCATATTATTTTAGGCTTTGCAGATTAATTTAATAGATTAAAAATGAATGTTGTGTTTAAAAAATAAATGTTAAATGTTGATCTCTTTTAAATAAAGTTTATTTGGTTGGGAATTTTAGTGAATGTTTATGCACTTGTTTAGCGTTTTTCTGTGATTTGTGGCAATTTTTTTACATTCGAAAAGGGAGTTCAGTTTTAGTATCTTAGTAAATGTTATCCTCTTTTAAGGAATGGTTTGTCTCAAAAACGGTAGATAAACCTATGAGTAAGAATGATGAGTAAGTTTTTCTTCCATTCATGGACTAATAACTTTTTTATTTTAATGTTCATTTATTCATATTTCCGTTATTTTATAGATTAATAAAATAACAATTTTGTTGAGCAATCATAAATTGATATATTTATATAAGTTAATGATTAAAATGTTTCGCATTTTAATAAATATATATTTTTTAAATTTTCATTAGTTTTTATTTCATTCATTAGGTGTCTGTATTAAGCATAACATTCAATACTACATTTCTTGACTGAGTTTTAATAATGCTTGTAAATTAATATTTTTCTTTTAGTGGTGCTTCTTAGTGGCACTCCACTTACATATAACTTTTCATTTTTGCTGTTAGCGGTGATATCGAACTCAGGAGGGGCTCAGCGTTTTTTTGCAGAAAATTTTTAAGACATTCTTTGAGTTCGCAGACAGTTTTACATTTTAGCTAAATCTGGAGGTTATGTCTAACAATAGAACAACTTTAAATATTGAAACAATAGACTTAATTCATAAAATAAAATATTATTCGAATTCTCTTAAAGAAAGCACATGTAAAATATTTTCTCAAAAAATCCTACTTATAAGCCCAAAGAATCAGTCTGCAATTTGTTTAATAGTTCGTCTATTTGTCAGTAGACGCTTACAAAGAATAATACTTCAAAGATTGCAAATACATCTCATATCCATTCAAACTTTCCACTTCAGTGTCCAAAATACTGTTCACAAATGCTAGTCACATCTTTAATATGTAATACAGTAGAAAGCCAGAAATCTGCACTGTTTGGGAGAAGGCATTGTGTGGATTTCAAGTCATAAAAAGAACAATAATTAATAAAGGTTTAAAAAAAAAAAAAAAAAAAAAAAAAAAAAATAGGAAAAATAAAATAATGTTTATAGCAACACACTTTTATATTAGATTATTTAACTCTTTAATTATAAAGGAAAATTTTAATAAAGAATAACAAAAAAAAAAAAAAAAAAAAAAAATCTGAAAACAATATAAACAAAACAACTTGTTTTTTTGTTTTTTAAACTTTGAAAACATTTGTTCAATTGTGGCCTGTTTAAAACTTTAGCTTGTTCTAGTTTAAGTTATTTTTGCAGGTTATAAATAGTCAGTTCCTGCTCAGTTACCCAATTTTGTCGCTTTAAGAATTCAAGGTATTTCTCTCCCAAATTTAAAACCTCATCGAACTGAATTTTCTCAGAATTATCCAAGTCAACATCATCATCATTAGAATTGCTTTTGGCTGGATTCAAAACGATATTTCATCAGATACTTCACCAGAGAAAAAATATTGAAAAACAACTTAAATGATGAATAAAAATGTCTCGCACGTGATTAGGTACGGATAAACAGGTAGCAGAGTTAATGTCACTGAAATTCCCAAATATATTTCTCAAACCAATCAACACTCATGCGTACTCAGTCTGCTTCTCTTCACTTCAGTCTCAATTTCTGCTGCATTCTTTGTAAACAGAGATGAAAACGCCTGAATCAATCATTCGCTTTGGAATGACATCATCATTTTCTCCCAACTTCATTCTTTTAATGCCATGGAGGAAAAATGTTTACATCTGCAAACCTGTACGGACTTCGGACTCTGGCAGATTTTAGGTCGGCAGATTTGTGGCGCTCTACTGTATACCCAGGAAGATAGCATGAAACAAAAATTTCCCTTATAGTGAGAGCATGACCAAAAAACAAATAAAATGTTTGTTTTTTTTTGTTTTTTTTTTTAAGTAAAAACATTTAAAACTTTGATTTCGACTTCTTCGCTACTGTTTTTAAACAACTATTTGTCATATATATATATAATTTGCTTTAAATCTAGTAAGGTCCTTTAGCACATAATTTGTGTTTATTTCATGAATATGTGGAATAAATTTCTTTATTGATTAGAGAATTTGAACTTTCCACATTTAACAAGATAATTTCATTCTCTACTTGAAGCCATTAAGTTTTCAGTGAAACTAATGAAATTATGTTTTTGTACAATTGTATGTTTCTAATAGCAGTACTTATGCAATTCTTGTGTTTGATTTCCATGCTGTTACTGATGTGATATGTAAACTGATATGATATCGATAATTTTCAGGATTTTTCACTTTGCATCACCATCACTCTTTTCAGTATACTCATAATCAATTCAGAATTTTTTTTTTTAATAAAAGAATTGCATCTAATTTAAAATTATGGAATTTGCTACAATGCTGCAGTTTGTTCTGGTACAAAACTGATTTATTAGGTTTTATTCCATTGTTTCATTGTTCAGTTAATCTCTTGCTTATATATTGAACTGAAATATGATTTTAGCAATTAAACTTCTAATAACATTGTTAAATATGGAATTTTAATGTTCTTTAATTTTAATAATTTCTTATAAACTTTTGTTTGCAATTATTCTAAAACATAATACAGTTTATAATCATGCAAGATAATAAATTCATCTCATGTATCTCCATCCTTCCTCTAAATTGTGCTAATGTTTCAGTAAAAATACAAGAACATAGAATTTGTAAGGACAATTATGTGTGTGTAAAAGTTGTTTATTTCCATTTTATTTATATTTTTATTTTATTTCTAAGTTATTTTTAGATACAAAGCAATTATGTGCATATTTATTCTTTAAAAATTTGTAGGTGGAGAAAGTTTTGTAAAAGATTTCACCATCCCTTGCTAAACAACAAGTTCCTTACATTTTTTTAGTGTTTTGTTCATTTGTAATTTTGTTCATTTAAATTAAATTCTATTTCAGTGTTCAGTTGTTCGTACTCATTGTCATGAGACATGTTAGATCACCATCTTGATTTGTTTTATCACAAAATGTTGTAGAAACATATTATTATATTTCCGTCCTGTGAAATTTTGTGACTTTTGTCCAAGCTCATAGTTTATAAATAATGTATTCATTATATTGCTAATTTGCTTTTGTTTATATTTGCATAATTACTTGTATTATAGCATATGTTTTTGTAAAATAAAAATTGTATACCTTTCAGATATACAAAGCCAAAAGGTCAGCTTCCGGATTATCAATCGCCTGTAATATTAACCCATGATAAATGTACTGTTGAAGACTTCTGTAATAAGCTGCATAGAACTATAATGAAAGAATTCAAATAGTAAGATAATTTATTTTTCCTTCCACTTTACTACAATCTTAATTTATCATAATTTTGTTTCATTTTTACATTTGTTTTGTTAAAATTCTTCAAGATCCTTCATAAATTTTTGTTCATTATCTTTACATAGTTCGGGCATGAAAGTTTTCTGCAGAAATCTGCTTTTTTGAAAGCCTTTCCGGCTGTTTCTGTGGTTGATGGAAAACCGTTGAGAAAATGGAATCGAAAATTTTGGAGTTGGGGGGGGGGGGGGGTGTAACGCTGATACTAATCTTTCTCCGGTAGCTCGCAGCGATAATTTCCCTCCAGGCGTGGCTTGTGACTCCTCTGTATACATTCATCGTATTTCATCCAGAGGCGGAGGTAGTCTCGTGACACATGCAAAGTAAAAGTAGCTAGGTCATTCTCTCCCTCTTCAAGTGGATGGAACGTTATTTTGGGTCATGCTGTTTGTTATCGCAGTTTAGATTCATGATATTTTATAACAGTGAATGGCTTCTAAAGCAAAATCACTTCAACTTTCAGTTTTAGCATCTTGTTTTTCTCCAAGATCGATGTTGGCGATCTGACATGCAGTTTGCTGCACACGTGTACAATTTTTGTGTGATGTCTTATAATTTTTGTATTTTTACTAAATTAAACTCTGCTACTAGTTTCTTTTTCGTTCTTTTTTTTTTCTTTTTCTTTTTTTTTTTTTTTTTTAAGAATGAATATAATTAAAATTAACGATCAGCATAAAGCTCATGAAATAGATGTTGAAGAGAAAAATAACTTCCTATGGATGGATAAGACCATCAAGATGAAAGGGGAAAATGGTGAAGAAGAATTTATAACAGTACAAGATTCTATAGAAAAAATCAATATTACTGGAAGTGAGATGCATACTGTGCACAGATGTATTATATTATGGAAAAAGAGGCTTCAACGCAATTAAAGAAGACATTGAGAGCAGAAAACATGCAGAAAAAGAATTCCTGAAGAAAAAACATTTTTTTTTTTTTTTGCTTTACTATCTGATTTTTTTTTTTTTAACCTTTTGGAAAAATGGTTATTGTCCTCGGTCAGGGTAGGAAATCAAAAACATATCTGAAGTGTTTTATTAGTTGAATCCCGCATTTTATTCGTTTTCTGATTGGTCTATACAGTAATCTGTATTTTCCCTTTACTTTCAACAGAGATGGATACTTACGTTGCCACTATGACAAAAAAGTAATAAAAACTACAAAAAAAAAATTAATAACTCAGAAACAAATTGAGATACAGCTTTCAAACAAATTGCATTTAAAAGTACATTTTTTTCTATATACAATGGTGTAAAAAGTAATATTGTGGGATGTTTAGAATTTTAAGAATGAAATTTCATTTAAAATTGGTCCAGGAATATTGTTTAATCCATGGTGTACGTAATGTATGACCAGCTCCGTGCGATTTTTTATCCTTCTATGTATATAAAAAAGTTTTGATTTGGAAATGGACCAATGAAAATCTGCATAGATATTCCCGGCAGATCGGCATCCAATTTGAATGCTTAAACATGGCCTTTCTTCGTTAATATTAAAAAAACTGTTGCATACAAAAATATGAAAATCAGTAGTATTATAGAGAAATGTTTGATAAACACGCTGATGCAAACAGTTTTCAAATCGAAGAATTATTTTAAGAGATATTTAATGCCAAAGTTGGACAAAATGGTTCCATTAAAAAAGTTATATAGGAGCAAAAACTGTACATAGGAATTTAATTATTTTTAGATCATTTTATGCATCAGAATTTCCCGGTGTGCAGACTGCATTTAGTTTTTTAATTTGATTTATTTTTTGAGCTTTTATTTCTATTTTAAATTCAAATTTTCAGCATTTCGAGAGAGATTTTTTACGTACTTTAGAAAATTGTATTAATTTAAACTGTTGCCAACTGTATAAACAGCGCATACAATAATGTTCCCTTCAAATTAAAAATTTATTTTACATGTGACTATTATAAACAGAAAATACAAAAAGCAGGAATTCATCGAAAATTAAGTCATAAAAAATATATTTACACGTGAATTTTAAAAGAGAAAGAATATTGTAAAATAATAAATTCATTAACATGCATTAGAAGTCTTAAATAGAAGAATTTACGTCACATTACAATTATCACGTAAAATGAACAAAACATTATATTGCAAAACAGTTTAAATTTAAAAATTGCACGAGACATTTATTTGATATTTGAAGATGATCATAATATTTCATTTCTAACAAAAGTATTTTTACGTGAATATTAAAAAGAGAAAGAAAAGTTTGGTGAAAATTATGTAAGATTATAATTGTCAGATTCAAATTATAATTCAATCTTCCGAAATCTTTTAAACCGATCAAATTAGCGTGCTGTTAGAGTCTCCAGTGTCTGAACGGAGGTTAACGAGCGTAGCTCGTAGGGGCAGAGCCCCCTAGTGTCCTAAATTTTAGTCTTTGAAAAAATCATTTTCCAAATGGTTGTTGTAATTTGTTAAATTAACTTTTTTTTAAATAATACACAGCAACAGCAAGGATCTGCCCCAGTTTGCCCAAATGTGCCCCTGACAGGACAGTCAGTCTTGAAGGAATGCTACTTGGAGTATTAGCACAGAACAATATTCCTTTTACTGTTGCATCTGTGCTCAACGCCCAAAATACTGAACCAATTTGATCCTACTTGGAAAATTGTATTGATTTTGCCAGAATCTTAGATTAGTTCATTAATCAAGCATGTAGCCCTTATAGTTTGTTTACAGGGACACACAAAAGCAAAAAACATGCAAAATTTGACATCACGATAACAACCAAAATGCTGTAGTAATTTGAATCTAATTGGGGCAGTGTATTGACCTAAATATCTTGGATGAGTTAGCAAATCAAGTATGCAGTTCTTATAGTTAGTTTACAGGGACACACACAAAAGCAAAATATGCGAAACTTGTTACCATGATAACATCAGAAAACTTAAAGCACTTCAAACCTAATTGGAACGTGGAATCGATCTTGCAAATCCTTATGAATTTATTAATCAAATATGTTGCTCTTATATTACAGCTTATGGAGGATTTTTAAACAATGATTTCAGCAAACTTTTAACATTTTTTGTTATAATTGCTTCTTATCCATTCAATTAAATTTGATAAGCCTAATTTAAAAATTTCCTGCAAATTATTTTTCTCATAAAAATAGCAAACTTAAAAGGGATGAGATCAATTTATTATTATTATTAAATCTGATGTATGTACCTTAAAATAAATAAATAAACCTACTCTTCTAATTGAGCCAGAAGGTTTTTTTTTTAATTTGAAGACATTAAATGTTTTAGTTTGAATTGACTAATGTGATAAAAAATGTTCTAATCAACTAACTTTGTTTTTAACATTAGTCCTAATGTTGAAAACAAAATCTCTCTCTCTTTTTTTTGCAAAATTTTCAGAACTTTACAATTATTTATATAATTAGAGGCAGTATTATATGTTTGAAATATATTTTATTCTTGCAGTGCCTTAGTGTGGGGAACATCTGTTAAGCATAATCCACAGAATGTTGGTAAAGATCATGTTCTTAATGATGAAGATGTTGTTCAAGTTGTTAAAAAGTAAGTTATGATGATACAGTTAGTAAACTTGATATTATTCATCTTAACAATTTCTTTCATTCTAAACAACTAGTGAAAACTTTTTTCTAATTGTTTACTTATTGCTGCATGCTTTTGAATGGTTGGGTATTTAAAATACAAGATATTAATTTATCATGCAGAGTGTTCTCTTTACATTTCATTCATATTAATTTGGTATTCACATGCCTCAGATAGAACCTGGAAATCAGAGAAAAACACTTTGTTCAAAATATCAGAAAAGCATCATGGAAAAATCTAATTGTGCAAGTGAATTTGTTGCAGAAAAGACAAAGTAAAAAAAATATGCAAATAAAGAAAAGAGAATTTATAAGATCTTTTCTTATAGTATTTTTCATATATATATATAAATACATATGATATAAGAATATTTTGCCTTTAAAGTGAAATGAAAATAGATTGATTTTTCAATAAATGCTTAAATGTGAGATCAGGAAAAATTAGTGGGAAATGTCATAGAAAATTTGGCGAATATGTTCTAGAAATTAATGTAGGAACCCTACTATATGTAAAAGAAGGGGGGGGGGGGGTGCAAACTGATGTTATAAAATGAAATGAAATATTGCACGATTGTAATTTGTTACAACACTAACACACACATTTCGTACAGGAAATTAGTTTTAGATCAATTAAAAGAAATAATTTATATATTTTTATTATTAATTTTTAAATATAATATTTGAGGTTTTTTGTCATTATAGTATGAACCATGGTTGAAATTGTCAAAAACTGCTGCCGGTCAAGTAATAGGCTGGATGAAAAGAAAAATAGCTGTGATTCTTTCTAGTGCTACATGACATTAAAACTTTTCTTTGTTTGAATGTCAGCTATGTAACTCAGTGAGTCAGCTGCATTCTGTCAATGTTGATTGTAACTTTTCGTTTTATTTTCAATATTTTGACCCATTTTTAGGTGCGTTTGTAATTGCCGAAACGTCAGTGAAGGCTTACTGTGGAGACCCGAAAAGTTTTGGTTTCCGTTAGTCTGTCTGTCTGTTCCGCGATAACTGCCGTAAAAAGCATCCGATTATCTTTAAATTAAGGATGCATGTTGGTGAAATCCCCGGATTTAGCTGTATAGTTTTTGGTTAAATTTGGTTCATTCGTTCGGAATATATAGAACATTTTATTTTGCGACTTAATGCTTTCCTATAGCAATTCAGACGATTTTTCCATTTTTATTTGTTGAAAAGAAATGGCTCATATGATTAAAGGATTTAAATGCTAAATTAAGGATGAGGAAATTTCCTAATTAGAACCATACATTATTCATAGTAGTTTGAAATTTTGTGTATACATTTGTCAGAGTTTTTAAATACGGTGTATATCTTATGGAGGGATTTTATATATGTGTTTCAATAAAATAAAATATTTTTTTTAATATAAATTTTCTTTTTAAGCACATATTTAATTGTTTTTATTATCTTTTAACTGTTACCTAGCAGCGAACTACACCTAAAAATATCGTAAATGTGAAAGTATGTGTAATTGTTTAAGTTAAAACAAAGTCAAAAGGGACGAATTAATGCCTTTGTGTCTTTACATATAGAAGGAATTTACCACAGAAATAAAGAAAGACTATGTTCTATTTATTTTGTTCAAATATTTTTCTTTTAAATAAAAAAGTTCATTATTTTCATAAGGAATAAATCGACATTTTGCTATTAAATTTAACAATCATTTTTCTTTTTTTTGCCGTTGCCACGAAAATTCAATCCCGGAATAAAAATTTATCCTAAACAGTTAATTTTGATTTGAAAGATTTTTATGTGCGAAAGGAAAATGAAATAAAAAATAGACATGAATACGCCTTCATATTAGAAATAAAGTGAAAATACGAAAAGAAGGTGAATTCGATCTCATATATCAAAAATAAAACGAATACGCTTTGAGGTTGAAATAAAAGGGGCTTGTGTTATGATATTAATTCTTATTATTAAAAAAAAATGTTATTAATATCTCATGGTTTATCGTCTGCACAAAGTTAACAGATCTTAACAATTCTTAATCGAAAATTCCAATGAGGAAAATAAAAACTTTTGAAGAGCAAATATATAATAAATATCAAAATTATGCACCGCAAAATTATCGCTGTCGAAAATGACGTCATTGTATCGGGAAATAAATATTTTCATCCTTAAAAACCAAGCATTAACTAGATTGCCTGAAAAAATGTTTTTTGACGGGTCTTAATGCCGCCTCATTTCAGAAAATATGAATGAAAATTATTTTATTTTTTAAAGGAAATTACATTTTCATTCGTAAAACCTAAACGTTTAATATAATTGCGTCATTGTAAATCATTTTCTGTGTTACCAGTATTGAAAAATAAGGCTCGGAAGTGTAAAAAGAAATCTAAGATTTGCGCTAACCATTAGCGCAATCAATAAAAAGTTACGTATGTAAATTAATAAGAAAACGGGGGGTTCAGGGGGGTTCCGCCCCCCTGAAGAAATCTACTTTATTATTTAAAAAATATACCAGAAATAACAGCTCATGAAATTTTCGAAATATCCTTCCATAATGTTTTTAATTTAATGCTTCTAATGTCTGAAAATTTCGTATTTTTTATTCTTATAAATAATTACATAATTTGAAACCTTTAAATTGCGGTTTGCAGGAAACTGAATATTACCAAAGTGAGTCTAAAAACAATGACTTGCAGAGCTGACGTTGAGGCTCCTGATCTGCAGATTTACTAGTTATATAAATACGTAGCACCTATAGTCGTCGTTCAGTCTGTCTGTCCGCATATAACAGAGCAAAAACTACTCAACCGAATGGTCTGAAATTTTAAATATATGATTGTTGCAAAATTTTGTTGCGCCATTTAAAATTTTATGAAAATCGGATGTATAGTTTAATTACAGGGACAGTCAAAAGTTTTTCTTTACATTACGGCCAATGGGAAAAAATTATTGCAAGTGCATTTTAATGATGTTACAGACTATGCACTTATGAAGTGCAAAAAAATATACATTCAGTACAATATGGGGTGCAAAAAATATTTATAAAACTAGTTATAGTACGAGCGCACCTCATTTGCTACGTTTGACGAGCAATTTCCTACTTGTAGTTGAACAACATTGTACACCACCTGTTTCTTATATATCAGTATACATATATATATATGTGTGTGTGTGTGTGTGGTTTTTAAAATATATAGGCTTAGATGAGTTTTAATTTGAAAATAATATAATGTATTTACTTTGGCTAACCAAGGTTATTTTTTTGTTTGTTTGTCTTGTAAAAAAAGACAACCATTAATTTAATAATCGCCCTTTTTTTCCCTCCCTCTCTGTCTTTTTATTTTTTTACTTTGCATTAACAATCATTCATGCTTCAGTAAAAAAAAAAAAAAAAATACAGTTGAACCTGGTTAATATGAGAATCCGCTTATTATGTGGATTTTTTTGTCCCCTTTAACATTGCTCATAAGGCTAATGCAAAACTATCACACTTAATATGTGAATGGTTATTACATGATCTTGCTTAATACACAATAGATTTTCGGTCCTTTGAAAAAAAAATCAGGCTTAGGATACAAATTCATAGATCAAGATGCAAGATCATTTTTTCTTCTCCAAAAATTGCCAATTTAGTGGATATTTGCTTTCAGATTTGAAAAAAAAAACTTTCTGAATAGCATTATTTGCTTTATTTAATAACACATTATTTGAGGTGAACATTACTAATCAGAAATAGTAATAGATATATGAATTAAAAATAACCCTACTAAATTTGCAATACTGCAATCTAACATTCTTTGTCTCTCGCTTCGTGAATATTTTTACTGTAGTATAGAGAGATAGACGAATTCAGCATGCTCAGATACTTCATAAAAATTATTATGATTAGAGGTGATTATACCTGTTGTTAGTGAGGGTTAAAATGTATGTTATATGATTACTATGTTTTATAATGCATGCTATAAGCAAATAAAAATAAAATAATAAACTCATGAAGATTTTAAACAAATATGATTGCGGCTGTATAATTTTTTTTCTATGTTTGTCTAGATTTTGCTATGCTAACAACATTTTTTATGCAGAAATTAATAAGGACAGATTATAATGGTACTCATTATCAAAAATACTAAATGGGATTTTAACCACTTCACCGGTGACAAGTATGGGGAAACAGTGCTTTTACCCCGACTTATCTCAGGGCAAACGGTGACGTGGTTAATAACTGGATTGTGCTTCGGATTCAATTTTTGTTCTTTGTGCTAAAAAATTAGTCTAGCAGGAAGGTTATTTTTGTTTTATTTTGGCTGTAAAGTATTAATCGACAATAAAGCCATTCTTTAATCAATATTTATTTTCAAATGTTATTCCAGTCAGTCTTACAATAAATTAAAGTTGAATATGGTTAAATTTTAATCTAAATATACATAGACACAATTTCAGACCATAAACATAGAAATGAAAGCTCTAAAGCTCATTTAGACAATTAGATATTTAAGTAAGCCCAGTTCTTGCAACATTATATAAATCACATTTAATATGCAACTTTTGTCCATTCCCTTGAAACGTTTAGTAACCGGGTTCGACTGTAGGTGTTTAATATTTAACAAATCTATAAAATCTTATTTTGTTTATTTTTCAGGGTATGAAATCAAATCACTCAGAAGAAATGGAATCATGTAATAAAAGTAAATAAAAAAGTGTTTTATAATACGCTGTCTTATCCAGTGCTTTGTGAAATCCGACACATTTCTTTCAAATTAGTTTAAAAAAAACTTGTTCTTCTGTCAACATGGGTGCAATGCCATCTATACTATGTATTTTTTTCTAATAGCTAGAAAAGAAAATGAGAATCAAATGACACTCAAGTGTATTTATCTGTATTTTTATAAGCTTATAGATCATTTTGTTTTAGTATAAAAATCAACCGTTTACTTGCATTTGATATAAAATTCCTGCAACAAAGTGTAATACAAAACATAAAATTAATGAGACTACTGACATGCAAACTCTATTGAAGGGGGAAAAATATATGTATTAGTTATTTATCTGCTTTATAAACAAATACATGAAAAAATGTTAGAAGAAAAAAATTTTAACACATTTACCTATCATGTTTTATCACGTACAGTTAGTTTATAATTATGAAAATGCATTGGGGCTATGCATATATAACGTTATCAACTTTTTAGTAATTTTGGACCCCTTATGATATCATACGTTATCATTCCTCGAACCCCTTCTCGTCCCCCTTAATGATATTGTTATCAATGTCTAAAATCAAATTTGAATTTTTTTGCTTTGTTTGGAGTGATGTGCAGATAGGGTTATACATTTGTTATTTGCATACTTTATTGATTCAAATGAAGAGAAAGAAGTTTATAAAATACCCATTTTGCATATGAAAAAATTTTATATCAAATAATACTTAAAAGAAATAGTAATATTTAGAAATATTTAATACAGTACAGAACCACTTATCCGGAATGCTTCATGTGTGTTCCAAATTACTAGTTGGGCATTAAAGCAACATCCGTTTGATCAAATTAGTAGAATATATGTGGCTGTGGCATTGATTCTGATTTCTAGATTACACAAATTGAGATTCAGATCAAAAAAAATATCAGAAGTTAATTGGAGTTTGAAAGAAGACAATTTATGAGAATATCTTGGAAACAAAAATCCTTATGTCTCCTTTACATAAAAATGAAACTGTCAAATATCTAACTAAATGCCTTTATTTTAAATACTAGATGTTGGCATCAAGTTCTACTTAGCATATTGCATTGTTTCAAGCAATGCTCATGTCAAACTGGAACTGTATGGCACTTTTTGTGAAAAGATTCCAAAATCAATGAATTGGAAATATCATTCTGGTTCCATACTGTAATAGCTTTTTGTTGCGTAATGCATTCAGCATTAATGTCTTTGCACCTGCCCCCACACAGGTTGGGATGATAGGGCAGGCAAAACGTCTTATCAAGTGAACAAGTAGACAACATTCTTTCTCATTTATTTACCAGTAAACAAAACAAGTATTATTTCAAGCATACTTCGCAGTAGGTTTCTCGAACAGCAAATTATATATGCATACTGTATGACTACACATGTATGACTGAAGAATAGGAATGCCAAACCTTGTGGTATTCCATATTTTGGAATTAAATAATTTTATAATAATTTAATGATTTTAATAATAACTTTGTATTTCCATAAAATAGTGTAACGGACTATTTTGATGTAAAGAACAGGTTAAAAATAAACACAGAAAATGTTGGTTGGATCAAAAATGATAATGATATCAAAAGGCCCCTCCCACCTAAAATGATAATGTTATATATGAACAGCCTCTTGTTTCATTTGTGCTATATTTATTATAATGATTATTTAAGTATTCATATTTAATAAAAATTTCTTTTGAAAATAAAAAAAAATCCATTTGGTTCTAAAAGTTTTTAAATAAATGTTTATTTCTATCAAAAGTTTCTGAATATTTTATTTTTGCACTGTTTTTCTGTTTAACTTGTTTTTACTTTTGTTATATATTTGCCTCTTGCCATATTATCTTTTTTGCAGTCATGCAAACAATATATCTTGTTTAATTACAGCATATATGGCTGTTATATATGCTATCCATAAAACAAAACAGATGTATCATTATACCGTTAAATATGAATAATCTCTACTGCAATTTTTAAAATTTCTAAGCATCACACATTTTAAATTTTTATACCATCGTATGGGGGAGGGGGAGGGTACTTTTAAATGCAATTTGTTTGAAAACTGCATCTGAATTTATTTTTAAGACATTAATTTTTTTGTAGTTTTTAGCACTTTTTTTTTAATATGTCGGCAACTGAAGTACTCCATTTCTGTAGAAAGTAAATGAAAAATAGCTGGAAAATAGTAGATTATTATATCTTTTTGTTGCCATTTTCCCATAACAACCGAAAAAAAAAATGTAATTAAAATATGTGCTATTTTGGAAAAATATAAATGAATGATTTTTGATAAAACATGGAGCTATTATAAACTATACTTAATTTTAATTATATATATTATTGTTACAAAGAAATGAAGGCATATGAATCATTAGATGGCTGACTCTTTTTATGAGTTACTTGAATGACAACATCACTTTTCGCTGGATTTGTGTGCTATTCTCAGACCTGCCAACTGCTACGAAAAAATCGTAGTTGCTATGATTTGGACGTACAAAGTACGACGCTACGAAAATCGGTCTTAAACTACGATTTTTTGCAAAAAACACAAATGCATTTTTTGTTTCAAGTTGCGATTTTTATCCCGCGCAGCATATCTTTCAGGAGTGATTCTGTTCGAAAATTTCAAAGTATTAATTTCCGGAAGTTTTAAAAAATTTGGTTATTAGTCCGAAAATTCGGACATTTAAAAAATGTTCATGGTGGAAAAAAAGCTAGGCTGCAAAACAAACTTCTTAACATAAAGCCCTCTTCATGTATATTAACCACGAGTGAATCGGGTTTCTGTAAATATTTATACAGGAATTCTCTTCCTTAAAAACAGGGGTGCCTATGATATTAAACGCAAATTTCGTCAAAAGATCAGTAAGAAAATGCAAATTTCATCGAAAGATCAGTAAGAAAACGCAAATTTCACCGAAAGATCGCAGAAGGAAAACGCTAATTTCGTCAAAGGATCGTGGTAAAAAATGCGAATTTCGTCAAAAGTTCGTAATAAAATGTGCAGATTTCAACAAAGAATCGTGATAGAAAAATGTGAATTAGGATTGTGAGGGAAAAAATTGTGAATATCCTGAAATGATCGCGGGAAAAAAATCGCGAATTTCGTCAAAATATATTGCACTGGGCTAAAAAATTGGAACCAGGCTCCTTTTATAAATAAATGTCAAAAGAAAAACAAATCTAAACGAGAAAAAACTAAAAATCGTATACAAATTTTCAGAGGAAAAAATTTACTATACTGAAAGAACTGAAACCGTATTCCTTTTACGAATGTTAAAAGATGGCTGCGAAACACGAAAAACCAACCAACTAACCTCCGGATTAATTTAAATTTTGTGTGCTACGATTTCTCATTTTCAAAGGTTGGCAGTTCTGTATTCTATATTAGTGTCGTCCTGTTCACTTTTTTCTATAGATCTTGTTTAAGACTGGACCGTAAGTGTGAAATTCTTCAGCGGATGCGAATGGCATCATTTTATATAAAATAAAAGCATGTGTTTTAAGTCTTAAAACTGAAATATGATTTTTACCGTCTATATTTATATACATTTTTTTTTTTTTTTCATCGAAGACGACACTAAATTCTGAAAAAGCAGAATTTCTGTTTTCCAGTTTGATGTTTTTCTTTATACCACCTTCAAAATTTAGATCAATTCCAGTTCTCTAAACAAAAATAAAGAGTTTGCTGTATTGAAAAGAATACCTGCAGCATAAGGTTTCTCACTATTATTCAAGTATTGGTTAGGCAGTTTTTATATCATCATCAGACATTAACACTAGAACCGCAATGAGGGGTCATTTTGACCCTTACCAAGTTAATATGTGTCGATTGGAGCCAAAAATGACTTAATAAAACAAGTGAAGTATAAACTGCACAAAAATAAGTTAAATAGTTTTATATAAAAATTCTGTTGTAAAATATTTTTTTATAAAACTTGACTAAAATTTCCCACAGTTCTAGTTTTAATATATCAGGTTCATATGCCTTAGGGAGAAACTAAAAGTTGGAGAAAATACTATTGACATCTCCGGAAAATATCACATAGAAATTTCATGTAAAATGAAGAAAAATTTGTTAAGCTACCTTGAAAAAGACATCCAGTTTTAATTTTTATATATTAACGTTAGTCAATATTCAATGTTATTTGGCGTATTGTATTGTTGATAAGGAAGATTTACTTGAGAAAAAACTCAGGTAATTTCTTTTTTCAAAACAATTATAAACTCTGCATATATGTGCTTACTAGCTTCTAGAATGATAATATTTTCAGCTATGTTCATCAGACAATAATATATGTGTGTTTATTAAAGATCGATAAATGCACGTATGCTATAGTGATGAACACAGCTAAAAAAATGTTATTGTTCATTGAATTGTTTTTTTTTTAAGAAAATTCTGAAGTGTTAAGGTGTGTTGTGTTATAAATCATTAACGAGTTTGTATTATTTGATGAATCAACTTCTTAAGAGAGTGTATAGCTGTATTAAAAATTAGATTTGAAAAGGTAACCAAGGGTGATAATACAGCAAAATGAACAAGTGTGTTGTTTTTATCCACTTAATCACAAGCTACAACTGATACTGAAAAAATCCCTGCCGGCCCGGCCTACAGGCAGAGGTAGATTTCGAAGTTAAGTATACTAATTTCACCAACAAAAACTAAATCATTATTAGATATAAATCCACTTTAACAGTTTTATCTGTCTGCTTTTGATGAGTTTTTATTTCCATTTTATAAAATAGATGGTTTTATCAGAATCAGTTTAGGCGATATTAAAAAAATATTTTTCCATACTCAACAACTCGAAATTTTCTGGCACATTTTCAGATTAATTTTTAATAAAAAAACATATGAAACATGCCTGACATGATTTTTGAAAAGATTTATAAGCGACCTGTGTTTTTATTTTTCTTTCAATTAATTAAAACTTGATTAATAAACAATTATTTTCTCAGTAGGGCAATATTTTTCGTTTCTATCACAATCGTTTCGGGAAATTCTGTTCAAAATGCCAACTTTGACATCATTTTTTTAAATATATTCTGCCTCTATCAAAAAAACGATCATTGCTGCAAATTATATAGTTTCTGAATAAGAGAATCTAGCAATTGGATGCGTTTGAGAACAAAAATGAATTTAAAAATGAGTAAGAAAATAAACAGTTTGGATTTGAGTGCATCCTTAATGCAATGATTTTTCCAATACAATCCGCTTTTGGAAATTCGGTTCAAAATGCCCACTTTGACATCATTTCTTGAAATATATTCTGCCTCTATCAAAAAATCGATCATTACTGTACATTATATAGTTTCTGAATAAGTGAATCTAGCAATTGGATGCGTTTGAGAGCAAAAATGAACTTAAAAATGAGTAAGAAAATAGACAGTTTGAATTTGAATGCACCCATAATAAGATGATTTTTTTCCTCAACCGCTATGTATTTTTAATTTGTTTTTGCTTTAAGAATTGGCCCTATCAAAAACTTGTCTATAGAAATGTTGAAGACAATATTAAGAAGATATATGATAAATTCATGGAGATTTTATATCTTGTGAATTGACGCAGTTATGAAAATTTTTCTACTTCAACCCACCTTTTTTGTTTTCGTTTTTAATTTTTTTGCGGTACGAATTGGTCCTATCAAAAACTTGTGAATATAAAAGTTGTAGATAATATTAAGGAGATGTATAATAAAATTATTGGATTTGATATTTTGAGAATTGACGAAGTAAGGAATTTTTTTCTCCCAAAAACCATATTTTTTGCGCCCCTTGAGCCTATTTTAAATTTTATCAAAAATCTGTGATGCATGAATTTTTGGCGCTATTTTTAGAAGTAATAAAAACTTTAAACTGACTTGATATGTACAAAAATTAAGAAGTTATGGGGGTTTTTCAGTTTTCACAAAACCCCTCCCTATTTCCATCCCCTTTGTCTGCTTTTGCCCATTAACGAACTTGACCGAGATTTTATGTCCCTTGATTTTATGTATCAGTTTGGAATAGATTTGTGCAGAATTGCGGAAGTTATCGTGTCCAGAAGAAAGTGATAACATAATTGCTTCGGGAAATTCCGTTCAAAATGCCCACTTTGACATAATTTCTTGAAATATATTCTGCTTCTATCGAAAAATCGATCATTGCGGTACATTATATAGTTTCTGAATAAGCGAATCTACCAATTAAATACGTTTGAGAGCAAAAATGAATTTAAAAATGAGTCAGAAAATAAGCAGTTTGGATTTGAGTGCATCCTTAATGCAATGATTTTTCCAACACAATCCGCTTCGGGAAATTCGGTTCAAAATGCCCACTTTAACAGCATTTTTTTAAAATATATTCTGTCTCTATCAAAAAATCGACCATTACAGTACATTATATAGTTTCTGAGTAAGAAAACGTACCAATTGGAAGCCTTTGAGAGTAAAAATGAATTGTAAAATGAGTCAGAAAATACGCAGTTTGGATTTGAATACACCCTTACTTAGATTTTTTTCTTCAACCGCTATGTATTTTTAATTTGTTTTTGCTGTAAGAATTGGTGCTATACAAAACTTGTCTATATAGATGTTGTAGACAATATTAAGAAGATATATGATAAATTCATGGGGAAATCTTTTGAATTGACGGAGTTATGGATTTTTTACTTCTTCAAACCCGCTTTTTGTTTTCTTTTTTAATTTTTTTTGCGGTACGAATTGGTCCTATCAAAAACATGTGAATATAAAAGTTGTAGATAATATTAAGGAGATTTATAATAAAATTAATTGGAATTGATATCTTGAGAATTGACGAAGTTATGAATTTTTTTCTCCCAAAAACCCTATTTTTTGCGCCCCTTGAGCCCATTTTTAACTTTATCAAAAATATATGATACATAAATTTTTGGCCCTATTTTTAAAAGTAATAAAAACTTTAAACTGATTTGATATGTACAAAAATTAAGAAGTTATGGGGGGGTTTTCGGTTTTCACAAAACCCCTCCCTATTTCCATCCCCTTGGTCCGATTTTGCCCATTAACGAACTTGACCGAGATTTTATGCCCTTTGATTTTATGTATCAGTTTGGAAGAGATTGGTGCAGAATTACGAAAGTTATCGTGTCCAGAAGAAAGTGATATAGATAGATAGATATATAAAGTTTTTTACTGAGGGTGGTTTTGGGTTCTAGGAGTCATGATCGGTGTAGATCTGCAAAAAAATTTCAGAAATTCCAACATAGGAACGATCCCAATAGGTAGTATTTCATACGAAATCTACCTAAAAATATCAGGTTTGTGGTTAGGTGGGCAGTGTATACCAACAATTTAATATCCTTCACAGATGCTTAGATATGGTCTCAGGGAACATTTTCAACATGTACTATAATAATCTGATTGATTATCCATCATGCTATCGTCCAAAGTAGACTTTCTTTTTTTTCTCCTTTTGCAGGGCATCCTGTTATATCATATTCAGATTATTTTTTGATACATCAGCTTCATTTTTTTTTAAAGTTACAAAGTTGATTTCTCTCTTTTGTGGTTAATTTGCCAAATTTAGCGTTTGGTCACTCTGTTGGATTTCCTGTTTCCTCTGTCAATTAATTATCTTTTAAAATGTTGAATCTATATATTTAAAACGCTAAGAGTTTTCGTTCGACAGTCTGTGAGAAGAAACTACTGCATCAAATTACACCAATCTTTTTTTAAACGAAAGATATTTGGCCACAGATTTGTTATCGTACATTCGTTTGTTGAAATGTTTTATTAATTAGCCGTAATTTTAAATTAAAATTCTACAGTTGTGCATGCGCAGTATATAAGTACAAATCTGCCTTTGGGGCGACGTGCTGCACATGCGCAAAGATTCTTGCTCAGTTGAACTATCACATCACAGGTAGAATTTGTTTTAAGTTCGTCTGCTATTCGATCTTACTGTAAACTAGCTTTTCTTTCTTTCACAAAGTTAATATTATTTGGCTCTTTCAGCATTATTAACAATTCAAAAATTTACTGTGTCGATATTAAGAGTTAGTGCTTATTTCGGGGGTGCCATATTGTTTTGGTCATATTACATACAGAAGATAAACATAGTGATTTGAAGCTAATAGTTATATCCGTCTTATGAATTGCCAATAGTTACACACGAAGATAGGTGTTATAAAATGCGACATCTCTAGTAGTAAATAATGTCAATTTTATTATTTAATTATCTTCCTCAATATAAAATTAATATTTATTCATTTTAAACTCAACTTTAAATCTAGAAAGTTCTCTTCAAAGCATTAAAGTTTCATCTTAATAAAGATATTCTAAATTTTATTAATTTTCTCATTCAAACTTGAATTCTATCTTTTTCAATCATTCATTAAAATTTATTAAACTAAACAATAACAATAATCTGTGTAAACAAAAGTTTTACGTTCTTGTTTACTTTCCGAAAAGATCCCGATTCAACATTCTTTCTAAGTTTAAAACAGTGAAAATAAAAATATTTTATTTTTAAATATTTCTTGCTCAATCTATAATCAATAGATAGAGTATATTTTTATGATTAATTTGATATAAGTTGCAGAAAAATTTGTCAACAAATATGGGAGATATTTAATTTAACGTTTTCTGCATTTTTCCATTTTTAAATGTTGGCGCTAGGCATTCTGTCCGCCATTGATAAAAGGATGCATATCTGCACCATTTTTTTTTTTTTTTTTTTTTCGTACATCTCAATGCCGTCGCGAGACACCCACGCGCTAAGTTCATTCAACTGAGTTCATGCCCGGATGACGCGGGGAACTTGAATGCATCGGATTGGTTATTTTCAAAATCTTCATTCTTCCATGTTGAGATCTGTTCTGCATCAGTCATCTGGGGGATTAGCAAGGAGACGGAAGGCGAAGCTCGGCGTGGCTTCGGCTGCGGCCGGGCAGATTGAGATTTGCTACAATAATGACTACTAGCTTTTTCAAAAATACTACGCTCAATGTGGATGAGACGTAGAAAGGATTCAACTATAAAGGAATGGTTATTAGCAGCGTGTTCCTCCTCAATAGACTGGACCTTGCTTCCATTTAACAAATCCGATATTATACTTAGACCAAGTTTTGTAACTATTCAACTGATTCTGGAATCTTGTTTCAAGGAGGTTTTGCCTCTGTTTTTAGTGGTTCTGCATCCATGCTTCGACAACGTTCTATTGGTGTGTTATTCTCATGGAGATCTTCAAACCTCATAAAAAATTTGTTTAATCTAATATTCAGAATTCAACGATGTCATTTTTAATGTGTGACTTTCGCAATGAACTTCAAATCTCATAAGAACTTCATTTAAAACATACAGGACTATAATTCATGACAGAACTCTTATGAACATCTCTAAAACAGTACATTATGTAAATACAAATTTATAATTTCGTTTTTTTAGGCATAAAGATAAAAATAGTAATTCTGTTGAATACATATCATCATTAATTTTCATCAATAATTTAATTTATTTCTCAAATTTGGGCTCAAATTCATTAAATTGATCATTCCTTAAATAGTAACGAATGTTGAAATAAAGTATGAAGTTTGTCTAATTTTGTGTGATTATTTATGTTTACACATCAAATGGGCGAGTGTTTTCATTATTTTTATAGATGTGAAAAGTAACTTTACAAATGTTTAAAATTAAATAGATGGCTCTTCGCTTGTGTAATTTTTAAATTAATTTCATTTCTAATGCAATGTCACTCCACTTTACTTTCCGGCCATAATGTGTCTTTGGACAGAGGGATTTCTTGCCTTTAAGATTTTAACTTCACTTATTTAATTTTATTATTTCAACTTCGTAAATTTTGCCAATTTAAATATTTTATCTTTAAATCCCTTTCTCCAAATTCATGTTACAATAGGGAAACTAGCATGTTAAGTTTAGCTTCTTCTTTGAAAAAGTAAAGTGTCAAATAGTAAAACACAAAACTATTTCTGTAAGATCAAATCTCAAATTCGAGACAATGGCGTATGCATCAACTGTTTCTCGAACTTCTTCAATTTAGAAGGAACAGCAATGAGTTCCCGCAAGCGTAGTGAGTTGTCAAAAGCTCATAATTTTCATAGCGGGCGCAGGTTCGAACCCAAGCTTGGAAAAATGTGTAATATTTTTGTCGACAATTCATTTCTGTAATGACATATTTTATTAGTAAGATAAGTTTTAGGATTTTAATTTTATTATTATTAGAATGCTTTATAAAAGTTAAATAAAATTGAACACTCAATAATATTTTGAAAAAAATATTGATTTTATATTTAAAGTATTTAAGCTAAAATATTTTGCATGTAATTATCAATTAAATTAATTGAGCTGATCTACAATTTTTGTTATATTTTTTGACCATTATCAAGAATATATGTGTGTGTCAGAAAGAAAAGTTTGTTTTTCTTTTCTGTAAAAGACAAAACGAAAAGAAAGAAAAATATTCGTATAAGAGCTATAAAAGAAATTACCTTGATATCCAGGTTTAATATTTAAAAAATGTAAAATAAAATTGAAGTAATAAAAAATATATATTACAGTCGTGGCCATAAGTTTAGGACCACCACTGAAATTTAAGATCCAGACAATAAATTGCGTCTGCGACATTTATTACTCAAAGTTCAAACGCAAAGCGAATACAGTAACTCCACTGTCAGACGGAAATGACGCCATCTGACGCAATCGATTTGATTTATGACGTTATCGGTGGTTTCAATTTTAAAAACGCTAGTTTCTGCACGGTGGTCCTAAACTTTTGGCCATGACTGTATAAATCGTTAGCTGCATCAAGTTTCAAATTTAGGTTTTTAGAGAATGAGACAGTTAAAAATAAAGTTCATGGCAGCTTTTAATCGTCATGTTGTTTAAAATAAATAAATAAATAAATGAAAATAAATATTGTTATTCTTTCAAAAAAAAAGATGCCGTAGTGAGTACAAATAAATTCTCTAGCTGGCATTTTTTGGTAAATTTCTGCTAAAAAGCAAGCATAATTGGTTGTAAATTATAAACTTAAAATTCTTTCACTTCATTCAATAGGTTAGACTGACATCACCATCTATCACCTTAAAGAAATAGGACTCACTTATGCAACATCGAAATTCGTCATTCAATAATTAATTTAAAAGCAACTAATTAAAAAATCAAGAATTTTTCTGATGAAACATTCAAGTTATTTACCGTCAAATCTTGATGGGCCCAATCTAGTAAGAGTTAAATGTGCACTTCAACTCAAAGAAAGCAAAATTTGGTTCAACCTTTCTTGAACAGGGGGATTTAAATCTTCCAATATATACACAGATGCTAAAAGCAACTATCAAATAAACAAGAGATTCCAGGTAAATTAAAAATGAGTGCATTCTAATTTCATTGCAAAGATCTTGACAGAAAATAGCACTTCATCCAAGAGCAAGGAAAAAGGAGTTAATAATATCTAAAGTAACATTATCATCAATTAAATAGTTCCCATAAAGTTTCTTCATTAAAAAAAAAAATAAAGAATATATCAAGTATCAGTAAAAATTACATGAGTTAGGTCAATGCCAATTTTAATTTCTTAAACCCAAAACAAATCAATGCATAAGAGAATAAACACAGAACAGTCAAAATATGTAACTTTTTCCTTACTGACCTCATAGTGATTGTATAGTTTCTTGAATTTTAAATTTTAAGCTCATCATCATATACAACTAGAAGTGAATTATTCACTTCAGTAATTCGCTACAAAATTTAATTTCTTAATGTTTTTAAATATACATTATTATTTTAAATAGGCTAAAATCAAATACTTCAATAATAGTAAAAATAAGGCATTTTATTCTTATCTTACTACTTTTTACACCTTTTTTTAATTTATTTAAATTTACCAGAAAATCACTGGCTCATATTAAATTTTAATGAAGTTAAAGTTCACACTTTTATAAAAAAGAACTTCAGCTTTATCTCTAGAATTTACTAAACAGCCTACAGAAAATATGAAGCTCATAAGAACAGGAAAAAAAGTCATACATAACCTGTACAATTGAATTATAAGTTAAACATAAAAATATCAGAACATTGCTACCATTAATTTAAATATAGATTTTTTTTTTAACATATTTTCTTTCTCAACTTGGAAGATAATTGCAATTTTGAACAGAAATGTTGCTGAGAGTTATTAAAGCGCATTTCAAATTTCACACTTTTTTTCTTGTATAGGTTCTGGGGGAGAAATTATTTTGGAATTTATTGATTTTCAATACTCGTTTTCTTCCTGATTTCAAGTTCTTTCATCAAAAGACTTATTTACTGCTATCGAAATTTGGTTCGTAGACAAAGTTTTTTATGCTACCAATAAGAAAAAATTCAAAACCAAATGAATATTTATTAGATTACTTTTAAAATTTAAAAGGTAATTCAAACCAGTATTGATTCCTTTGAAAACCAACAAGATTGAGATTTTCAGTTGAAATTTACTGTTATAATAAGATTAATTTAACATAGAATTCAAATTTCATCTTTCTCTGTTATAGATTGATCTACATCCAAAATTTATATGATTTCCGTGTCATGCCTATAAATTTTAAGCTCTCTACATTGTGATGCTTTTGTATGTAAATGAATTGTAAAATCCAAAATGCAAATTCATATATTTCATTTGAATAGGTTCTGAGATATAGTATTTAAATAATCGTTGATTTTGGTGACAGCTTATCAAAAACATAAATATTACTTTTAGTACAAATTAAAATTTTGAGATTTGTTGCATAATGATTATTATGTAAGTAAATGAAGAGTAAAGATCATAGGAATCTTATCTTTAAAGTATAAGCAAGAAGCCAAATTTTGCTAGGAAAGAAAAAGATAACAAAATCTATTGAAATCAAATCAAAGACTCTCATCTGAAAAAGGGACAAGTTCTCTTTCTTTTGCAATATTCCCTTAAGATTGTTCAATTCTGATACATTCACAAAGTCATTTTCATAATATGTAAAGTCATGAAGTTTGCAGGAATTCTTTTTCAGATACCTATCACAAAATCAAACTTCATTTTTCTATAAAAATAAAAGATCTTTCAGTAAATGCCATTAAAGTTGGCTTCGCATTATCTGGCACGGGTCAACTACACAATAGAATTTTCCCCACCTCCAAACGGTCTGTCAGGGCTCAGATGAGAAGGAAATATTTTCTTCTTTGCACTGGCCTGCTATTGATGCATACAGGAATCCATTTTGTTGCCTAAGTGGAAGCATAGCTACAGAATGACTATTAAAAAAAAAAAAAGATTTATGATTTATGCACGCGAGAGGAAAGGCGCGAATAAAACACTTAAGTGGAATATTTAATTAGCTTGTGCGTTCTTAAAATGCAGTTACATTTTTCTTTTTTCAATTTTAAGCCTTCGTGAATGTTTCAAAATGTATAATATCAGTGATTTTTAACCCCTAAAATAGCAATTTTTAAATTTAAGAATTTCTTACGATAAATATTTATGAATAGGATTATTAAGTTTCAACATCTATCATTGTTTTTCAGTTATACATAAATATTTTTCAACATCAAAGTTAATCAACGCAGTATATAACTGAGATTTTAATTCCCATTAGCAGTATTTGTTTTCTATTTAAAATAAAAGCTACGTTATATATATCTGAGTACTTTTCATTTTTTAAGGGGGGGGAGGGGGTATCTTTAAAAATTTTAATGTCATCTAATCCTCCACTTCCCTGCACAGAGTTTAAAATCATGAATTTTTCTTTCTTTTTTGACCATTGGCTTCTTTGTAATGACAATAAGTATCCGCGTAAAATTTTCCTTATTCACAAAACTTAAAACATTTAAAATATTTTTCTCTTTTCTTGTTTCTTTCAAACGTTAAGTTGTGCAAAAATAAATAAATGACTTACCCTTCTCCCAAATAAAAAAAATAAATTAATAAATAAAATATAAAAATAATTTTAAAATTTTATAAGTCCCAAAATTTTTAGATTATTATACTGTATTTGTTATTCATTAGAATCGTTGATGTTAATTCTCTCCCATCCCCCCAGTAAATAGAGAATAATTAATAGCTGGTATTAATACAAAAAAATCCTTTTCTTCAGCTTTTGTAGTCTTAAAACCTGTAAAAGAAAGGGAACACATTTTCTTATTTAATTGTAAGTTTCACACCTTTGTTTAAAATAAGCTATCTAAATCTGCAAAAATATGCTACCAATTTTCCTTTATAAATGTGTGAAATTTAAATAGCAAGATTATTTTCCTTTATAATAATAATAAAAAAAATACTCCGCATTCGTAATGCTTATTCTTTAGATATTATTTTTTCCGTCATTACTCAGCAAATTTAGATAAAACATTAATTTTATTATCTAAGTCAATATTTTTAATAAAAATTTCGTTATTAAATTTGGCTAACGACTAATTATTGCCAAATGATAATTTAAAATACTTTTACTGCTTAAAAAAAATATAAGTTTCACATTTTTTCTTTAATCGTTTAAACAAACAAATCTTAAAACCCCTTTTTATGAAATTTCCATTATACTAATATTTTTAATAAACAGTATAGTGCAATACAAAAAGGACAAAATTTTAGTTTTATTTAACCTTTTGCTCTTCTTTGTGGAGTGTAACTTGCCATTTTTTTTTTAAATCTCTGCTACTAGGTGTGCGAAGTGTTAATGCAACAATAGCTTGGCTTTTTTTTGCTTTTTCACCCATCAGTACCCCCCACCCCCTCCAAAAAAAAAAAAAAAAAAAAAAAAAAAAAAGAGAGAGAGAATTTGGTTCAAAAATCAAGACAGTGTTCTTAAAGAAATTGTTATTCTTGTTCTAGGGATTGTTTTCCTTTTTTTTATCTATAATATTTTACATGTTTTCTTATCATGTTTTGTATAATTTAAAGTTTTTTTTATTATTATTTTATGCCAGAATCCTCTCAGATTACCCCCCCCACACACACACACAGAGACTAGATATTTTTTAAACCCTTGGATGCTTTCAATAAAACTCACATGCGGGCAGTGTTGAATTCAGACGCTTTTCTCCGGGATGGATTTCTGTGGCTCCGGGGAGGGGAGTTATAGAGTTCCGGGGGGAAAATTGCTCCCGGACCACCCCCCTGAATTCAACCAATTCAACACTGCATGCGGGTTTTTAACATTTTCCAACTTAGTTGAAAGTTACGTAAATGAAAGTAAATAGGCACGAGAAGCATGTGCTTCCCTTACAAAGTTTTGAAGGGTCCAAAATTGAAAAAACAGGGGGGACCCAAATTTTATATTGAATTAATTCGATTCCAAAATTTTATCTATTTTTTCTTTCAAATTAGTAACTCGTTTGTATATGTTTTTTGTTTCGTAAAAATACCTTTTCACATTAAGTTTTAGAGATTTAATTAAAATTGCAATTCACTTCTTATTTAATCAAAAATATAGAGTATGTCACTAAGCCGAAGTCTTATTTTTATTCCACATTTTAAAGCCTTATAGAAGAACAATTTTTAATCTTTTATCATCAATAACTTGAAATGGAAATAAATTTTCGCTTATCTTAAATGCATAAATTCTGCGGATTTCAATATTCAAAATTATTGAAAGAAAATTTAAAGATTGTACGCATTCTAAATGTCCCGTACTATACGCAACAACTGTCGTGACGTTGTTAATAATAATGTAGCTCTTGTAAAGATAATTTAAACAAACTTACTTTATTATATATGAACTATAATAACTCGAGAAGTACTAAAAATTTCTTTGGCTTACATCCAGGCAACACTGAGCTAGTTACTCCATACTTTGGACTCAAGAAAAAAAAAAAAAGTAGCTTGAATATTTTATTCATCTTTTAATTATACCTTTAATAGTTTCAATTCTAGAATAACATTTTCAATAATCAATTTTTCCTATGTTTTCCATATGTTATTCAAGTTATTAAAAAATGACCCATTATTTTTTCATTCAAGAAATTCCTTATATTTGTATATTTTTTTTTTCTATTATAAGGAATTTTTTGAATGAAAAAAATAATATGTCAGGTTTTTAATAACTTGAAAGTTGTTTTGTCCTTTGAACTATAAAGGACAAAATATAAGTATAAAATACAGGCATTACAAAAGGCAGTTATTTCTGTCGATAAAAATTATCTAAAAAAATATTCATCAGTTAAATGCAGCATTTAATGTTATTAAACTCAAGAGAGAAAAACAAAGGCCGCACACTTGAATTTTATGTTTTATTTTTAAATATGCTAATTTTTTATCAGAGTTCTTGGCAAAGTCTTCGGGTAAGCAGTTTGAAGATTGTGAAATCTTTAGTGGATAAAAATAGATTTTTAAATTTAAGAGAAATTTCAAAAGTTTCTAAGATTTTAGATAAAGTGTATAATTCGAGACAAAAAAGATGTAGTTTTGCATCAAAATGGATGCTTTACTAACTCCGCAGTCAAACCTATTCAGACTATCTTCCTTTAATCTCCTCCTAAACCACCCATCTTGACCTTTGGGGAGGAAAACGCAGGAAAAAGTAATTAAAGCGTGGGGAGCGCTGCTCCACGATTAAAGTTGGCATTTTGAACTGATTTTCAGTTTATGGCAGTGATATAATGGTGGCCCCTCAAAGAACAGTTGACTGTAACTCAAGACGTGTCAAACTTATTAGAAAATTTAAAACAGTATTTATTTTTCATGCACCTGGAATGTATCTAAAATTTTCTGTAGGAATGAAAATGAGATTAATTCAGAAAGATTTATTTGCATTGTTGAGCAAAGAAAAATAAAAATTAGAACAAAATAACCTGTCAAATATGAGTTTTAATCTGAGACAAAGGGTTCCTTACAATAAATTTGGAGTGCCAACCATGCTTTGGAAAAAGATTGCAGAGTTGCTCACGGGAGGTCACCTGTCGCGGTCACCACGGGAGGGTACTGTTATATTCGATATAACAGTAGACAATTTTAAGGCAATTTTTTTAAAAAAATTACACTCAATGCGAAACTTCCTGACTGATTTTGAAACATGAAAGCATGAAGATATTTGCTGGTACGATTATTGAAGTGATTTGTAATCAGAAAGTTTTTTTCATTATAAATTATTAACATATTGAGTTATAAGTGATTGTTGTCTCAAAACTACTGACTTTTAATGTTGTGAAATTACTCTATGAATTATTTTTCAGCAATTGAATTCAAATGGAATGAAAAATCTTGACTCTTTATCGCTATGATCCAACTCACCTAAAATAAGAAGTTGTACAAAGTTTAAACTTGGCATTGTGCCAAGTGTGCTTTGAAAAGAGGTCGCAAGGATGCAACACCGCATATTTCTAAATAGATTTTTAATTAACTCGGCTAATTACCAACAATTTTTTTTTTCGAAAATACTATCAGCAATTCTTGGATTACACACCCGCAATACCTGTGTTGATAGGTTCCTCCAGTGACCCTCAACTCCTCCCCCACTGAGTGCTCCCAAAGTAAAGTTTGTGTGTAATGGAAATATGCGATTTTCACAAAAACTATATGGTTGGTTGATTTTGACGGCCGATTATCTACACTAGGGATATAGGCCCGAGGGGGAGTGCCCTTCGTGGGGGGTCTTTCTAAGGGAACCAAACCCGTATTTACGCATGGAAATCCATGGCTCGAAGAAAACTCCGAATGATTAGGCCAACGGGCACAATTGGGATCGAACCCAGCGTTTCCCGTCTACCAGCTTCGAGAGCATAACCTCTCAGCCACTGGTTGGGCCAAAAACTATATGGCCTAGGAGTTAGGATATAGTTTTCCTGCAAGTCTTAGTTTCAGCAAATTCGGAAATAGGAATTTTACTCGGGGTTTTATATTTTTGCAGTAGATTTTCAACACTATTCCTAAAAAAAAAATACTATACTTTAAAGCATATATTTTTTAGTTTATTGTTACAAGATCTTTCGAACTATACCTCCACACGATACACACACAAAAAAAAATTTTTAATAACTTAATTAGCCCTCCTAAATTTTTCCTAGAAATATTTGCGAATGGCCAGTAATCTATAAATATGTGGGTCAATAACCTTTGTAACTCTCCCAAGTTTGAGCTTTCCACCTACAATAGTTTTTGAGAAAAATGGCTGTGACAGGTGGACAGACAGACACATGAGTGATCTTAGGATTCCGTTTTTACTTTTTTACTATGGAACCCTAAAAATATTTGAAATCTAAATAATGGCTTCCTGGTCAATTTCCTGTATTGAATTATGAGTCCAGTATTTAGCACACCGACTGCAGTGCAGTTATCGACAATTAGTCGAAAAACCCTCCAATGTTCCCTGATGCGGCTGTCGACAAACAATTTTCCCCAAAAAGGTCGTGAAAATGGAGAAAATACCTTACAATGTAAACAGATTATGTGCAAAAAGAAACTATTTTTTAAAAAGTAGAGTTCAGCACATGGCATTGATACGGGGCTAAAGAAATCACTGTCAAGGTGTAAGCTTTAAAAAAAGTGTGCTTGAATTAAGATGTAATCTTATTTTGAACAAATAACTTGAGTAGTTGGTATTTTTTTTCCTCAGTGTTTATTACATATGTAATTTTGAGTTCAGTTAAGAAAAGAAACTTGCCATTATATTTTACTGGCAGACACCATAGGTTACAGGCTACATTTATTTTAACTATAGGAACCTTCTGGGTAAAAATAAACAAGAATGTAATAATCTCCAAAACAAAGGTCTGCATATCCATTTTGTGCAATCATAGCAAAACCTTTCAGCTTTATAAATAAGAATGCATGTTTTCTGTAGCACTTGTAACAGAATGATATACGATTTTTCTGACGATACCGAAAAAAAAAAAAAATGCATACAAATGGCATAGCATTCTGTGAAGTTTTATTTGTTTGAAAAATAAAGCTTTTACTTTATAGGTAAGACATTAATGCAGAAGAGCAAATGGCCTCCATTGATGATAAAATATTATTTTTTAAATAGAAACTTACATTTTTATCTCTAGTCTACAAAAAATAAATAATAATAATAATAATAATGGTGCTACTGCTGCCATAATTGAATTTATTTTGATCTTTTTACTTTATTCGCTTATAATATTAAAACTATTCCATATAAAAACATGAAAAATCATAGTTTCATAGAGAAATGAAATGTATGATAAACACAGCAGGGGTCGTACTTGTCCTGAAGAATGCCCTAAAATATAGTAACCTGTCCTGAAATTTCGCGAGTTTATTACTATAACACTAATAGTCATGATTTCCCGAGAATATATATGTTGGGTTTTTTTTTTTTTTTTTTTTTTTTTTTCGTGGAATTCCGCAAATCATTTATTTTTGTAAAATTTCACAAAATCATTATTTTGGAATTAATATGAGCATAGGAGGGGGGGGGGGGGGGGAATATGAGACAGAAAATAGTAAAACATTCTATCATCTGATGATGAAAAACTCAGAAATTTCGTCAAGTGGTCGCAGAAAAAAAACGGGAATTTGTCAGTCGGACACATGGAGCTATAAATATTAAAAGGAGACGACATATCAATCTAGCCCCGTGGAGAGTGTGGAAGCTAAAAGACGGGTTACAGTGCCTAGAATATATAGTGCGCCGTTCGACGCTAAGAAAATGACCGGGAAAGTAATCCTCCAATAGATGGCGCTGACTGCAGTATAGACTGGAAATTTCCGAAAGCAGATCGGATAAATTAATGCTTTTTAGATATTTATTTTAATATTATATAAGAAGATATTTAAATTTAGAAATTGATATTTAGATGAAAACAAGTCTGAAATATTTCAATAATAAATATATTATTTACAAACTTTTAGAACAGAGACATATTTTTTAAATAAAAATTATATGTGTGAAAAGCAAATAAATTCAAATGTTAAATTCGCTTTAGCTTTATTTACAAATACCAACAACTGTTCACTACTTCTAAAACTGTGCAAACATACAATGAATATTTAAAAATAAACTCCCAATGGCAATATTTATTTTGCGTTACTTTCAAAACAAAGCCTCATTTGTTAAATAAATCTTTCTTGCACTTGAAATCACATATTAAAATTCTTAAGAAAAATTATTAAAAAGAAATTTCTTTATGAATTATGTATGAAAAGTAAATAATTAAAAAAAAAATATCCGAAGGTTAAATTCGCTTTAGCTTTATTTACAAAAAACAACAACTGTTCGCTACTTCCAAAATTGTGCAAACCACTGTTGAATCCACCCCGGGAGGGATTTCAGTGGCTCTTGGGGAGGGGGGGGGTTGCACCTTTTGACCATTGAAAACACAAAATCTCAAATCTTCCGGGGGGTGTGGCATCTCATTATTCAGGGGAGGAATGTCTCCCCTGAATTCAACACTGGTACAAACATGCAATGGATATATAAAAATAAATTCCCAATAGCAAAATTTAGTGTTATTTTCAAAGCAAAGGAACATTTGTTAAATAAATGTTTCTCACACTGTAAATCACATATTAAAATTCTTAAGAAAATTAAAAAAAAATTCTTTATGAATTATGTATGAAATAATTTCAAAGGGTATATTGGCATTAGTTTTATTTACAAATACCAACAACTGTTCACTACTTTCAAAACTGCTCAAACCAGTGTTGAATTGAGATACTTTTCTCCGGGAGGGATTTTTGTAGCTCCGGGGGAGGGGGGGGGGGGAATTACACTTTTTGACCATTGAAAATAAAATATCAAATCTTCCGGAGGGACATCTCATTGCTCTGTGGATTAATCTCCTTCCCCCGGGCCCAGGGTTCGTAAATATCATGATATTTTCGAAAATATAAAAAATATCCGATATTTTCGATATTTTCAAAATAATCAACTTACTGCTGACAATAAATATTTTTAAGCATAATATAAATTAGAAACTAAAACATATTGCACTTATCATGAAAACTTAATCAAACGATATTCTAAAAATGCATTTTTTTTTCTTTAGAACAAAATTGGAGATCAACTAATTGAAAACAGATACATTTTGCTTTATACACTTGTTTAAAAACAAATTACGACAACCAGGCGCAAAACAATACCTTTTCTGATATTTTTTGCTAGTTTTTCACTCATATTTTGTTTCTTAAACAGACATAATTAAAACTTTATGGGAAAAACTCGCGTTTGTTTACAATATGCTTCACTGTCACGGCGCTAAAAGCTTTCAAAATGTCCAGTCGGTGTTAACATGCGCGCCACCTTGCGGCGTCCTCCTTTCAGGACAAAAAAAAAAGCGTTATGGTAACCAATGAACGGCACACTATCTATTCTAGCCACTGTAGACGGGTTCTTTCCCCCCTGTCCAGCGTCCGCCATATTCGACTTTTCCGTAGTTGATTTGCGCAGCGAGAAGAACTGGTTCACAGCGCAGCTCACCGCGGTCAAGTATGGCGGAAGCAGGGGGGTAAGAACAGCGTCAAGTGACGTCATTTATGTCGCCTCCTTTAGTCTTCATTCCTCCATTGTCGGACACGGGAAAAAAATTGAGAATTTCGTTAATCGGTTGTGGAAAAAATTTGCGATAGTCTTCAATCGATCTCTAAAATAAATCTGAAATTTCGTCAATCATTCGCTGAAATTCGCATGGATACCACTTTTCCGCTTTATTTGCATTTTTAAAAATCGATCAGTGATTTCCGCGGAATCGAAAAAAAAATTGCGTTGTTGTGCGCCGCGAAAAAGACAGAGAATTTCGTCAAATGATCCGGGAATAAAATCGCAAATTCCGGCCAATCATTCAAGCAAAAAATCGTGACTTTCGTCAAACAATTGCGAATTTTATCAAGAGGTCGCAAAAAAAAGTCGAATTTTATCAATCGGTTTCGGGGAAAAAAATCGCGAATTTCTTCGAATAATTGCGAAAAAATATCGCGATTTCATCAAGAGGTCGCGTAAAAAAATCGCACATTTCGTCGAACAAGGGCAGAAATAAATCGCGAATTTCGTCGATGATCGCGGGAAAAATCGCGAATTTCGATAAACGATTGCTGAAAAAGTCACGAATTTCGACAAACGATCGCGGAAAAAATCGCGAAATTTGACAAACGATTGCGGTAAAACCGCGACTTTCGTCAAGCGATCTCGAAAAAAATTCGCAATTTTCATACGCGATCGTGGAAAAAATCGCTAATTTCGTTAAACGATCGTGGGGGAAAATGTAGTGTGCTGGGTGAATGTGTCCTGAAATATCATCTAGGGCCAGTGCTACCCTGACATGATGAAGCAGGCAGTTTTTAAATCTGAGAATTTTTTTAAGTACTATTTAATGTTGAAATCAATTAAGATAGTTTAGTCAGAATCCAAAAATATGCATAGCAATTTAACCATCTTTTGCAGGTGTATACATGACTAGATTGTGGTGTGCAGTGTCCCATTTTTCAATTCCTACTATTAGTTCACACTCTCTATATTTATTTATTTATATATCTTGTTCAAATTTTCAATCGTTAATAAAATACTTATTATTCATCCTATCAAGTTGAAATAAATTTTTTAAAACTTGTACTGGATGACAATTGGTGTTAATACAGTTTTGTCAAATATTAATTCATTAATTAATTTTAGTTTTACATGGGAGACAAAATGGCAGCCATTGGTTATTGAAGCATTTAATGCATCTTCATATCTATAAGGGAGGTTACCACAGGGGGAACCCTGTTCTGTCGCCAAATACCGCCAACTTGGCGATATATCGCCAAATTCCCATAGACTTCTATTGTAAAGCTGCTTTCTTATAGAAAATCAACAAACTGAGATATTTTAATGCAACAAAAACTAATATTAGCTTAAGGGATTATATTAAATTTTTCTTTGATGACCCAAGTAGGAATTGACTTTAAAAACAAATCGCTCAACAGTGGCGCTGCTATGCTGAGTTTTTGGCAATTTCCGCAATAGCTCTATCTCAAGAACTAAAGCTTAGATTTTCAACAAACTTCAGATTCAGGTGTACCTTGATATCAATTAGTGCTGTTTATATTTTGGTGTAAATCGCTCAACAGGTGGCGCTGCTATGGTACAGTTTTCAGAATTTCCGCTATAGCTCTATCTCAAGAACTAATGCACGAATTTTCACAAAACTTCAAATTCAGATATACTTTGAACTGGTTCTAAATTGCTGAACTGGTGCTAAATTGATGTAATATCTTAAACTATTTATAAGATTTAATTCACGTGATTTATATAGAAGAAAGTTTTGTGATGGCCGCAACATACTAGTTTATTATTATTACTAGGGGATCGTTCCCGGGTTCTAGAATATAGGTGAAAACATTTTTTTAATTGAAAACTAATAATTTTTTTATATGCAAAAAATTTTTTAGATTGCCCACTTACATTAAAAAAGCATTTTTCATATGAAAAATGCGAATTATACAATCAAATAAATTTTTTTAATTTATCAAAAGCGACATTTTCGAGCGAGTAAAAATTTCCGTAATTTATGTTTTTTAGACGCATTTGCGTTAAAATGTTTAGCTTTATCTAAGAAAATGATCGCTTTCTTTTAAATATGACTTCATGTTCACTTAAATAAGCATTTCGCCTAGTGTCGGAAACTTAGTGTCAGTACAAATGCAGAAGGAAAGACAATATAGAAAATTCATGAGAAAAAATGCGTGTTTTCAAAAGCAGTATGCCATTTTCCGTTATTATGCTCCTAATGGGATTTTGCGCCTCTAAACTCTATACAACAATTTTTATCAACAATTTTGAATTTTTATCAGAAAATGGCATGAATAAAGAAAAAAATACCTCATTATTTCTCTCTTGTCTGCAATAATGAAAGCTATCTAATTTTCACCATTTTGAAGAAATTTCATAAAATGTTTTTAAAATAAAAATATAAAAGTAGGGATATATATATATATATATAAAAGCAGTGCGATCACATCTACAAATGAACAGCTTTCAGTTTAAAAAAATATTACAGTAAAATTGGTTCAGCAGAAAGGTCACAGCAGATGACTAAAAAACACACTTGTGTTTTAAATATATAGATTATATAAAATTATAAAAAATTAAATTAAGCAAATTATGTTACTTTGATAAAATTATAGTAGAATGTCCTAAAGAATAGCATTAAAATTTTATTATTCGAGAGAATTTTGGACAAAAACTTCAGGAACATGATATTATTTTAAACCTCGAATTATTTGTTTGATTGTCTAACACGTCGAAGCAAATCCATCCAGGCAAGAATCATCAATTTCTGTAATATAAATCGCTATTATTTCCATGTCACTTCTCTTTTATAAAGAGACTCTAAATTTTTGTAAAACATTCGTTTTATCAGTATGTGATTTCGATTACATTGTTTTCAAAAGTGAAACTTTTTCACCTGTGAAGAATTTCAAAGCAGCTGGGCTGTGAAAATGAGGGACTTCTACAAAACATAATTCAGTTTTAAGAAATAAAATAGACGCTTTTTTATAAAATCACGTCATTTGCATCCGTTAAAGCAATCCACTTTTACAATCCAGTCTTAAACTTCGTCTATAGAAAAGTATGCATATGATGTCATTATCGCGGAATAACGGACAATATTCTTGGCATCGCCCGTATTTTAATTTCAACTTTTTTTTTCAGGTTTTATGAGAAAATGGCAACAAAAAGATACAGTAATCTCCTATTTTCGACTATTTTCCGTTTACTTTCAATAGAAATGGGGTACTTTTGTTGCTACGATTAGAAAAATGGTATTAAAAACTACAAAAAAATTAATATCTCAAAAATAAATTGAGATACAGCTTTCAAACAAATTGCATTTAAAAGAGCATTTTTTTTCCTTATACGACGGTGTAAAAATTTAAAATGTGCGATGTTTAGAAGTTTAAAAATTTGCAGTAGAGAACATTGCAAAACCAAAATTTTATTTCAAATTTCAAAGTGTTGCCATTCGCAAAATGACGTATGCGTTACGCACAGATATGTTTGTCCTTTATGATATAGATTCAAAATGTTGCCATTCGCAAAATGACGTATGCGTTACGCACAGATATGTTTGTCCTTTATAATATAGATAGATAGCAATCCCTATGCAAGTCTAATATCGCAAAATCGTTTTCGGGTCGCGAGAAATAAAGGTTGAGTACAGCTGTTCGAAATATTATAAAAGTCTGCCGTATATCGTCATTTTTTACTTAACCATTTTATACTAACTGAATTTCAAATGTGTAATTCGTTGTAATTTATAAATCACAATAAAAGCCACCAGCTGTCGCGACAGAAATGGATGGCTCAACCTGATTACTACTGGTCGTGATAATATAATCCAATCTTCCACATTAAGTAATCTTTTTTAAAAAATAGAACAAAATGTTTTTAGTGACTGAGGAGTCTAGACAGGGGTTGGCGAGCAGAGCCTCCTAGTTAATAAAAAATTTCCTGCCGGCTCGTCTTGCAGGCGCAAGTAGATTTCGAAGTTGAGTACTAATTTCACCAACAAAAACTAAATGAAGATTAGAGATAAACTCAGTTTAACAATTTTATCTGGTCGCTTTTGACGAGATTTTAATTTCATTACTCTGTAAGCACTGTTTTTATCAGAATCATGTTAATACGATATTTTTTTCTTCAACCACTATCTATTCTTAATTTTCATTTGCTCTAAGATTTGATCCTATCAAAAACTTGTCAATTTTAAAGTTGTAGATACTAATATTAAGAACATTTATAATAAATTTAATTGGATTTGATATCTTGAGAATTGACGAAGTTATGAATTCTTTTCTACCTAAAATCCCATTTTTAATTTGATCAAAAGTCTGTCAAACATAAATTTTTGGCCCTCTTTCTAAAAGTAATAATTACTTTAAACTGATTTGATATGAATTATAATTCAAAAGTTACGGGTTTTTTTCTGTTTTCACAAAAGAACCCTCCCTATTTCCACACCTTTAGCTCGATTTTGCTCATTTGCAATCCCCGCCGAGATATTAGCCATCTCAATGTGTTTGGTGAGTTTGAAGACGGTCCGTGCATAATGGGCGGCAAGCATTTCCGACGTCATACAACGTCACGATGGATTATAGCTAATCAGCTTCTCGATTCTCCCCACAAGCGTTCACCAAAAGCCAATCAAATACCGCAATGCTGGTGGGAAACATTGCCAGCTCCGTCCTGTGCGTGTGGTCAATTGCGACTTTTATCGTTCGGACAAAATTTAGTACACTAGGGGGCTCGGCACCCTACGAGCTACGCTCGCCAACCCCCGTCCAGACACAGCAGACTCTAAATGCACGCTAATTTGATCAGCTTTAAAAAGATTTCGGAAGATTGAATTATAATTTAAAAAACAGTGGCGATCTCCCTATAAACGGATTTCTATTCATTTCTCTTTGATTGGGGAATTTTAACGCCAAATCCGCTGCGGTACTACTTGATTATCCAGTCGACCAATTTCACCAAATTATATAAATCGCCAAAGTATACAAATTGACATAATTTTTATTTTAAATAACGAAAGAACAAATAAATTAGTACAATATTAATAAAAATACAAATAAAACGTCGAAATAAAAATAACTTGATGACGTAGACACGTGTAACAACATTTCAAAATAAGTTAATATAAAAGTGTTGTTCTTTCACTAATATTAATTATCACTAAGTCCGTGGATGTTGGCAGAACAAACAGTTTATTAAACGAAAACACTGCACAAACACATAACAATTAATTTAAAGATAGATTTCTCACGCAGATTACTTTTTCATATTAACTTCACACAGAATAATTTTTACGTCTACACTCTTCTATTGTTCGCACGCAGACTGAGTGCGCCGGGGGAAAAGACCGGCAGTGCGCAGATATAATGCGCATAAAAAATGTTCGCTCGCCTTTAAACCCAACACACCCCTCCTGCGAGAGATACATTTTTTTTTCTCTTTAAACAATTCCAAAAAATACATATACATACAAAAATTACACACAAATTACATACAATTATTACACATATCATAATAGTGAAATACTTTCCATAGAATATAACAACTTATCTTCATTTACACCTTTAGTAAGGAAATCAGAAATAATATGTTCACTTTGAACATATTCCAATGAAATAATACCTTCTGACAATAAATCCCTGACAAAATGAAATCTTAATTTCATGTGCCTAGATTTATTTGAGGATTTTGTACATTTAATCCACTGTATTGCTGCTTGACTATCAGTGCTTAAAATTATGGCATCTTTTATAAATTGGTTACAATTTAACTCAGACAATAAGTTTACAGTCCATATTATATCCTTACACATTTCTGAAATAGAAAATAATTCTGCTTCACATGTAGAAAGACTAACACTTTTTTGTTTACGACATTTCCAAGATACTAATGACTTTCCTAACAATACAACTCCTCCTGAAAAAGACTTTCCATTTTCTCCATTTCCCCAACTAGCATCTGAACTACTATTTAAATACCCAAATTCGTTGCTGTAAAATAATTTTTTGTCTTTTGTACCTTTTAAATACCTTAATACTCTTTTAGCCAAAATGTAATGCCTTTTCTCTGGTTTGTGATTAAATTGAGACAAATAAGTTGTGACAAATGATATATCAGGACGTGATCTATTGGCTAAATATAAAAGTTCACCAATAATTTCCTGATACATAGTTATGTCAAACAATTCATTTGTTGGAGGAAAACTTTTATCTTCACCTTTAACAATAGGTGTTTTCACAGATTTACAATTTTCTAAATTATGTTTTACCAACAATGACTCAATATATTCCACTTGTGACAAACTTATACCTTTTTCATATTTTTCAATTTCTATACCTAAAAATTTAGAATTCTTATTTTCGTACAATTCGAATACATTTTTAATTTTAGAAACAATATTTTCATACATTATTTGATTATTACAAAAGATAGCTAAATCGTCCACATACATACATAATATAAAAATGTTATCACTTTCAACTTTAATGAATACACAGTTATCAGAAGCTAATTGATTTAATCCAATATTACCAAGTTCCTCTTTTATTTTTAAATACCAATTTCTACCCGATTGGGGTAATCCATAAATACTCTTTTTCAGTTTACAAACTTTATTAACCCCTATCAGTTTTTCATATCCAGGTGGTGGTGACATATATAAAGTTTCTTCCAAATCACTGTATAAATATGCTGTTTTTACATCAAAAAACTTAACAATCAAATTTAATTTAGCTGCAAGCGCAATTAGTAATCTAAATCTAACAAAAACATAGCTGTGAAAAAAGGGAGCCAAGTTCTGTAAAGACAATGGCAAGAAAAGAAGTGATATCTAAGTGGATGCCAAGTTCAAATAAAATTCACTCAAACTTACCTACTGAAGTATTATAGCATGTTTTAAATTGTTTAGAAATAAAAATTATTGATAGCATATTAATAATAAATCTAAAACTTGGCAAGTTTTTACCTACGAGTCATTTATTTTTGATAATGACATTATTATATCAAATCTTGTTATTCATGATTGGAAGCCTTAATTTGAGAGAGCTCCTTCCCAGCATTTCACGAATAAAAGATATTTGCCCCTGAAAAGGTTAAAGGGGAGCAGTCTCTAGAGTGATGACCAAGAACAAGCGTAAGTATATCTGTCTCTTTGTCAGGTATCTTAGTCTGTTTGCATTGAGGTTTCTGGAGGGTGGGTGCTAGAGTGATAACCAAAGACGAGCGGGAGAGTATCTGTGTATTTATTGATTTATCAAATCTTTAATATGAGTCATTTGTTTATAAAACTACATTTTTTTTTCAATGTCATTGAAATTAATATTAACATCACCATTTTATTAAGACATGAAATTGATAGGCATAACATTTATCAAAAACTTGCCAAGTTCTAGATTTATTATTAATATGCTATCAATAATTTTTATTTCTAAACAATTTAAAAAATGCTATAATACTTCAGTAGGTAAGTTTGAGTGAATTTTATTTGAACTTGGCATCCACTTAGATATCACTTCTTTTCTTGCCATTGTCTTTACAGAACTTGGCTCCCTTTTTTCACAGCTATGTTTTTGTTAGATATCATTACTTTTTGTAAAGTTTCAATATATTTAGACACTTTACTTAATGCTTTTTAATGTGTTTACATGTGACTATTTTATCCACCAAGCAACATTCAATTTTAATTTTAATTTCCTACAACAAACTATTTGGCTGTCAATTTGCGGCAGAAATCTATATTTTAATACTGCTACATTGAATGCATGTGTTGAAACGAAATGTATTGATTCGAAATTTTTATTGTTTCTGAAACAACAATTCCTATTAAATTTCTATATTAAATTTTTCTATTAAATTTTCCAATTAAATATCCTATAGCTGCGCCTGATTTTTGTACTGAAAGTGAAAAATAAAGTTATGTGCTTATGCCACACACTATGTATCATTCATCCATGGTTGCCGGCAAAGAGGCAGTGCAGAGGAAGAACATTGCTCCTCCCTGGATTTTCAAATTTAATTAACTAAATATCCTTTTCTCTGATGATTTTGAAAATAACAAGTGGGTAAGTGTGATCACAGATTGCACCGAGGGTTTCGTTTAATATTCCTTTAAAAACACTTTATCCTTTTGAAAAATCTGTTAGTTCCACATTTCGCAACCAGGGGTGCACTCTATTCTAAACAAACCTTTATCCGAACGAAACTCCGTTTTACATACTATCCGTAGATATATTAGTCGAGGGGATTGAGCCCGTAGCACCCGAGATAAGTAGGCGCCCCTGGCGATAAAAAGTGGAACTAAAATATGTAAGACTATGGTGCATAATATGAAAGAATGGTCAAAGTGGTGTCGGCAAAAGTTGGAAAAGTGCTCCCGGGTGAAAAGGGTGCAGGAATGTTAGAAAAATTGCTTAAAATACACAAGTATAGCCCGGAGGAGTAAATAATATAAGACTTTTTGAAAATTTTATGATTTGTCATGTGGTCTGAGGTATTCAGCTATACGTATGCAAAAAGTCATGTCTCCAACTTAATTAGGGGCTCACTTAGAAAGAATTGCTTAAAGTACATATGTGGTAGCTCAAAGGGTTAAGCGTAAGACTTTTTCAAGATTTTATGATTTGTCGCCTGGCCTCAGGTGTTCTGCTATGAGTATGCAAAATTTCAAATCTGCAATTTAATAAGGGTCTCAGTTAGAAAGAATTGCTTAAAATACGCATGTGAAAGCCCAAAGGGTTAAATGTACGACTTTTTCAAAATTTTATGATTTGTCGCATGATGGTATTCAGCTATAAGTATGCAAAATTTCACGCCTCCAAACTAATTAGAGGCTCACTTTGAAAGAATTGTTTAAAATATACATGGGGGAGCCCAAAGGGTTAAATGTATGACTTTTTCAAAATTTTATGATTTCTCCTTTGATGTGAGGCTGTTTTTACATCAAAAAACTTAACAATCAAATTTAATTTAGCTGCAAGTGCAATTAGTAATCTAAATGACTCAATATTTACAACAGGTGAATACGATTCAGTATAATCTTTGTTTTTAATTTGATTAAATCCAGCTGCCACTAATCTGGCTTTATATTTTATTTCCTTACTGTCGCCCTCTTTTAAAGCATAGACCCATTTACTTTTAATCAATTTCGTTTTTTCTGGCATATCAACGATTTCCCAAACATTATGCTTAATTAAAGAATCCAATTCATTTTTCATAGCTATTCCCAAATCACGTGAATTCACACTATTTATTGCCTCTAAATAATTGCTCGGGACATTATCAGTTAAATTAGCTGACGAATATTTACTTTTCAATCTTTCTGACCTTCGAACTTCAGTCATATTTTCACTTCGGTCTTTTATTTTGTTGTTTCGATTCCTTTTCTCCGCGCCTTCATGTCTAGCTGGAGACAAATTAAGTTTTGTTAATGGGGTTGCGCAACCGTTTTTTATTTCGCTTGTGTCAAAAATTTCTAAATTGAGAGATTTATTCTTTTGATTTTCATGAATTTCATTCTCTTCCGGAAATTTTTTATTTATTAGCGGTTCAATATCCCAACACTCGGAAAATTTACTTAATCCAAAATATCTACTTCCCTTTATAGTTTCATTGAACTTAACAGAACGTTCCTCAATCACTTTCTTATTTTTTACATCATAAATACGATATCCTTTCCTATCTCTAGCATATCCTAACATAATTCCACTTCTTCCTGGTACATCGAATTTATTTCTCATTGTTTTAGGAATATGAAAATAAGCTAAACAACCAAATTTTCTTACATAATTTAAATTGGGCTTTTTACCTGTCCAAATTTCTAAGGGGAATTTTTCTTTTCCTTTACGGGGTGTTATATTAGATACCTGTGTACTGCAATTGATAGCTTCTGCCCAGAATTTGGTGGGAAGTTCGCTTTCATATAACAAAGACCTAGCCCTTTCTAATAGAACTCTATTCGCCCTTTCAGCCTTTCCATTGCTTTCGCTGTTATATGGGACAGTTTTTTCGTGAAAAATACCTGCATTAGCAAGATAATTGTCAAATTCCGTATTTACGAATTCGAGCCCATTATCACTTCTCACTTTTTTAATTCTTTTACCCATAAGATTTTCATATTTAGCTTTAAATTTATAAAATACATCAAATGCTTCATTTTTACTTTTGAGGAAATAAGTAAAATACATTCCAGAAAAATGATCCACTAGTACCATAAAATATTTTGCCCCACCAAGTGATTCAGGTTGTATCGGGCCACATAAATCCAAATGAAACAATTGCATAATGTCAGAACTTTGGTCAATATCAATATTCGGATGACTTTTCCTGGTTATTTTACTTATGTCACATGTGTCACACTTAAAATCAGACACATTTGCATCTTTAAGATCAATATACTCTTTCATTTTTAACATATATTTTGAATTTAAATGACACAATCTGTTATGCCACAGTTCATAATTACTAGCACTCTTATCAGTAAAATTACACTCAGAATTATAGGCAGGTTGAAGTTTAATCTCTAATCGATTATCATTTTTAAATGCTTTAATTAGAAATTTATTATATTTGTCAAAAATTAGCACACAGTTATTTTCAGAAATAATTCTACAACCCTTATCCATTAAAGCAGTAACAGATAATAAATTATATCTCAAATCTGGTACAAAACTAACATTGTTTATTGTTAAATGTATAGAATCATTTTTACTTACCGTATCACATGATACCGTACCTGTACCCTTCGAAATTATTTTGGAATTTTTACCTGCTTGATAGATATCCTTTTCTTCAGGAATTAGATTCCTGAACCATATTTTATCTTTACACATATGCGAGCTAGCCCCGCTGTCTAATAACCATATATTATCACATAGTTCACATTGTTCCGATGAAATAGTAAGTACCGAATTGTTTCTGTTTTTAACTGGATAATTTACATCGTGGTGCGTTTTTCTTCTTTGTCGATTTCCATTGGATCTGTCATTTCTTGAAATATTATTCCTGTAAAAACAATCCTTGGCTATGTGATTTGGACGTCTGCAAATGTAACAAAGTCTCGGACTTTTATTTTTCTTTGAGTAGAATACTTCAGCGGCGGTCCCTTCAGCACGAGCGGTATTCGTCAGTTCTTCTTCCCGTAGAATTTCTAGTACTTCATCCATACTTTTCTCACGTTGAGTTTTTAAAATATCTCTTACTTTCGAGAACTTTCCTTTCAGACCTCGTACCGTGTAGAATACAAGTTCTCTCTCTGTTATAGCCAATCCAAGTGTTTGACATTTTGTTGAGATGACTCGAGCTCTGGCTATGTAGTCATTTGCAGATTCATTTGATTTTATTTCTAGATTCTTTAACTCATTGCCGGCATCTATTCTTCTATTTTCTGCTTGACCGGTAAAAGTCGATCTTATTTTTTCCCATAATAATTTCGCATTTTCTTCTGCTGCAAACTGTAGCGCCTGTTCATCAGACAATGACAGCTTTATATATGCGACGGCATCGCTATTTTTTTGGTCCCATTCAGTAGAATCCTTATCACTCAGTCCTTCTGCTTTTACTTCGGATATGAAAGTATCCAACCTTTTAAGGCTTAAAGCAGCTTTAATTTTTAGGCTCCATATAAAATAATTAGTTCCGTTTAATTCGGGGACGTTTAACTTGTCCATGGTTTCTTTTAACAAAACTAATTTCGATTTAGAATATCAACCGCGAACTGCTACCATTTTGTTGTTCTTTCACTAATATTAATTATCTCTAAGTCCGTGGATGTTGACAGAACAAACAGTTTATTAAACGAAAACACTGCACAAACACATAACAATTAATTTAAAGATAAATTTCTCACACAGATTACTTTTTCATATTAACTTCACACAGAATAATTTTTACGTCTACACTCTTCTATTGTTCGCACGCAGACTGAGTGCGCCAGGGGAAAAGACCGGCAGTGCGCAGATATAATGCGCATAAAAAATGTTCGCTCGCCTTTAAACCCAACAAAAAGGAATTAAGTAAACAGAGTCTTTGTCTCCTGGTATTTTTTAACAAAGCAAAAAGAAAGTTCTTTTAAATGAGACATTTTAATTTAATCGTTTTTAATCTGGCGTAATTTTGACCAAGCTTTTCTTTCTCTTTTAAATATTCACGTGAAAATACTTTTGTTAGAAATGAAATATTATTTACGCTTTCCTAACAAAAATAGTTGAAAAGATCCTCTGAAAATATCAAATAAATGTCTAGCGCAATTTCTGAATTTTAAACTGTTTTGCAATATTATTTTGTGTTCATTTTATGTAACTAGGGGGCTCGGCCCCCTACGAGCTACGCTCGCCAACCCCCGCCCAGACACCGCAGACTCTAAATGCACGTTAATTTGATCGGCTTTAAAAAGATTTCGAAAGATTGAATTGTAATGTAAAAAGCAGTGGCGATCTCCCTATAAACGAATTTCTATTCATTTGTCTTTGATTGGGGAATTTTAACGCCAAATCCGCTGCGGTACTGCTTGATTATCTCGTCGACCAATTTCGCCAAATTATATAAATCGCCAAACCACTCGCCAAATTATACAAATTGACATAATTTTTTATTTTAAATAACAGTAGAACAAATAAATTCGTACGGCATTAATAAAAATACAAATAAAACGTCGAATAAAAATAACTTGATGACGTAGATACGTGTAACAACATTTCAAAATAAGCTAATATAAAAGGAATTAAGTAAACAGAGTCTTTGTCTCCTGGTATTTTTTAACAAAGCGAAAAGAAAGCTCTTTTAAATGAGACATTTTAAATTAATCGTTTTTAATCTGACGTAATTTTTACCAAGCTATTTTTTTCTCTTTTAAATATTCACGTGAAGATACTTTTGTTAGAAATGAAATATTATTTGCGCTTTCCTAACAAAAATAGTTGAAAAGATCCTCTCAAAATATTAAATAAATGTCTAGCGCAATTTTTAATTTAAACTTTTTTGCAATATTATTTTGTGTTCATTTTATGTAATAACTATAATGTGACGTAAATATGACGTAATTTCTCCTACGACTTCTAACGCATGTTCATGAACTTATTATTTTACAATATCCTTTCTCTTTTAAAATTCACGTGTGTACTTTTTATGACATAATTTTTAATAAATTCCTGCTTTTTATACATAATTATTTAATTTTAATTTGAAAGTTTTTTTCCTGTTTATAATAGTCACGTGTAAATAAATTTTTAATTTGAAGCAAATATTATTGCTTGCGCTTTTTATACAGTTGGCAACAGTTTAAATTAGTACAATTTTCTGAAATCTGTAAAAAATATCTCTAGAAATGCTGAAAATTTGAATTTAAAATAGAAATAAAACCTGAAAAAATGAGTCAAAATAAAAAAATTAATGCAATCTGCACTCCGGCAAATTCTAACGCATAAAATGATCTAAAAATTATTACACTGTCATGTATAGTTTTTGCTGCTATAAAACTTTTTTAGTGGAACGATTTTGTCCAACTTTAGCATTAAATATCTCTTAAAATAATTCTTCGATTTGAAAACTGTCTGCATCAGCATGTTTATCAAACATTTCTGTATAAAACCACCGATTTTCATATTTTTGTATGCATTATTTTTCTTAATATTAACGAAGAAAGACCTCCGGTCACAAAAAATTCAAAACCGGCGGCGGTGACAGCGGTAGTTACCTTTTTTTAGAATAGAGAGATAACAGTAATGTGACGTAAATATGACGTAATTTTTCCTATTTAAGACTTCTAACGCATGTTAATGAATTTATTATTTTACAATATCCTTTCTCTTTTAAAATTCATGTGTATACTTTTTATGGCGTAATTTTTAATAAGTTCCTGCTTTTTGTACATAATTATTTAATTCTAATTCAAATGTTTTTTTCTGTTTATAATAGTCACGTATAAATAAATTTTTAATTTGAAGCAAGCATTATTGTTTCCGTTGTTTATACAGTTGGCAACAGGTTAAATTAGTACAATTTTCTAAAATAAGTAAAAAATATCTCTCGAAATGCTGAAAATTTGAATTTAAAATAGAAATGAAACCTTGAAAAATGAGTCAAATAATAATAAAAAAAATGAATTCTGCACACCGGGAAATTATAACGTATAAAATGATCTAAAAATTATTAAATTCCGATGTATAGTTTTTGCTCCTATAAAACTTTTTTAGTGGAACGATTTTGTCCAAATTTAGCATTAAATATCTCTTAAAATAATTCTTCGATTTGAAAACTGTCTGCATCAGCGTGTTTATCAAACATCTCTGTATAATACTACCGATTTTCATATTTTTGTATGCATTTTTTTTTCTTAATATTAACGAAGAAAGATCTCCGGTCACAAAAAATTCAAAACCGGCGGCAGCGGCGGTGACAGCGGTAGTTACTTTTTTCTAGAATAGAGAGATACATATATATGTATACTTTTTAGGTGGGGGTCGTTTTGGATTCCTGGTGTCATATAATGAAAAGTTATGAAGGATTTTTTCAAAAGTCGCACCATGGTAACGACTGCAATAGGTTAGTATTTCTTATGAAATCTACCTAAAGAGTAAAATTTACAATGTTTGCATGTAATTTCATTTTCTTTGCTCCTGAAATTGAAATGTCTGTATTATGTTTTAATTCCAAATTCATTTAACTGAACGTACTACGTCAGTTTAATGCAGTTATAGTGATTCATTTTTATTTTATGCACGAAAAAAAATATGCATTATGTGCTCAGATGTCAATTTCGAATACGGAAGTATAGAGGATGAGTGTGAATTTTTAGAACAACGAAGTACACATGGAATCTAAAAAAAATTTGCATCCTTTTTTTAAGGTATAGCAAAAGATAAAAATTTCATCAGAAAATTTAAAAAAATAGATTAGTATAATAAACTATGGCAGGTGGTTAAAAGGGGGGAGGAAAAAGAATGGTCTGGGAAAATGTTTAAGTAGCCAGTAATTTTTGTCACATTCTAAAATGTCTGTATATGAAGTTTCGTGCAAATTAGTCAAAACATGTAGATTTGTATAAAAAACGTGCACACACACTTTGATTTTGATATACGTAGATTCCAAATATCTCTGTATTCTAAAAAAATGTAACTTTAACAAAAGGTTTAAAAGAAGTAACGCTGTCGCCGTCGCCGCCGGTTTTGAATTTTTTGTGACCGGAGGTCTTTCTCCGTTAATATTAGGAAAAATACTGCATACAAAAATATGAAAATCGGCGGTATTATAGAAAAATGTTTGATAAACACGCTCATGCAGACAGTTTTCAAATCGAATAATTATTTTAAGAGATATTTAATGCTAAAGTTGGACAAAATCGTTCCATTAAAAAAGTTTTATAGTAGCAAAAACCATACATAGGAATTAATTCATTTTTAGATCATTTTATACGTTAGAATTTCCCGGTGTGCAGACTGCATTCACTTTTTTAATTTGACTCATTTTTTGAGGTTTTATTTCTATTTTAAATTCAAATTTTCAGCATTTCGAGAATTATTTTTTACTTATTTTAGGAAATGGTATTAATTTAAAATGTTGCCAACTGTATAAACAGCACAAATAATAATGTTTGCTTCAAATTAAAAATTTATTTACACGTGACTATTATTAACAGAAAAAAAAACTTTCAAATTAGACTTAAATAATTATGTGTGAAAAGCAGGAACTTATTAAAAATTACTTCACAAAAACCATATTTACACGTGAATTTTATAAGGATATTGTAAAATAATAAATTCATTCACATGCGTTAGAAGTCTTAAATAGGAAAAATTACGTCACATTACACTTATTACGTAAAATGAACAAAAAATAATACTGCAAAACAGTTTAAATTTAAAAATTGCGCGAGGCATTAATTTGATATTTTGAGATTATATTAATAAGATTAATATTAATTTCATTGAACGCGTTTAGACTGCTTTCGAGCGATTATCTAGTAATGTAATAAAAATAAAAAAAGATTACAAGCTGAAAATGAAGTGTCATCAACAAAAAATATGATTTGAAAGAGAAAAATCTGTGAAGCAGAAAATAAAGAAATTGCTTAAATGGTTTAGTTAAGATTCGTTAACCTTCTGTGTCGTTTCCGTCAAAAGAAGACATTGGTATTTGTAAAATATATTTGCATTTTGATGCAGATTTGCTTATTATATTGGTTTATTTTGAAATGTTTAACTGATTTTATTTAATCAAAGACGAAAACAGTCATTGTATCTTTTAACAGCAGCTGATTTTTCCTTAAAATTCTCCAATCGAAAAAAATGAATAGAAACCCATTTATAGGGAGATCGCCACTGTTTTTTAAATTATAATTCAATCTTTCAAAATCTTTTTAAAGCCGATCAAATTAGCGTGCTTTTAGAGTCTGCGGTGTCTGAACGGAGGTTGGCGAGCGTAGCTCGTAGGGGGCCGAGCCCCCTTGTTTTTTTAAAGAATAGTCTGAAAAGGAACTTGGTTTCTTGATTTACATGACTGCTTTTAAATTGATAAAATAATTCAAGTATCTCTGAATTATACAAAAAAAAAACTGAGTTATAACGCAGAAAGATAATTATATTTAAAAAATAGATTGGAGTCAGCTAGTGAAATATAATTGCTACTAGATAATTACAACCTTGTGTATCGTGGGAAATATTTCTCTCTTTTTTTTTAGGGGGTTAGAAAATAAATCTAATTTTACTCAAAGATGTATAATTTTTTTTTTCGAGTTAGAAATCATATTTACAATAATAAATTAAAGTTGGCTTGATTTTGATGCAATTTTTACAGATGAAGGCATATCACCCTTTGAAGATTTAGTTTCTAACTTAAGAAATGGTGGAATGAAAAATTTGAAACTTTTGAGTCAAACCAGAGATAATTATTTAAGTTTTATAATTAAAATTTATTTTCCTTCCTAATCATATGTTTTTATTCTTGCTAACATTCCTTCTTTAGTGCCTTTGAAAACAAGCAATAGTAGTAAGGAATTGAGAGTACGGAGCCAGTCGGAGGTGGTGCTGCAGTGCCGCACCGCCTCCGACCATCAACTTTCGGTCATTGACCCTACCACGGCCCCTCCGGCAGCACCGCCTCAGGTACGGTGCCGCCAACCGCACCGCCTCCGAAAACCAATTTAGTCGCGCCCTAGCGGGGAAAATGGCGTTTTCAGAATTAATTTTCTGCTATAGCACGAGGAGTGAATGTTAGATCGACTAGATTATCATACTATAAGATGGAGATTAAATTTACATTTGAATTTTGAACACTCTTTCCCTTCATGAGTATTATTAATTAAGCAAAACAATGGAAAATAACAATTTTTAAGGAAAAAGTTGATTTCTGTAGAATTTTTCAACTACAAGATCAGAATATCAAGTTAAATGAGGAAAGTTAAACATATATTTGAATTTTGAATGATGAACACTTTAATGAGAGTTATTAATTAAGCAAAACAATGTAAAATAACAATTTTTAAGAAAAAAAAGATGATTTTTGTAGATTTTTTTTCCAACTATAAAACGAGGATTAAATTTTTATTTGAATTACGTATAATTAACACCTTAATGAGTATTATTAATTAAGCAAAATAACAAAAACTATCAATTTCTAAGGAAAAAGCAGATTTCTTTAAATTTTTTCAACTGTAAAATCAGAATATCAACTTAAAAGAGGAAAGTTAACCATACATTTTAGTTTTTGAACAGTTATCACCTAAATGAGTATTACTGATTAAGCAAAACAATGAAAAATATCAATTTTTAAGAAAAAAGACTGATTTCTTTAAATTTTTTTCTACTATAAAATCAGAATATCAACTTGACAGAGAAAAGTTAAACATAGATTTCAGTTTTTGAACAACTACCACCTTTATGGGTATTATTAATTAACCAAAACAGTGAAAAAATATCAATTTTTTATGAAAAAGTAAATTTCTTTAGATTTTTTTCAACTATAAGATGAGAATATCATCTTAAAAGGAAAGTTTAAACATGTAGTTTAGTTTTTGAACAACCATTACCTTAATGAATTTTGATAATTGAACAAATAATAAAGGTTAATATCGATTTTTTAATGAAACAAGTGGGTAAGTGTGATCACAGATCGCACAGAGCGTTTCGTATAATACTCTTTCAAAACACTTTATTCTTTTTGCAAAATCTGTTAGTTCCACATTTCGCAACCAAAAATTGCTTAAAATACACAAGTTAGAGCCTGGAGGGTAATTAATATAAGACTTTTTGAAAATTTTATGATTTATCGTGAGATCGCAAGTGTTCTGCTATAGGTATGCAAAATTTCAAGTCTCCAACTTAATTAGGGGCTGAGTTAGGAAAATTGTATAAATGAATGTTGTCCGAAAACATGACTGTACAAAGAAATTCAAAATACTCACAATTAACAATAGTCAGTGCCATATCAATAAGGGATGTGGCCACCGTGTAATGCGAGACAACTTTCAACACGGCGCACGGGGCATACTCAGAACAACATGATTCAGTAGCTGTTGAGGCAAGTTGCCCCATTCTTCCTTCACTGCACGTATGATGGTTTCCTTGTTTGTGGGAGGAAATTGTCGAGCAGCAATACGTCTTTCCAAGGCATCCCATACATTTTCAATGGGATTCAGCTCAGGAGAATGTGCTGGCCAGTCTATGCGATTGATACCTTCGGCCTCAAGACAATCATGTATAGACTGTGTGCGATGACAGGTGCGTTATCGTTATAAAACGAAACTTTTCGCCGACAGCACCTCGAAAAAGTCGAACATGTGGAAGCAGGATATTTTCAATGTACCGTCTATCGGTCATGGACCCTTGGTCAAGCACATAGAGATCCGTGCGGTCATTGAACATGATGCCTGCCCACACCATGATATCGATCTCTTTCTAGAATATTTTCGCGACAGTAAGAACTAACAACCTCGCGCCCTATCAGTTTACGTCTACAATCAGACGATAGACTGGATCTACTCTCATCTGAGAAGAGCACGGTAGATCAGTCGTCATCAGTCCAATTGCGATGCATACGGCATCACTGTAAACGGGCGCTAAGTTGGCGTCTCGAGAGTGGGAAACACGCAACAACTCTTCGGGCGTATAGCCCACCCTTTTTCAAACGTCTTGCAACAGTTTTCCGCGATATTTTAGTTCCTGTGGCAGCACAAAGTTGATTTGCTAATTGACCAGCTGTGCTGCGTCGGTTTCTTTTTGCCGAAATAACAATACAGCGATGCGGCCAGTACATATTCCACTCATTTGGAATGCCGCCCATATCCTATAAACAATACTGTGCGCGATGTTAATTTCACCGGCAACATCTCTCATTTTGCGCCCTTCTTCCAACTTTCTGATTATTCTACCACGAGCAATATCATCTAAATCAGCGTTTCTTAAACTTTGGGATCTCGCGGACCCCCTTTGATATGATATGTATTTCAGGGACCCCCAACAAATTTTTGTTTAATGTAAGATAAAAAAAAAAAATTAATATACACCTTATTTATTTTTCATTACAGATATTCGTGTTTAGATGCTGAAAAAATCAGTTGTACTAACAAGAAAAATGGCACACATTTTAAGATAATTAAAATATACATACTACTAATTCCCATGAGAAGGATGCTGCTGTTTTATACAATATTGCAATGTCTGGTTCAATGCTTGAAATATGTATTCCCATGTCTGGTTCGACCAGGGGCGGATACAGGGACTCGTTTTGGAGGGGGAGTGGGCGATTCCGAATGATATATAATCAACACAGTCATAGTTTCTATTGGTTAAACATTCCTTGCAGTTAATTATTATATTAAACAAAAACATAATTTGAAGAACAAATTAAAGCCCGAGAAGGGACAGATATTAAAATATTTCATTCAATTAGTTCTACATTTAATGTTAAATTTTTGTAACAAATTAGTTAAGCCAATTGAAGATTAAAAAATAAAAATAAAATTCATACAATATGATACTTAAAACACCCTAAAAAATTACATTCCGTTCAAATGAAATCGAAATAAATCTTAGACTTCTTCTATTTTTAATTGAAAATATTTGTATTGCAGATTTTGTATTATGTTTATGACAATTGTGCATGAAATGATAAGATGCATGCAAAATACAAAACTTAAAAAAAGTCTAAGATTTATTTCGATTTCATTTGAACGGAATCTAATTTTTTAGGGTGTTTTAAGTATCATATTGTATGAATTTTATTTTTATTTTTTAATCTTCAATTAGCTTAACTAATTTGTTACAAAAATTTAACATTAAATGTAGAACTAATTGACAGAAATATCTTAATATCTGTCCCTTCTCGGGCTTAAACAATGTAGGAAATAAATTTTGTTTTTTTAATTTGTTCTTCAAATTATGTTTTTGTTTAATATGTCAAGTTTTTTAATAACTACTGCACTCAGACGAACGCATTTCAAAATTAATAGAGAGTATCATCAGCAGGCTTTGATGGATGCGGTATTGAATCACAATGTGGGATGCCAATGTGTTATTCAAATGTGTAATACCAATGTGTAATTCAAAATGTTTCACCACTATAGTAATGCAGGTTGCGGTAGTTTGGACAAAAACTTCTAATCCGAAAGTAAAAAATCTATAATGAAAACATAAAAAATTAACTTCACTCAAATTTAGATACTCCATTTCTCACTCAGGAACGCTATGAATGTAAATGTAAATTGTGTTGAATCCTTACTGCTAATATTTAACAATATTATAGCTGTGATACAGTAAAAAATAAAAAAAAATAAGTTTTACTTAAATTTTTAAACCTTAATCTCTCCCAAGGGGTGATATAAACTCAGAAAATTATTACCTAAGTTTAACTTGGGGTATAAATAGCTCTCATCTCGGAAAAAAAAATACATTTTAAGTTCGCTACCTGCGTAAAAATAGCTATCCATTAGAAACTTTTTACTAAAATATAAACTTGACCAAAGCAAAAACTTATTCTGAAAATATCCCTTTTATTTCCACTATGACGCCATATTCACCTTTTTAATTTTCTCTCTATTCTAAAAAAAGTAACTAGCTCTGTCACCGCCGCCGCCGCCGGTTTTGAATTTTTTGTGACCGGAGGTCTTTCTTCGTTAATATTAAGAAAAATATTGCATACAAAAATATGAAAATCGGTGGTATTATAGAGAAATGTTTGATAAACACGCCGATGCAGACAGTTTTTAAAACGACGAATTATTTTAAGAGATATTTAATGCTAAATTTGGACCAAATCATTGCATTAAAAAAGTTTTATTGGAGCAAAAACTATGCATGGGAATTTAATCATTTTTAGATCATTTTATACGCGTGAAGTTCCCGGTGTACAGATTGTATTTTTTTTTTTTTAATTTGACTGATTTTTTGAGGTTTTGTTTCTATTTTAAATTGAAATGTTCAGCATTTCGAGAGATATTTTTACAGATTTTAGAAAATGGTTTTAATTTAAGCTGTTTCCATCTGTATAAACAGCGCAAACAATAATGTTTGCTTCAAATTAAAAATTTATTTACACGTGACTATTATAAACAGAGAAAAAAACACACTTGGAAATAGAATTAAATAATTACGTATAAAAAGCAGGAACTTATTAAAAATTACGTCAAAAAAACTATATTGACGCGTGAATTTTAAAACAGAAAGGATATTGTAAAATAATAAATTCATTAAGATGCGTTAGAAGTCTTAAGTAGGAGAAATTGCGTCACATTTACGTCACATTGCACTTATTACTTAAAATGAACACAAAATAATATTGCAAAACAGTTTAAATTTAAGAATTTCGCAAGACATTTACTTGATATTTTGAGATGATTTTTTCAACTATTTCAGGGCAAATAACATTTCATTTCTAATAAAAGTATTTTCACGGGAATATTAAAAAGAGAAAGGAAAGTTTGGTAAAAATTACGTCAGATTTAAAATGTCTTATTTAAAAGAACTTTCTTAATAAATTCATTAACATGCGTTAGAAGTCTTAAATAGGAGAAATTACGTCACATTACAGTTATTACATAACATGAACAAAAAATAATGTTGCAAAACAGTTTAAATTTAGAAATTGCGCGAGACATTTATTTTATTTATTTATTTATTGAACAACAAACATATGACTTATGTGCTTGACATGAGAGCCCGCTTATAAGTCAATGACCAATATCGCCAAATTATATAAAACGCCAAACCACTCGCCAAATTATACAAGTTGACGTAATTTTTATTTTAAATAATGAAAGAACAAATAAATTAGTATAAAAATAAAAATACAAATAAAACGTCGAAATAAAAATCACTTGATGGCGTAAACACATGTAACTTCCTTACAGTCAAGTGAATGTGACATTTACGATCAACTATCATTGGCATTTAATCTTAGTCTGGCGATAGATTTTTGGTCGATGGGATAACCAAGTAGTACCGTTATAATTTACCACTCGAAAAATAAAAAAAATTCTAACTGGCGAGTTAAAAAAAAAAGCTATTGGCCGGATTTTAACCCAGCTAACATAAAAGTACCAAGAATTCTTTGCGATCATGGCAAGTTTTATGTAGTTTTACTCGAAAAAGTAACTTTGATTCTTTAATCAAAATGGAAACCTTTCTTATGAAAAACGAAGGAGTTGATGATAGTCACATGACTTAGGCTATTATTATAGAGATTGTTTTCAATTCTAAAAACAGCGCAAAGAATAATATTTCCTAACGATTAAAAATTTATTTACACATGACTATTAAAAACAGAAAAAACCCCTTAAAATTACTATTAAATGAGTACGTGTTAAAAGCAGGAAAATATTGAAAATTATGTCTTGAAAATTGTATTCACACGTGAATATTAAAAGAGAAAGGAATCTTTAAAATAATAAATACATTAATATGCGTTTAACCCTTTCAGGGGCAAGTTACTTCTATTCGTAAAATGTTGAAATCAGTGAATGACACCAGAATTTATGACACCAGAAATTTCGAACCATGAAAATGCTTTTGTTCACTTACTTGGGACACCCAACCAGGACGCCAACCGCGAGGTTAATGGAATTAATGTCCTGGCGGGAAAAAGAACGCACCACTATCCAGCTCTACCACAGCCCGAACGGACCCGAACAACGGCAACATTAGAACTTACTAAAATGAAGCAATGGCATATTCAAATATGCTAATAAATAGAAACTCGCTATGTTACAAAAAAAAAATAAATAAATAAATAAATAAAAAAATAAAAAAAATAAATAAATAAAAAAAAAAATACGCATGTTTAAGGTAGCCATGCAACAAAATAACAAAAATGATGGTTTACAGGAATGGTTACAGATGGTTTACAGGTTACGATCATCAACTAAAATATAGACCAAATAACATTAAAACAGGATTGCCAACACGGCCTGAAATGTTTATAGGTAACCTACAACTTATGAAGAACTTCATAAAAAGAACACTGAAGTACACTGAAATGACAACATACTGTAAGGCATGCATCAATGTTCAAGGTCCATATCACAATGGGATTAAGTATATGAAATGCCCAAAGCACCACAGAACAGAGAGAGAGACACATTGTAAATTAAAGTCACTTGAAATGCTGGTACTTCTCAGACATTAAATATGTTGACTTTTCCAAAATGTTCCTCAACAAGATATATATTTGTATCAAAGTTATTGAAAATCAAGCTCAGTGTTCAATTGAATTGCTCAGTGTTCACTTGCACATGCTACATTGAATCAAAAGACAATGTTCTCAATTTCTAACGCAATTCTAGCTAATTACAGCCTCAGAATTTATACCTAATAAACGAATATAATTCGTTTAAAGAATTGTATATATTGCAAAGTTTCTTATAATTGTCTTTGTCAAAGATTACTCTCCTGAGATTTTGCCTGATGCTTAACGAGTTGTCAAAGTTGAAGAAATGTGGGACAAAAGGACAGCGTCCATACAAATAATGCAGTACATTACCCACTGTGCCACAGTCACAAAGTGCATTTCTTCTCTTTCCAATCCTAAAAAGGAACTCTGGGAAACTACCATGTGCTGTTATAAAATACTGCATAACTTGACTCGTACACACATAATCGGTATTTACTTTCTTGATAACCTTATAGGTGTCTCTACCCTTTTTACTTGATGTCCATTCTTCCTGCCATTGTCTAATGCAGAGGTTCCCAAAGTGTGCTCCGCGGAGCCCTTGGGGCTCCGCCTATACTTTTCAGGGGCTCCGCGGCATTCCAGGAAAATAAACGAAACATGAAAGAAATTTGCATATTGCAAGGGAAATTTTCCCGAAAGTATGTAGCAATTTATGTGTGTGTGTAAAAAAGAAATACATCACTGGGTTGAAAAATAGTATATTTCTAAAAGTAAAGAAATCTTTTGCATTATACATGTGTCTATTTTCTATATAATATTTTTGGTTTCAATTACTTTATTGTATGTGTCTGCATTTAATGTGTTTTAAAAATTCGATTTAAAATAAGCTACAGGAAATAGTATTCTGAATCGAATGCACAATGTGAAATGAAAGAGCAAAGACGCTCCAGTGCTGTTATCTTTGCTTGCCGAACAAAAGGGAGAACAGTTTTGTTCGTTGGAGCTCCGCCTATTTATATTATATTCTGTGTGAATTTCATTTGTGTATATATATTTCTTTTTTTTTTTATCTAACTTTAATTTCTTTAATCTGTTTATGTTATTTGTATATACTGTTTTTCATAGTACTGCAATGTTTGTTGATTAAAACCTCTTTTTTGTAACATCTTGTATCATTTAATAAACTCTCATTAGATTAATTTAATATTTGTATACGTTGTGTAAGTATCTTTCTTTTGCCTTTTTGCAACTTTAATTCCTTTAATCTGTTTATTTTATTTTTATTAATTCTTATTTAAATTTTCTATGCCGTTTTGCATAATTGTACTTAATTTTTAAAGCCATGTATGATGCTGAAAACGCATTGTTTTTAACATCTTGTATCATTTAACAACCCCTCTTTTAAATTTTGCTTTAATTGATCTCGGCATTGGCTAAGATTCTTATGTTATGATGCCACATTCCCTTATCAGAAATAAGACTGTAGCAATTTTTAAAATACATATTGGTTCTTTACATTTGTCATCACACTAACAATCTAAACTTTTGCTCAGCTCCACCCCTTGCTTAGACTTTTCGTCAGTGTGTACCCATCCAGATATAAATTTAATCCCATCCATATATCCCGTTTTGTTATTAAAGTTTTTCTACTAGTTGCTGTTCTTTTAACATGTTTAGTTTTTAACCGTACGTCTATTTTGAGGCAAAAACAATGGTGAAAGATTCTTTCAAAACTATAATTAATAGCTAAATACTTCAAATAAAACATCCAAAAAAAAAGTGAACGATGCTACACCTAACAATACAGGTTATAGATTTCGTCCCGCCCACTTAAACACTGAAACGATGATCTCCTTCTAAATGTATTTTTAAAAAATGGTTCTAAAGAAGAAGCTCAGAGGCGATTCATATTATATTATTACTCTTGGGCGACTGGGCCTCCGCATTTCTTTCCTTTCGCTATTATCCTACTGCAGGGATCGTACGCTTAAGGTATTTTTTTAGGAAAAATATCACTATTTGTTTATGGAAAAATAAATCTAGGTTAAACGCACGAAATTTTACCTTATTTAACCCCTTAACCTACGATTTACTTTTAACAGCTCCACGATTTGGTAAATCCATAGCTACCACTAAAATATAATAGAGATTTTCTACTTGTTTAATCATGAAATTTCGACAATTGAATTAAGCTATATTTACTGTGAAATTTTAGTGGTAAGAAGAATTTACATTTGGCTTGATCACCGTACGCGGGCTATGTTCGTCATTGTAGGTTAAGGGGTTAAGAAGAGATTTTTCCATAAGAAAATACTGGTACCGAAGAATTTCCTGGTCGTGAAATTTTAGGACAAGTACGATCCCTGCAACTGGGATTATACAGAAGTCTCTCTTTGTAAACGAAAGCTGTATAACTTACCTTTTTTTCTGTGTGTATGTGGTTACTATTTTTATCTTTAATTCCGAGTTCATATTGAAAATCCCGAAATAATATTTTTTATTTTAAAAATGGATGTCATTAACCTCTTAAAGGGCCGTGATGCCGCTATGGCATCACATAATTTTAATCCCTAATTGCCACATTGTCACCCGAATTAATTAATGAAAATTTGATCCTTCTTAAGTACGCGAAAATAAAATTTTAATGGTTTACAAATAAATTTTCTTGTAAATACTGATGTCATTCAATTATTCAACATTTTACGAATACAAGTACCCGTGAAACCCTGAAAGGGTTAACAATGCTGCTCGAACGTCGCTCGGGTAAGAAGAGTTTTTTTTTTCTTCGTTACTAACACCTTTCAAAAACCACAAATGTTTAACTATAATTTTCGCTGTACTTGGCGGATTTACAAGGCAGATAATTCAATACAAAAAAGTGATTTTTAGTCCTTATTTGTAATTTATTCTGTCCAATAATAGTAATATTAAATAAAACTTTTAAGGGGTTAAATAATAGAAAATTTGATTTTCAAAATTTCTAGTATGAATTCAGAATTTCTGCATCAAGAAAAGGGCCAAACTGAAAACCTTGACCCCATGTTGGAAAATACCGGTTCAGACTCGCTCTTATTCAGCAGATTTTTTTTCTGCTCCATAGGCATAAAAAACATTAATTTGTAAACCATAGAGTACCGTGGGGTTAAGGGGCTCCGCCTTAGAAATTCTTCCCAAAAAGGGCTCCGGGAGCCCAAAAGTTTGGGAACCGCTGGTCTAATGGTATTCTCACTACAGATTCTCTTAACTAAAGAAATTGGAAATAATACATCAGCAGTTATGTCAGCAATTGATGAATCTGTTGCCTCTTTCGCCAAACGATCTGCTCTTTCATTCCCCACGTTTCCAACGTGTGCTCTGGTAAATCCAATAGTGACCATTTTTTCCGGATGACTTTTCATATCATAGATTTCTTTAACAATGGCGTTTGCAGGAAAGTTTCTCTGTATAACCAAAGTTGATGCTCTATTGTCAGTAAAAATGACAGCACTGTTATAATTCGAGTTTATTACCCAATCTACTGCATACTTTATCGCAGTCAGTTCAGCTTGATATATGCTATTTAAAATATTTTGTTCACTTACTTAATAAAAGGAAAATTTTCATTCCCATATTCTGGTGCCAATATGGCATTTAAGAATTAAAATTAAATGTTCCAAAAATGAACCACCGCCCTTGAAGGGGTTAAAGCAGTAAATCATAGTAATTGTAGTAAATTGTATTATATCAATCGTTTTATAACGCTGTTAAAAAATACCGGTCGGCAAAGACTCTGTTTACTTAATTCATTTTATTTTAGCTTCTTTTGAAATGTTTAACTGATCTTCTTTAACCAAACACAATAACAACCACTGGATGTCTTAACAGCAACTGATTCGGCATTAAATTTTCGCAATCAAAGGGAATTGAATGGAAACCCGTTTACAGGGAGATCACTATAGGTTTTTTCATTATAATTCAATCTTCTCTAATGTTTTAAAAACCGATCAAATTAGCACGCTTTTAGATTCTGCGGTGTCTGAACGGTGGTTGGCGAGCGCAGCTTGCAGGGGGCAGAGCCCCCTAGTTGAAAAAAAAACTAGCTCAATTTAATATTTCACGTGAAAATCTTTCAACTAAAAAGAAATAAATTATTATTGCGGCTTTTGAAGTTTTTGCAACAATGAAGTAAAAATGTTACATTTTCTATGAAAAAATGTCCGTTGATTTTCAATGAAAAAAGCGAAAATTGGAATTATTAAGAAAAATATTTGAATAATGTAAAAAAAAAAAATTGGCCCATGTTTCTCTCTGGGTTATAATTCACCCATATGCAAAGGCATTTTACCATTCGTTTTGACCCTGACGTCAGGCAAACGTTTTTACACTTTAAATTTATAATATCATTAGAATTAGTAAAGAATAAAAAATGAGTGGCATTAGGGACAAAAAGGTGGAAAGAAAAAATGAAAAAGTTATGATCTCCATAGGCTTTTCCATGTTAAATTAACATTGAGAAGTGACACTGGAAATAAATAAGTATTGCGCTGCCGCGCAATACTTAAATGTATATGAAATAATTAATGCTATTTAAAATTACTATAGACTCTCGATTATTCGACTTTCAATTAACCGACACACTCGGTTAACCAACCCTCTTATTATATAAGGCTCCTCTCTTCAAAATATGGCTTATTCTTACTTATTGTGTCAAAAAATTAAAAATGTTACCATAGAATTTATTTATTAAATGTCTTACTTTTATTCTTTTCATTTTTACTCTTTTACTCTGGTAATTATTTATCTTATCGGTTTATTCGAAAAAGGGACTGAATAAAAATATCAAGGGGGCTTAACATCCTTGAAAAATCGAAATGTATCATTAAGCGGTGTGTATACTTCTACATAATCTACACATTATTAGTCGATCAAGGTTAACATTTGTTACTGAGACCCAGGTCTGTTTCCATAGCTTCTCTACAAGAGGCAGAAAAATAGTGAAAAATGGTAGAAAACTAGCTCTCGCAGCGAAGCTGCGAACCTTCGTTTGGCGACATAGGCCTCTCAGAGCCCAGACTTGCACGCAACTGGCACGGAATGAGCCCTCCCTAAAGAAATTTCCCCATCGTGATGCCGCACGCCAGTGCGCGATCGCCCAAGGACGCGCGCCGCCCATCGCGCACCACACACCCTTCGCCCAAGAGTTAGACGTCCGGCCGAAACGACAGAAACCCCACCCAGCCCGAAGAGCCAGATGATGCATTCTCTTGGTCCCTCCGCAATTCACCCCGACGACCCGCAGGATTCGAACACCTGTTAAGGAGTCGAGCCTACGAGTTAATGCCGAGGATCCCTAAGGGGGGAGGGGTGCTTTACGGAATTCCCTTAAGATCAGCTGCCATTATCCGGCAAAGACATCTTTGAGGAACAACCGATTAAAGTGAAGGAAGCCCCTAGCTAAAACCCTTGGAGGAACGGGGAAAACTCCTCCTGGCGGACAGCGCCTCGCTCAAGGTTTATCGCCCGGCTCCCGCAACTCACGACAAAGCCCCTCGCGGCTCGGCGTTGGAGGCCCGGGAGTCGAGCTAGGTGCCGTTAGTGACCCCAGGAGGTCGCGGAAAGCTCCTCCTAGACGGGATAGACCCCGCCTCGCAAGGGGGTTGGACGGCCCGGAGTCCCGTCGTCCCCACCCAAGGACGAGGACGACGGGAGGGGCCGCAGAAGCCCGGCCCCCTCTATCTTACCTCACGGCCGCCAAGGGTACCTGAGCACGAATGCCCCCGACCCCGTGGAATAGCGACCGCTATGTGTTAGTTCGCCGAAACACAACTTCGGTCGGAGGCTACGAACACGAACAAGCTGTCAAAGCTAGCTCACGGCTCGCGGCTCAGCCAACCGACTTCCTTGCGTACCGAGGCCCCAGGACGAACCCAAGAAAGGTTGGCTGCCGGTAGGCCGAAAACGCGGGTAGAACGAATCTCCCGCGACCCGCTCGATCGGTACCTAGCTCCCGACCCAAATCAGGCCGCCCGGATACCCCGGAGCTTGCGTTCGGAAATTATGTTTAGAAACCGCTATGACCACACCTTCGGGCGCGGTAAACTCCGAAAGCATCTTTACACGCCGGTCATGAGTCGGACCAAGAGTTCGTTCGATATTCAACGCGCCGCCGCGTTCGTCGGCGAGGCTCCAGCCAGGTTTCCTGCGGAGGCGGATCAAAGAGAAGATACCGCAGCGTCGTTCAGCCACTGCGGCACGAACCCCTCCCAAGACAAGACGACATGGCTTCGGGACGCGTTAGCCTGCCTCCACGGTCGTCCTTTGGTACGAACGGGCTTCTCCTCTCTCCGTCACCCTGAGCGCGGCTCACAACTACCTTAGCTACTAAACTCTCGGCGGAATGAGCCACCTGACACAAAAAGTAGGCCAGGCGCCGTTCGAGCCTCACCCTTTGGTAGCATCGTGAATTCCTACATGGCGTTCCCAAGAGACCACCGTCGTCACAAATGAGCACCGAGACCTAGTTCTTCAAGGTCTGCAATCTTCTCTCAGGCTCCCTCTTGGTCAGTTTGTGGGCAGGGTCCTATTACATTTGCTTACCCTTTGCCCAGAGTCACCACCCGGTCAGAGACTGGCTCTGGGATCAGGCTATGGAGCGTCGCTATCGGGCTTACCTCGAAAACCAAGACCCCGGAGGGTGGAACCTATGGTACCCACCGAGATGGACCTCCAACCCCATGCACGACGTCCGTTACTCGTGGCCGCCGGACTCATTACATCTCGGCTTTGAGTCTCTCGATGAGGTTGTGGTTCGTCCCTGCCCTGCCCCTCTGGCTCGACACAACGAGCACTGCCGGGCCCAAAGTCTCCTTTTCCATTCAAGAGACCGGTTTCGGACCACCCGGAGGTCGACCACAGCGAAAAATGGTAAACCAAACAATGAACAATGAACCAATGAATGTGACAGTAGAGCAGCATTTTTTATTCAAATCACGTAGAAGGCCTTTCATTAAGTAAATACATAAAGGAAGATACATTTTTTATTCAAATCACCTAGAAGCCGTTTTCATTAATAAATACATAAATGAAGATACATAAAGGATTTACCAAGTTGGTTTTAAAGAAATTAACACACCATATGCATTTTAGCTTTTAACTGACTAAGACATAATCCTTTTTACTTTCTTCTATCTTTAGAAGAAGAAAGTTTTGGATTCAGGAAAATTTTCGAATTCCGGTTTTCGACGAATTAACACGTTTTAGGGGTCAGAGATTCCAAAAAACATGTTTTTACAAAGTGTCTGTCTGTGCATCTGTGAGTCTGTCTGTCTGTCTGTCTGTCTGTGTGTATGTGACACAAATTTTGTGGGCGCTCTATCTCAAGAACTAATGCACGGAATTTAATAAAAATTGATATTCAGTTAGTGCCTAATACAAATTGATGCTGATTAGTTTTTGGTGTAAATCGCTCAACAGGTGGCGCTGCAATGCTGCATTTTTCACGATTTTCGCAATAGCTCTATCTCAAGAACTAATGCACGGATTTTGATCAAACTTCAGATTTAGTTAGTCCTTGATATGAATTGATGATTATTACGTTTCGGTGTAAATCGCCCAACAGGTGGCGCTGTTATGATGAATTTTGCAGGATTTACACGATTTCCCCAATAGCTCTATCTTAAGAACTAACGCACGGATTTTCATCAAACTTCAGATTAAGTTAGTCCTTGATATGACTTGCTACTGAATAGGTGTTGGTGTAAATCGCCCAACAAGTGGCGCTTCTCTGCTGCCTTTTCCACGATTGCCTCAATAGCTCTATCAATAGAACTAATGGACCAATTTTCATCTAACTTCAGATTTAGTTGTATGTTGACACAAGTTGTTGTTAATTAGGTTTTGGTGTTAATCACCCAATAGGTGGCGCTGCTGTGCAGAAATTTTCACGATTTTCGCTATTGCTCTATCTCAAAAACTAATGTACGGATTTTCTCCAAACTTCAGATTCATTCAGACGTTGACATAAATTGTTGCTGATTAGGATTTGGTATAAATCACCCAATAGGTGGCGCTGCTAGGCAGCATTTTGCTGAATTTAGACGATTTCAGCGATAGTCATATCTCAAGAACTAATGCACGGAATTTCATATCGTTAGAATCCTCATGAGATGCATAGATTGCCATTTAATTTTGGCAGTGTGATAGCGAATTTTGAAGTATTAACATGTATGAGATAGAAGAAAGTTTTGGGATTGGTACATCCGACTAGTTTTTTGTTGTTGTTCATTCATCAAACACCGCTTGAAATTCACAAATGTGGGTGGCATTAGCAGTACATTTTCTTAAAACAATAGTGGCTTTTTTCAGAAAACATATAATGCTTGAATTTTTAAAAAGTCCTTTCTTTTTCTTGTTTCTTTCTTTCTTTGGAAATTGCTACGAATCCCATTTCTCAAACAAAAGAGCTCTCTGCAAAAATAGTATACAGAAATTAGAATTGCAGCTTCTTTGAAAGAACGGAGTTTCAACACTTTAAAGGGATCCACATAACGTTGTCAATTTCTGTTGTAGAGATTCAACAAAATGTAGACGAAGTGGCATCGTCCCCCACCTCAAACTATGGCGCCGTAATTTCCGAAACGTCAGTGAGGATTAGCTGGAGAAGTGTAGCCAGTGAGGTGAAGTGTAGCTTCTTTGAAAAGATGAAACAGTTTCCACACTAAGGGATCCGCATAACGGTGTCAATTTTCTGTTGTAGAAATTCAACAAAAGGTACACGAAGTGGCATCGTCCCCAATCTCAACCAATAGTGTCTAAAATTATGGCGCCATATGCCTTTTGACAGGACATAATCCTTTTTCATTCATTAATTGCCGAAACGTCAGTGAGGTTTAGCATTGACACCGGAAAAGTGTTTGGTTTTCGTTTTCTTGTCTGCCTGTTCCGCGAAAACTGCCGTTAAAAGCGTTGGATATATATCTTGGGGGGGACGACAGCTCCGATCGCCCCCCCCCCCGGATCTGCTCCTCGGGGAATCTCCTCCTGGCGCTAAATGTGCGTTTTTTTCTGGGCCCTTTGACAAAATTCGCGTTTTTTCAGGGATTCTTTGGCGAAATTCGCGTATTTATTTCGCGATCCTTTGACGAAATTCGCATTTTTTCCGAGATCTCTTGACGAAATTTGCATTTTCCCCGCGATCCTTTATCGAAATTCGTGTTTTTTCTGCAATTTTTTGACGAAATTTGCGTTTTTTCTGCGATTTTTTGACGAAATTTGCTTTTTTGCGATCCTTTGACGAATTTTGCATTTTTTCCGCGAATCTTTGACGAAATTGGCGTTTTTTGCGCGATCCTTTGACGAATTTTGCGATTTTTTCTGCGAACGATTGACATTTTTTTTTTCGGCGACCATTTGTTGGAATTCGCGGTAAACTGTGGATTTATATTTTGGGGGGGCGATCGCTCCCCCCCCCCTCCCCGTGGATCCGCGCCTGTGTTCGACATTCAATCGATTTCTATATTTATTTTTCATGTGCACAATGCTGGAGAAAGTCTTTTCACACAAATATGTTGTACAGAAGGGAAGTAGATGCTTGATAGCTTTATCTGCTTTACGTATTCCTCAGGCACAACCAAAAATTAGGAAAGCTATTCACGCGGAAAGCAATTTTCATGGAAGTATCGGATGATCATTCCGCAAGTTGTTCCTGCTCTAAGAAATGAAGGATTCCATTTCACTAAAGTCTTGGAAGTGAAATGCATCCCTCATCCACTCATTTTCTGACTTTGAGGGAGGAAAATAAAGCGAGAAAGCTTCTTTCAAGTTCTTCAGATATACAACAAAATTTTCAACAATATCAAGGGAAATCGTATCATCGTATCGCCAGAGGTTTGTTAGAAATCGAATAATGTTGAGAATGATTAAAAATTATTACTTTCAAGTCGATTTGCCGCACAAAATATTTTTTTATTGTTGCTTCTACTTTGTTTCGTACTTAAAATATGTACCGACGTTTCTTGAAAGCTTTAATTCAGCTTATTCAGAAAACTAAAAATATCTGTCAGGTATTTCCCCTTGGCAAGTCAGGAGAAATCAGGTGTTCTTTCAGTTGACATTTAAAGCCAATAAAAATAGCCTTACTTCATCACGCCGGGCAGAAATACGATTTAAAACTTTTCCTCGTGACAGCCACCTAATTTCTGTATGCAAAAGTACATGTTTATGTTGACTCATAATTTCTTCGTACATAATTTTTAAAAAATTTAGAATATTCAATGGGCGAGCCTTGATATAATTTACTACTGAAACAATTTCGTGGAATGCAGACTTCAAATCTGACATTTTTTTCGCGATCAGTGATTCACGGTGAATACAACAGTGCCCAAATTACATGTGGTGTTTTATCTTTAACCAAGCTGATCAAACTATTAATAGGTCCACTCATAGCTCGAGCCCCATATGTACTTTTTCGGATACATTTTGACCAGTTTATCTGGGAGCACGACAGTGCGTCCGCCAGTTCGCACAAGCCGTAAGCTACCTTTTCCTGAACCATTTCGGCATACTTTTCACCCCCTCATAACGTCGTTTTAGGGAGAGATATAGAATTTTTTCTTTTATACACATGTTTGTATGATCAAACTGAACTAAGGTTCCACGATTTCAAATTTCTGTATTTAGTAGTTTTCGAAATATTAAATTCCGAAAAAGCGCTTTTTTGTCACTGACTCACTTCGCATCATCAAATAACTAAGGTACTTCTAAAAGTCGTAGAATCATGAAATTTTACAAGTAAGTTGGGTTTGTAGCACAATTAACCAGAAAAATCTGAAAACGCAGAATTTCTGCCTCTAAAACCATAAAACAGGGGGTGTTGATTTGGCCGTAAACAGTTCCTTCACATTCAATTGCGCCAATGTTGGTCGCCAATACTCGATTACAGAGTTTTAAAGGGGTCACGTAATTTCAAGCAGAATAAAACTTTATATATATGCTTTTCCAAAGATGTTTGTTAAATAGAAAAAAGTGAATATACCTAAAAATTGTAATCAGTATAGGTTATGATATATTCACGATATTAAAGCAATAAAACATTTAACAAAATTTAACCGCAATTCGGTATGTTTCCGATATAGTAGTCTTGGCAAAATAGAGAAAATAGCCTTGACGAGAAAAGAAATTTGATAATAAAGTATTTTCTGGCAACCTATCTACTGTGTCATATACACAAGCAATTTTTTCCATATGTATACAATTTATTTAATGTAAGGAGCCTGTTTATTTATCTTTATATACCAACATAAATAATTTGTATATAAAAAATAATATTTTATACGTGTATAAATAAAATGTTTATATGTATATATACACATATATAAATAACATAAAAGTTAATCAGGTTTGTTTTCATAGTGGTCCTAATTCCATATGAAAGTTTAAAAATCTCCTTTTAATTAAATGAAATGTGTAACTAATAAAGCTATCTTTAACGATGTGCGACAGATGCGGTGTCCGAAGTCCGCTGCTAATGTTATTATATTGTATCATTAGCCTACTTACTGTTAATTTATTATTAATTTTAAATCTGTAAAAGAAAGATTATAGTTATAGATCAGATATGTTGGTTGCCAAAACTCGATTACAGAAAATTAGCCTGAGTTATAAAGATGTTACTACATGATTTCAAGCTGAATGAATTTTTATATGCTTTTACAAAAATCTTAATAAGGCAAATCTTTCAGTTTATCTGTCCATATTTTAATCTTTTATTTCCTTAAAACAAATTTTATTAAAGACCGGGAGGCGTCTGCACAGATCATCACCTCATCAAGTTGACGGCTGAAATTTTAGGACTAGTTAAAAATCGATTAGCGTATTAAAATGTAACTGGTCTGCCAAGTCATATCTTTGTAGAAACCACCTACAGACCCGATTTTATCGGCTAATTGGTGGATTTTCCATTGTGTTTTCCTGCACCCATTCCTCCATGTTTCCATACTTTAGGATGCAGGAAAATACAATAGTAAACCTATCAGTCACCCACTAAAATTAGGTCTTCAGGTTGTTTCTACCAAGATATGACTTAACAGACCAGTTGCATTTTAATGTACTAATCTAGTTTTAACTAAGCCTAATATTTCAGCTGTAAACTCGATGAGGTGATGGTGTGTGCAGACGCCTCCCGGTCTATAATAAATGTCGGAATTCTAATCTCAATAGCACTCTGGTCAATCTGGCAAATATCCCTTCTATTTATGGAACACTATTCCTTTAAGTGCGTTTTAGTGATATTAAAGAACTTTATACATATGCATCATACATATTATACATATGCATATAATACGTAATACATTTGCATCATACATATTATAGGTATGTGTATAATAAATAATACATATGCATCCTTATGACGTCAGAACAAAGAAAACAATTTTTGTCGCCAAATTTGAGAATTGACATGATATATTACCAAATTTGGTGACACTTCGCTAAATGTTGCCAAACTTGGCGAGTATTTGACGTTTGTGGCTATTTTTCAATGAGTTAATTATTAATGTGAGCCATCTATTTATATTTTTCCACATATCATCTGAATAGTTAAATAATATAACGTACGAATATTTCCAAAGTGACAGTAGTTTCGTCACCGCACAAAACCTCTGCTATTGTTAATATATTGTACTGTTATTATTCTTACTGTGACTACGTTGTTAATCTTTACTCTGCTGAAACTTCTGCATTATATAAATAGAATTTACGGAAACTATTAAAGCACCGAAACTGACAATTCTCCTTATGATTATTATAATTCTATAATATGTAACCTGTTAATCGATATGTACGTTAGAATGAATCTTCTATAATCCGGTTCCTCGCATTTTAGTTTTCAGGTTTCGAATAAAATTAGCTAAAAACTTAAAACCATGGCAAATTGGCTAGTTCTTCAACACGATTAGATGAGAAGAATGATAGATTTTCAAATGGATCATAGCAGTGAGCCCGTAGACCTTCTATTCTTCCGTAATCGAGTCTATTGAAAAGGTTAGCATGAAACAAAAAGATATTAGCATCAATATGGTTTAATGTAAATACAGATACTATCAAAGCATTTAATACGAATCATTTCACTTGTACCCAATCGTATCAGTTAAAATACAATAATAAAATACAATTAGAAAAGATTACTTAATAGGATTAAAAATTTCCGCATTAGAAAACGAATCGTAACTGATAAGGAAACATAGAATGAAATACATAACAACACAAAATATATGATGTGCTTCTATGATCGTAAAGAGTTCTTGATTCCTCTATCAAAAGCTTCCGACTTGGCGAAAGAATGGGCAAGTAAATTAAATTATGAATAACAGTAACATGATGCAACGTTTAACATGCAATTAATAGAGTATATACTGCTTGCTAGAGGCGGCTAGTACTTTAATATAAAAAGAAATAAAGTATGAATTTGTAAAGCTCAATAAAATAAATTTAGGTATTTTTATGCTAGCCGGGCGCGAGTGGCAAATCGCCAAATACTGTCCCCAACTCTATTGTTCATATTGCATTCATTTCATTTAAAAATATAAACTTTTCAGTCATCTCATTTAAAATAGATGCATTTCCCTCATTTTATTTAATAGAATATTTAACATAGAAATAAATAAATAAATAAATAAATAACAAATAATAACATAAACCAAAATATTTTATTTAAAAATCAAAGCATTGTTTCTAATTTACACATGTGAAAAATTAAAACTACTATTGGCGAAAAAACAAAAAGCTAATTAGGAGATTTGCTCCCGGTTAACATAAAAGTACTGAAATTTAAGTTTTTTTTACATTAATATAGCTTAGAAAAAAAAAACTAGAAAAAACATACAAAAAGTAGTGATATCCCAACAAAAAGTTTTCGGTTAAAAAAAAAAAAGCGCCAAGTTCTCCTTAATGTTTCGGCCAGAAAAAGTAGTGATATCTGCAGTTCGCACAAGGGCACAAGTTAAAAGCCAAACGTCCCAAATCTTTCCTTGAAAATGGCTTCCTGCGACTTGGCCGTTAATGCCTTCGAGAGGGTTTTTCAAATTTTAAAGTATGTACAAATGAGCTACATGACAACTACATTTTTTGATTATTTTAGGCATTTTGTGGCACAAAGTACAGAAATAAAATACAGATTTAAAAAAAAAGCATTTAAACCACTTCAGTCTATTTAAATGCTTAAAAGTTAAATATAGCAAAATACTTGTATTCAGAAGGTAATATCCCTAATTGCTAAAACATAATTAGTACAAGCTTTTAACAGTTTATAAATCGAATACCTCTTAATGTATGCAAACAAACTATAATAAATGTTCAAACGAAAAAAATCTCTTTCGTCAATGCACAAGATTTCAATATTATACAGTAAAATATAATGTAACATATTGTGAGATTTGAAGAAAGTAAATTTTGTTTTATTTCTTAGGTTTTACGTTAATGACTTTAGCTTTAGACTGTACGAAATGGCAATTAAACCACATGTGGATTAATGACCTGTAATCAAAACTATTGTTTGTTGAAATTGAATGGTATTTATCAGAAATCTTTTACTTATAATGTCTTTATGTGAATTTGCCTCTTTGCATACTAATATTAATTTTAATATTTAAATAATTCATAAATGCGAAATTTCCAATCATTAATTTTGAAATGCTGTAGAAGGCATTAACGGCCAAGTCGCAGGAAGCCATTTTCAATGAAAGATTTGAGATATTTGACTTTTAACTTGTGCCCTTGTGCGAACTGCAGATATCACTACTTTTTCTGGCCGAAACATTAAGGACTTGGCGCTTTTTATTTTTTAACCTAAAACTTTTTGTTGGGATTTCTTTTTCTTGTATGAGACTGAAACTACCTCAACAGGTGAATAGCGCTGCACTTGTAGTGTATGAAATGGCATAGATTTCCAAAATTAAAAATCTGCACATAGCTTACCACCAAATCATAACGAACGAAAGCTAACAAATTCACATTATTGGAAACGTATCCACCTGTAATGCGACATAAGTACTTACTTTTACACGTGTAAATTATTGGCTCTCAATATTTCAACATAAGTCAGTGATTCTGTTCTTAATAGTAATCATTAGATAATGAAATTAAATTTAGATGCTTTGCTGCTTTTTCTCCTAGCATTGCTGTGACGATTGCTTTAGCAGCAGGTGGAATTAAATTCTATGCAATCGTACGAGATTTTGCAGACTTTGCTAACATCAAACAAACCTGGTACGAGGCAAAAAAGGCTTTTTACTTTCTTCTATCTTGACAAGAAGAAAGTATCGGTTTCATGAAAATTTTCGAATTCCGGTTTTCGACGGATTTACACTTTTTATGGGTCAGAGATTCCAAAAAACATGTTTTTACAAAATGCCTGTCTGTGAGTCTGTCTGTCTGTATGTCTGTATGTGACACAAATTTTGTGGGCGCTCTATCTCAAGAACTAATGCACGGAATTTAATAAAAATTTATATTCAGGTAGTCCCTGATATAGATTGATGCTGATTAGTTTTCGGTGTAAATCGCCTTGCAAGTGGCGCTGCAATGTAGCATTTTGCAGGATTTCCGCAAAAGCTCTATCTCAAGAACTAATGCACAGATTTTTATAAAACTTCAGATTACGTTAGTCCTTGACATGAACGGATGCTTTTTACGTTTTGGTGTAAATCGCCCAACAGGTGGCGCTGCTATGCTGCATTTTGCAGGATTTACACTATTTTCTCAGTAGCTCTATCTCAAGAACTAATGCACACATTTTCATCAAACTTCGGATTTAGTTAGTCCTTCATATGAAATGATGCTGACTACGTATTGGTGTAAATCGCCCAATAGGTGGCGCTGCTGTGCTGCATTTTGAACTATTTCCTCAATAGCTCTATCTCAAGAACTAATGCACGAATTTTCATCAAACTTCAGATTTAAGTATAACTTGATTAATATTGTTGCTGATTATGTGTTGTTGCAAATAGCTCATCAGGTGGCACTTCTATGCTACATTTGTCACGATTTGCGCAATACCTCTATCTCAAGAATTAATGCACGAATTTTCCTCAAACTTCATATTCAGTTAGACGTTGACATAAGTTGGTGATAATTAGGTTCTGGTGTAAATAACCCAATAGTTGGCGCTGCTATACTGCATTTTGCTGGATTTACACGATTTTAGCGGCAGTCATACCTCGAGAACTAATGCACGGAGTTTCATATTTTTAGAATTCTCATGATGAACATAGATTGCCATTTAATTATGCACTGAGATAGTGAAATTTGAAGTATTGACATGTATGAGATAGAAGAAAGTTTTGTGATGGCCACAACATACTAGTTCATTATTGGAACCAGTTGCGGTCTTTTCAATTAATATCTGACTTGTTTCCATTTCTTTTAACTTGCTTTTAAAAAGCTAGTTGGTTTCTTTAAATACTCTTTAAGTTTAGTTTGTAAATGTCTACGCAGTTTTGCTGGTTTCACACATTCATGTGGCAGTATATCGTGATAAATAACGCAAACAGGATATTCTTGATTATTAATACAGGTGCTCGCAAATCCCAGTGTTAAATATTCTTCAAAGTACTTTCGTTTTTTCTTTTTTGTAATTTCTTATCTATTAAATTGTAAGGTATTTAATCATCATCATCATCTGTATCTGACTCCATCTCTTCTTTACGTTTTACTTTACCGGTCTTTAACCACTCATTCATATCTTGAATTTAAAAAAAATTGCAACTATGTAACAAGAGAGACTAAAATACGAGCAGTGCACTTAAAAATGACAATGGCTGGAATTCACTCGCTGCCGTTTTCACCTTGCATTTGCGTTTCTTAATAAGATGATGTTCCCTTCCCCAGCATTAAAATGTCTCCCTCGACAGATTTATATGTTTACTTTATGCTTATTAATATAGTACTAGATTAGAAATTCTAGTCCCGAAATTATCCACAACTACATCTACGGAAATTCCTGTCGAAGAAAAAAGGTCTGAATTCAACACTGGGCTTGAGGACCCCTGTCTGTAAGCTCGCGGACCCCCGGGGGTCCGCGGACCACAGTTTCAGAAACGCTGATCTAAATAATGCCTCGAAAACATGCTCAAAATGTCAATGCTCAAGCTTCCCTCCATCTCTTTTAATTTTTACATCTAATGTCAACTCACAACACCCGCCGATTGCCTAAGATCTCTTATCTCTGCTGTCACGTGATCGACAAAAGCGGAAGTACAAAATTTGCATAAATTTCACAAAACAGAGTACATTCTGCATTCATGTAAATTTACACGTGCTGCTGCGGATTTATTTCTAACTGTAATCGTTGAAAATAACAGTGGTCCTTAAGTTTTGTCCACCAGTGTATCACTTTTAAGCCTTGATTCTTAACCCCTTCGGGACGGGAGCCTTTTACGAAATTTTTAATCTTTTGTCACCGTTTCTCTTCTCTCTATTCTAAAAAAAAGTAACTACCGCTGTCACCGCCGCCGCCGCCGCCGGTTTTGAATTTTTTGTGACCGGAGGTCTTTCTTCGTTAATATTAAGAAACATAATGCATACAAAAATATGAAAATCGGTAGTGTTATATAGAAATGTTTGATAAACACGCTGATGCAGACAGTTTTCAAATCGAAGAATTATTTTAAGAGATATTTAATGCTAAAGTTGGACAAAATCGTTCCACTAAAAAAGTTTTATAGTAGCAAAAACTATACATCGGAATTTAATAATTTTTAGTTCATTTTATGCGTTATAATTTCCCGGTGTGCAGAATTGTTTTATTTTTTTAATTTGACTCATTTTTCGAGGTTTTATATCTATTTTAAATTCAAATTTTCAGCATTTCTAGAGATATTTTTTACAGATTTCAGAAAGTGATATTAATTTAAACTGTTGCCAACTGTATAAACAGAGGAAGCAATAATGTTTGCTTCAAAAAAAATATTTATACCTGTAAATAAATTAAAAATTTATTTACACGTGACTATTATAAACAGAAAAAAAAAAAAAAACATTTGGAATTAGAATTAAATAATTATGTGCAAAAAGCAGGAACTTATTAAAAATTACGTCATAAAAACTATAATTACACGTGAATTTTAAGTGAGAAAGGAATTTGTAAAATAATAAATTTATTAACATGCGTTAGAAGTATTAAATAGGAGAAATTACGTCATATTTACGTCACATTACAGTTATTACATAAAAGGAACGCAAAATAATATTGCAAAACGGTTTAAATTTAAATATTGCGCTAGACATTTATTTGATATTTTGAGAGGATACTTTTCAACTGGTATTTTCAAGTGAATATTTAACAGAGAAAGAATAGCTTGGTAAAAATTACGCCAGATTAAAAACGATTAATTTAAAATGTCTCATTTAAAAGAACTTTCTTTTCGCTTTGTTAAAAAATACCAGGATACATAGACTCTGTTTACTTAATTCCTTTTATATTAGCTTATTTTGAAATGTTGTTACATGTGTCTACGTCATCAAGTTATTTTTATTTCGACGTTTTATTTGTATTTTTATTAATGCTGTACTAATTTATTTGTTCTTTCGTTATTTAAAATAAAAAATTATGTCAATTTGTATAATTTGGCGAGTGGTTTGGCGATTTATATAATTTGGCGAAATGGGTCGACGGGATAATCAAGTAGTACCGCAGCGGATTTGGCGTTAAAATCCCCCAATCAAAGAGAAATGAATAGAAATCCGTTTATAGGGAGTTCGCCACTGTTTTTTAAATTATAATTCAATCTTTCGAAATCTTTTTAAAGCCGATCAAATTAGCGTGCATTTAGAGTCTGCGGTGTCTGGACGGGGGTTGGCGAGCGTAGCTCGTAGGGGGCCGAGCCCCCTAGTTTTAAAAACAGAAATTTGTGTCTTCCTGAATCGAGAAAATGTGCTGATTAAATAAGGCAAATTTTACAGTAACATTTTACTGGTGAGGAAAAACAAAGATTCTGAGCGCTTCATGCGGCACGTATACGTGTCGCTCGTGTCCCCAACGGGTTAAAGGTTTTGCTCATTTTTCAACACTTTTACAGCGGCATGCTGAGTTAAGTATTATCGTTTTATGTTACAATAAAAAATTGCGAAACTTCCCATTTGCCTCTCCTCTGAAATTTACTTTTGACAGGACTCGAGATGTGTCACTGTTCTTGTGGATGAGCGAGGTGTTACATGTAGTATTCATAAGGATACGATAAGGCTTCCAAATGGAGATATTCGAAGAGGGAAGAGGCCAAAGATGTTGGACAAGGATAAACTGAAGAAATGCTGATGAATATCCCGCAGGGGAATGTATATGGTTGTATTATATATATATTTTTGTAGATTATCAATGCTTGTTTAAAATTATAATCTTCTTGAGCTAAGGTTGCAATTGTTGATTAAAAGCTCGTGTTAATTCTCTCACATGAATTTTGAGTCTGGGGGTGCCAGATGAACAGTGAATAATGCTGATTTTTTGGCCCTGCGTAAAATTACTGTCTGAGCGAAGTGAAAACTAATACACAGGGCGATATTGCTTTGACGGCGTATGTAGTAGTTAAGGTAGATATCAAAGCCTTTTGTCAAGCATCCTTCTATATATAAAAAAAAGTTTTGATTTGGAAATGGACCAATGAAAATCTGCGTAGATATTCCCGGCAGATCGACATCCAATTTGAATGCTTAAGCATCGCCTTTCTTCGTTAATATTAAAAAAACTGTTGCATACAAAAATATGAAAATTGGTAGTGTTATGGAGAAATGTTTTATAAACACGCTGATGCAGACAGTTTTCAAATCAAAGAATTATTTTAAGAGATATTTAATGCCAAAGTTGGACAAAATCGTTCCATTAAAAAAGTTTTATAGGAGCAAAAACTGTACATAGGAATTTAATCATTTTTAGATCATTTTATGCGTCAGAATTTCCCGGTGTGCAGACAGCATTTAGTTTTTTAATTTGACTCATTTTTGAGGTTTTATTTCTATTTTAAATTCAAATTTTCAGCATTTCGAGAGATATTTTTTACATATTTTAGAAAACTAGGGGGCTCGGCCCCCTACGAGCTACGCTCGCCAACCCCCGTTCAGACACTGCAGTCTCTAAAAGCACGCTAATTTGATCGGCTTTAAAAAGATTTTGGAAGATTGAATTATAATTAAATAAAATGAATTAAGTAAACAGAGTCTTTCTCTCCCGGTATTTTTTAACAAAGCGAAAAGAAAGTCCTTTTAAATAAGACATTTTAAATATATCATTTTTAATCTGACGTAATTTTCACCAAACTTTTCTTTCCCTTTTTAATATTCACGTGAAAATACTTTTATTAGAAATGAAATATTATTTGCGCTGTCCAAAAAAAATAGTTGAAAAGTTCATCTCAAAATATCAAATAAATGTCTCGCGCTATTTATAATTTAAACTGTTTTGCAATATTATTTTTTGTTCGTTTTACGCAATAAGTGTAATGTGACGTAAATGTGGTGCAATTTCTCCTATTTAAGACTTCTAACGCATGTTAATCAATTTATTATTTTACAATATTCTTTCTCTGTTAAAATTCATGTGTAATTATAGATGAAGTAATTTTCAATAAGCTCCTGCTTTTTATACGTAATTATTTAATTCTAATTTGAAAGGTTTTTTTTCTGTTTATAATAGTCACGTGTAAATAAATTTTTAATTTGAAGCAAACATTATTGTTTCCGTTGTTTATACAGTTGGCAACAGGTTAAATTAGTACAATTTTCTGAAATAAGTAAAAAATATCTCTCGAAATGCTGAAAATTTGAATTTAAAATAGAAATGAAACCTCGAAAAATGAGTCGAATTAAAAAAATAAATTAATATAATTAATTCTGCACACCGGGAAATTATAACGTATAAAATGATCTAAAAATTATTAAATTCCGATGCATAGTTTTTGCTCCTATAAAACTTTTTTAGTGGAACGATTTTGTCCTACTTTAGCATTAAATATCTCTTAAAATAATTCTTCTATTTGAAAACTGTCTGCATCAGCGTGTTTATCAAACATTTCTGTATAATACTACCGATTTTTATATTTTAGTATGCATTATTTTTCTTAATATTAACGAAGAAAGACCTCCGGTCACAAAAAATTCAAAACCGGCGGCGGCGGCGGTGACAGCGGTAGTTACTATTTTAGAATAGAGAGATTGTATTAATTTAAACTGTTGCCAACTGTATAAACTGCGCAAACAATAACGTTTGCTTCAAATTAAAAATTTATTTTACACGTGACTATTATAAACAGAAAATAAAAAAAGCAGGAACTCACTGAAAATTACGTCATAAAAATTATATTTTCACGTGAATTTTAAAAGAGAAAGAATATTGTAAAATAATAAATTCATTAACATGCGTTAGAAGTCTTAAATAGGAGAATTTACGTCACATTACACTTATTACGTAAAATGAACAAAAAATAATATTGCAAAACAGTTTAAAATAAAAAATTGCGCGAGACATTTATTTGATATTTTAAGATGATCATAATATTTTATTTCTAACAAAAGTATTTTTACGTGAATATTAAAAAGAGAAAGAAAAGTTTGGGAAAATTACGTCAGATTATAATTGTCAGATTATAATTGTCAGATTGAAATTATAATTCAATCTTCCGAAATGTTTTTAAAGCCGATCAAATTAGCGTGCTGTTAGAGTCTGCGGTGTCTGAACGGGGTTGACGAGCGTAGCTCGTAGGGGGCAGAGCCTCCTAGTAACTCTAAAAAATATTTGATGGTGAGTGATTTGTTGGCGCCGCTGGGATACGAACCAGTGATCTCATGATCAGGAGGAAAGAACGTTAGCATTGAGCAAAAGGCCAAGGAACAAATACTGACATAAAAACATAACATTTCGATATTTCTTATCTCAGTTCTGTTATTTTTAACCATTGCCAATATCTGCAAGTAAAAGTTCTTATTCACGTGTTGCCATAAAAGTGCATAATGTTAATTTTGAATACACGACAGTTTCCTCCCTTTCAATGTACAGCACAATCTTTTTGGTGGTTTCCGGATTCTTTTAGATCTTCTTAGCTGCATTGGATTGTGAACAACTTGGGGTGTGGCAACTGTAGGAGATACTAATGAATAATCTTCATGTTTTTCATTGAGTTTCACGTTTTTCTTAATTAAATGACATTTGGGAGAGCTAAGTTCAAGATTTTGAATTTATATCATTTTAAAGTGAACAAGCATATTTCTCGACTGAAAGTGGCGCAGGTGTTGTTCAGTATAAATAAGAACAGGAAGATTAAAACTTTGAAAAATCTATTTTTACACTTTTAAATATGTACAATATTTACAGCGAAACATTTGGATAATATTTGTTGAATATATATGTATATTAAAACATCATTTCTTCTATTAGAAGACCAAGAAAAAAGAACATATACGCAGCCTACCTGCTGTGTCCAACTTTTATCATTACAACTTCAAAACTAAACTAAAAAAACAAGAGAAAAAATGTTTTTAATATTAATTCTCTAGTCAGACCACGTGATCTGGCGCCTGCTGTCTGTTCGAGAAAGGAAGGGGTTTACGAAATATTCCACAAAATCCCCCCCCCCCCCCAAGAACAAGGGTTGATCAAAATGGGGATTCAAAATAACTAAAGTAAAAATAAAATTATTCTAAAAAATCATGAATTACAATATACTTAAATACAATACAAATCAAATTATATACTTACATACTGGACTTCAATAAAATAATAAAACAGTTTAAAAAAATTTGTTGACAGGTTTCGGCTACTAAAAATAGAAAGAACAATTTAAATCTATACACATTTTTCTAGAATATTCAATACAAAAAATTAAACTAAAAATTAGAAATTTTAATAAACAAAAAGCACATTTTTTTTAAAGTCAAATAAGAGTTTTTTGAGTTAATAAAATCAGTTCAGAGTTGTTTTTTTTTTTCAATTTTTCAGTTCTAAATTATACAGTAAATTTATTGGTCTTTTAATAAATGAATTATTTGTTTTCAATTCACAAGACCTTATCTTGCCGTCTCTGCCCATAAAGGTTTTAGTCACTTTGCCTAACTTGCACAAACTTCTGGGTAAGTGTTCATCATGTACAAGAACCACATCGTTTACTTTAAAGTCTAAAGTTTTATTCTGGTCCGTGTAGTGAGCAGATTTTAAGTGGAGAAGATACTCATTTTTCCAACGCTTCCAAAAATGATTTAGAAGAGTCTCACGTAAACGGAAGCGTTTCACTAAAGATTCTTTCGTTGCTGGTAAAATTAAATCGTTCACTTTTATGGTAGGTAAACACAAGATACGTTTTCCGATTAAAAAATGTACAAGAGTAAGAGGAGATGGTTCTTCTAACTCGGAATACGTGTAAGTCAGTGGACGAGAGTTTATTACAGCTTCTACTTCAATTAGAAGCGTTTCTAATTCACTCAATGTTAAGGAAGATCTTCCAATAACTTTACGCAAGGTAGTTTTCACCGAGCGAACCATTCGCTCATAGAAGCCACCCCACCAGGCTGCACGTTCTACAATATGCTTCCAGGAAATTCTGTGATTGGCGAAAAAATTTTTAACATCAGGATGGTGGATTACTTTCCACATTTCTTTTAGTTCAAGATCAGCTCTTTTGAAAGTTTTGGCGTTGTCTGAATAAATTACAGCACGCAGTCCTCTTCGTGAGATAAACCTGCGAAATGCTAACAGGAATTCTGCTGTTGACATGTCTTTTACTAATTCTAAATGAAGTGCTCTTGTGATAGCACATGTAAATAATAAAATGTAAAATTTATTTCCATTCCCCTTCCCATATAGGAGAACCCGCATAATCAAGACCTGTTACTGAAAACGGTGGAGCTTCGTTAATACGGTCACCTGGAAGAGGGGCTATAACTTGTTAAGCAGGGCGTACGTTAAATTTCTTACAGATTGTACATTTGTTCAGGACTGATTTTATGCACTGTCTGGATCTTAAAATCCAAAACTTTTCACGAGTTTGTACTAATGTACTGGACACTCCGGAATGAAAAACTTTTTCATGTGCATCTTTCACGATTAATTCAGTTAATTTATGTTTTGCAGGAATCACAACAGGATGTTTTTCATAAAATGAGGAATCAGACTTTTGTAACCGTCCTCGTACTAACAGCAAACCTTCATCTGACAACGTAGGATTTAACTGTAGAAGATTCGATTCTTTAGGGATACTCTTGTTACATTTCAAGGATTTTATAACTTCAGGAAAACTTTCTTCTTGCACTAGCTTTAACCAAAAATTTTCAGCATGTAACATTTCCTTAGCTGGTAATTCTGAAAAATCTGTTTTTTCTACCTTTAATTTTATAATAGAAATAAATCTAAATACCCATGCAGTTGCTCAATACAATTTTTTTAGGGAGCTATACTTTTCAAGATTAAAAATGGAAATTTCATCAGCTTTATTTGTTTGAACAACACAAGAAATGGTTGCTGCTTTTCGAGACTTCGCTTTAGAAACATCAAGTAATTGTGTAGCAACAATTTTAACGCTAGGCCACTGATCTTCGGGCAAGGAAAGAAATCCAGGGCCATACCACCATTTTTGAGAATTTATTAAATGCTTCACAGAACAACCTCTCGTTATTAAATCTGCGGGATTAAGTTTGCCGTCACAATGATGGCACCAATAGTATTATTTACTTGGATAATGTTTGTATAAACTAGGATCAGACAAATTATGAATTTCAGCAATTCTATTACTAACAAATGGTTTCCATTTTTCTTTTGACCCTTTAAGCCAATGAAGAACAATTTCTGAATCAGACCAGAAAATAGTATTATTTACTTGGATTATGTGATAAACTTTTCCATTCTGGCACCAATAAGTGCTCCCATGAGTTCAAGACGAGGAAGAGTTAACTTCTTCAAGGGAGCAACCCTAGACTTAGACATTAGAAAACTACTTTTAAATTTATTTTTAGAGATGGGATACCGTAAGTATGGGAAGTAATAAATAAATGGCCGTAAGAGCCTGATGTTACTCCTAACGCATCAAGATTTCTCATACAAGTTTCAATATTATCGTACAATTTTCTGAGTGAAGTGACATTGTTAGAGGATTTTACTGGCTCAAGATTTAGAATTTTGTTCATATAACAGTTAATTATGTTTTCCCGCTTCCCATACCTTTCTTCTAACAATTTTAAACATGTAGAATAATTTTGATCTGTCAGTTCAAAACCAGCTACAGTATTATATGCAGGTCCAAACAACAAAGATTCAAGATATTGAAATTTTTCAATTTTTGATAACGATTCGTTTGAATCTATCGCACTAGCAAATAAATTGAAAAATTCTAAGAACTGGCTTGCATCACCAGAAAATTTATCTATGTTTAGTTTAGGCAACTTCACTGCCGAAACTGGTTTACTACCGATTTTTGAACCGTTACTTGATTCTAGTAAAACTTTTGGTTCAGTTTCGATTTTACATTTTTTAAGCCTCATCTGAATTTTAAATTTCAAACTTGATATTTTTTCAGAATATTCTTCTACCGATTTCAGTTCTTTTTCATATTTAGTTTTTTCCTGAATTAGCTCATCTATTTCGGAATCTATTTCCTTGAGTAGAGCTTCCTTTTCATTTACGAGCTCTAATGATTCCATTAAAAAATCGCAATCAGTCTTATCAATATCAACAGATAACAATGTATCACATTTTGTGATTCATTTTGTAACAGCTGCGCGAACAAAATGCTAAAATCTTTTGCTTTTAAGCTTTTCTGGTTTATCCATGTTTAAATTTTAATTCAATTTTCAAAATAAATTATCATGAAAAAGCGTTATTTTCAATAAATCAAGAGTCAATAGTCATGCAGAATAATAAAGATATTTCTTACCTTTTTTCGGGTTCTTCGGCACCCAAAAATAATGAATAATCTTCATGTTTTTCATTGAGTTTTACGTTATTCTTAATTAAATGACATTTGGGAGAGACAAGTTCAAGATTTTGAATGTATATCATTTTAAAGTGAACAGGCATACTTCACGACTGAAAGTGACGCAGGTGTTGTTCAATATAAATAAGCACAGGAAGATTAAAAACTTTGAAAATTCTATTTTTACACTTTTAAATATGTACAATATTTACAGCGAAACATTTGGATAATATTTGTTAAATATATATATATATATATATACATATTCCACACTGGGAATCCAAGATATTATCTTGTTAAAATTTCAGCAATTATTTTCTTCTATAAAGAAGCCAAGAAACAAGCATGATTTCATATTCGAAAATAAATTTCCCTTTTTAAAATTAAAACATCATTTCTTTTATTAGAAGACCAAGACAAAAAAAAACATATACGCAGTCTACTTGCTGCGTTCAACTTTTATCATTACTACTTCAAAACTAAACTAAAAGAACAAGAGAAAAAATGTTTTTAATATTAATTCTCTAGTCAGACTACGTGATCTGGCGCCTGCTGTCTGGTCGAGAGAGGAAGGGGTTTACGAAATATTCCACAGATACGACAGGAGGCAACCCTTTGGTGGTAATCCCGGAGGTCCCAGGTGGCTCAGTCGCTGCGTCTCTCTCCGTTGATGTTATTGTTGTATCAGATAGTTCATTCACATTTACTATTCTTGGTCTGTATTCAGCATCATTATGTACTTCTTCGCCTGTTGATCGACATGCCGCCTAACCAAATTACCTTGCACATTTATGGTATATTATAATTCACCATCTCGATTGATGATACGACCGAATTTCCATTTTGCATTAGCTGCAGTGTAATCTCGAACGGCTACTTTATCACCCACTTCAAAATACCGATCATTAAAATATATATCCTTCCTAATCTTGTTTTGAATTCTTTCTTTAGAGTTAGGAATTAAGAGGTCAATTCTCGTACGAATTTCTCTTTTTAAGAACATACTTGCTGGAGACTGCATTGTAGTCATATTGGGTAATTTCCTATATTGTAACAAAAACAGTTAATCTTTTGATTGATACTACCAGGGTACTTTTGCGTTGCTCGAAGAGATTGCTTCAAAGTATGTACATATCTTTCTGCTTGACCATTGCTGGGGGGCTTGAAAGGTGCACAAGTTTTATGTATAACTCCATTATTTTGCATAAATTTCTGGAACTCGTATGATGAAACTGTGGTCCATTGTCACTGACTAACATGACTGGCAGCCCAAAACGAGCAAAACAATCTCTTAGACATTCTACTGTTTTCAAGGCAGTTGTCGATTTCATAGGGTAGACTTCGAGCCATTTTGAATGTGCATCCACAATTAATAAAAACATATGCTCAAAAATTGGCCCGGCAAAATCAACATGAATCCTTTCCCATGGAAAACTTGGATACTCCCAGTGGTGTGTTTTTGACCTTGGAGGATCATCCTTAATCCTTAAACAATCAGTACAGTTTTTAACAAGATCTTCGATGTCTTTATCTATGTTTTTCCAGTTGACATAGGATCTAGCTATTGCTCTCATTTTTACGGCTCCCAAATGTCCCTGATGAAGTTCTTCAAAAACCTTGTCATGATATTTTTTAGGTACACAAACTCTTTGGCCGTATATAATGCAACCATCCTGGAGAGTATATTCGACTTCCTTCCCTTTCAAAGAAGTCCCCTTTTTTAAAGCATTTAGCAAAGGCACCAAATCTTTGTCATTTGCAGTTGCTTTAGCTAAATCTCTTGCTGTTATTGGAAGTGTTTCAATTTGGGAAAGTTGAAAAACTGAAACTTCATCTTTTAATTCTAAGTCTTCAGATCTTAAGGGTAATCGTAAAAGACAATCTGCATTACCATGGTCCTTAGTATTCCGATAAATTATGTCGAACTGGTAAGCCTGCAATACTAGAGCATAATGCAAAAGTCTTGTAGCAGACAAAACTGGAAGACCCTTTTTGTAAGCAAAAATTGCCACGAGAGGTTTGTGATCTGTAATGAGCGTAAATCTATTTCCTTTAAGGTAAAGATAAAACTTTTTACTGCCCAAACTAGAGCTAAAGCTTCTTTATCAATTTGCGGGTAGCGTTGTTCGGTTGGCGAAAGTGTTCTTGAAGCAAATGCAATAGGCCTCTCAGAACCATCTGGAAATCTATGGGAGAGCACTGCACCCAAGCCGACTGGAGATGCATCAGCTGCAAGAAAAATAGGAAGTTTGGGGTCGTAGTGTGCTAATACTCTATCAGAACAGATTTCATCTTTTATACTTTGGACTGCTTCTCGACACTTTTTATCGCACTTCCAAGGAACACCATTTTTAGTTACGTTATGCAATGGATATGCTAAAATAGCAATTTTGTTTGAGAATCTAGAGTAAAAGTTAACTAGTCCCATAAAAGATTGAATTTTCTGAACATTCTTCGGAATTTTAGCATTCTTAATTGCAGCAATCTTTTCATATGTTTTACATAAGCCTTGGGCATTTATCTTAAATCCCAAAAATTCAATTTCATTTTGGAAAAAATTGCTTTTAGCTTTATTTATTCTCAATCCATGTTGACGACATCTGTCGAAAATTTTCCATAATCTTGACAAATGTGTCTAGAAATCTGGTGCTGCGACTCGTGCATCATCATAAAATACTTCTACTCCTTCTAAATCATGAAATACACTTTCAATATATTTCTGCCAGATAGCAGGTGCTGAATTAACTCCATACATTAATCTTGTGCATTCATAAAGTCCCTTATGGGTATTAATCGTTAATATCTTTTGACTGTCAGGGTGAACCTTCATTTGTAAATAAGCTTGACTAAAGTCAATCTTTGAAAATATCTTACCATCATTGAGCGAAGCAAAAATTTCTTCTGTTTTTGGAAGAAGATTTCTTTGAATTCTTAGATTTTTATTAAGAGTGACGGAATAATCAGCACATAATCGTATTTTTCCATTTGCTTTAACTAGGTACTATTGGAGTCGCCCAGTCTGAAATATTACATTTTTTAATAACTCCGTCTTCCTCAAGTCTTTCTAATTCCTCTTTAACACGCTTTTTCATTGCAAACGGTAATGGTCTCGCAGTGATGTCGCTGTACTTGAAAAATCCTGGGTCCCTTTTTTATAAAAATGCGGGTCCCCATCAATAATAATTCATATTTTAATGAAATAAATGAAACTTTATTTTTTGTAAAAGATAAAATAAATGCATTAATTATTGTTTTAAAAATAATTAAATAATGAATTAAAACCAGTATTATTTGCACTCAAATAAGATATTTAAAAAAATATATTAAGAGAAATTTTCTTTACTTTTTTAAAAGCACAATTTTAATTGTAAAATAATGCTTATTTGAGAGTAGAAGATACCAAGTTCCACTAACAAGTATCCCTAATGTTCGCATATCTTTTAAAAAGGGGAAAGACGGGTTTATTGAAAATGATATTTTTGCTGAAAAAAAGAATACTTATGATAAGTAAAGGGGTACTTTTGTTGAATGAATGGGTCCTTTCATTACACTTCTCACTGAATTATTTGTCAGCATAGATCTGTGTTGGAATCAGACATTTTCCTTGGAAGAGAAATTAAGGGGGGGGGGATTATTAACAGCTCCACCCCCTGAATACATTATCAAAGTACACTGAAAACATGCTGTATTTTTAAGAATCTTATAAAAAAAATTAAATCCCATTTTATGAATGTTCTAACTACAAATTTGGTTTGCACATCTTTTTTGGTGCTTTGACTAAATTCGCGTTTTTTCCGCGATATTTTGACGAAATGTGAGTTTTTTTTTCCGAGATCCTTTGGCGAAAAGCGGCTTTATTCCGCGATTTTTTGACGAAATTCGCTATGTTTTCGCGATCTTTTGACGAAATACACTATTTTGTAGTGGCCCTTTTACGAAAATCGCGTTTTTTTTGCGATATTTTGATGAAATTTGCGCTTTTTCGCGATCCTCTGACGAAAAGCGGCTTTTTTTCGCGATTTTTTGACGAAATTCGCTACTTCTTCGCGATCCTTTGACGAAATACGCTATTTTTTCGCGACTCTTTTACGAAAATCACGTTTTTCCCGCGATATTTTGATGAAATTTGAGCTTTCTTCGCGATCCTTTGACGAAAATCGGCTTTTTTCCGCCATTTTTTGACGAAATTTGCTACTTTTTTGCGATCCTTTGATGAAATTCGCTATTTTTTCGCGGCCCTTTTACGAAAATCGCGTTTTTTCCGCGATATTTTGATGAAATTTGCGCTTCTTTCGCGATCTTTTGACGAAATATGCTATTTTTTCGCGACCCTTTTACGAAAATCCGCGTTTTTTCTTTCTTCGCGATCCTTTGACGAAAATAGGTTCTTTTCCTCGATTATTTGACGATATTACGCGTCCCACGGGACGCGTAAGAGCTATTTTTTTGCGTCCCGTCTCCGATTTTTCGCGTAATTTACGCGCTATAGCGCGTCCGCGGCATCGCTGGTCTCGGTCTGCAAAAAACTGGAAAGGCATCCGGTTTTAACGCAAGACTACATTCCTAATTTTTTATTTCGCCCAATTTTTCATCAAATAACTCTGCATATTCTTCTAATAGTTTTGTAAGATTTCCCTGTTCTATAACTGTAAGAGCTTTTATCCTCGCCCAATCTAAATTGACTTTATACAGCCATTCCCGACCCAAGATGGTGTCTAAGTTTTCTACAACAATATACAAATTTAAGTACTCTATTTGATTCTTATATTTTACTTTAACCATTGAGTAACCTAGGGGGTTTAAGGATTTCCCCGTTGTAGGTCTTAAATGTCAAGTCCGTAGGACAGATTTTCTTCCTCGAAATCTCTTTAAATTTCTTCAAACTCATTACCGATACCGTACCGCTCGTATCAATTTCCATTTCAACAGATTTACCTTCAATTTCCACAATTACTATTATAGGAGGTCTCTTAGAAAATTCTTCTTTCATAGAAATGTTCTCAACTTCTAAACTATGAAGTGGAACTAAATTTTGAACTTCTGATTCGTTTACATGAAACTGTTTTTGTTTCACAAATCTGGTTGATTTAGCCTCTTTAGCAAAGTAACAAGCTCGTTCAATGTGGCTAATACGTTGGCACGCTCTGCATTTACTAGTTTTAAACTTACAGTTATGTTTATTATGATTTGATCCGTTACATCTAGAACAATATCTGGGAGCACGGCAGTGCGTCCGCCAAGTTCGCACAAGCCGTAAGCTACCTTTTCCTGAACCATTTCGGCATACTTTCCACCCCCTCATAACGTCGTTTTAGGGAGAGATATAGAATTTTTTCTTTTATACACATGTTCATATGGTCAAACTGAACTAAGGTTCCACAATTTCATGTTTCTGTATTTAGTAGTTTTCGAAATATTAAATTCTGAAAAAGCGCTTTTTTGTCACTGACTCACTTCGCATCATCAAATAACTAAGGTACTTCTAAAAGTCGTAGAATCATGAAATTTCACAAGTAAGTAGGGTTTGTAGCACAATTAACCAGAAAAATCTGAAAACACAGAATTTCCGCTTCTAAACCCTCCAAACAGGGACTGTTGATTTGGCCGTATACATTCAATTGGGCCAATGTTGGTCGCCAAAACTCGATTACAGAGTTTTGAAGGTGTCACGTAATTTCAAGCTGAATAAAATTGTATATGCTTTCCCGAAAATGCTGATTAAATAGAAAAAATGAATATACCTAAAAATTTTAATCAGTATAGGTTATGATATATTGACGATATTAAAACAATAAAATATTTACCAAAATATAACCGCAATTCGGTACGATTCCGATGTAGTAGCCTTGGCGAAATAGAGAAAATAGCCTTGACAAGAAAGGAAATGTGATAATAACGTATTTTTTGGCAACCTATTTACTGTGTCACATACACAAGCAATTTTTTCCATTTGTATACAATTTATTTAATTTAAGGAACCCGTTTATTTATTTTTATATACTAACATAAATAATTTGTATATAAAAAACAAAATTTTATACATGTATAAATAAAATGTTTATATGTATATAAGGTACTTGTTAGTTATCCCGTCGACCAATTTCGCCAAATTATATAAATCGCCAAACCACTCGCCTAATTATACAAATTGGTTTTTATTTTTTATTTAAAATAGCGAAAAAACAAATTAGTCATTATAACATTAATAAAAATGCAAATAAAACGTCAAAATAAAAATCATTTGATGACGTAAACACGTTTTGTAAAGTGAATGCGACATTTACGATCAACCATTATTGGCATTTAATCTTAAACTTTGGCGACAGTAATTTGGTCGACGGGATAACTAACAAGTACCGTATATAAATATATATATATATATAAATAACATAAAAGTTCATCAGGTTTGTTTTCATAGTTGTTTATATCATTTGGCAACATATCTCAGTTTCTGAAGTCCGAATTGCGCCAAGATTTTTAAAAAATGCCAAGGTCCCTATAGTGGAAAAATATCCCAATTCTCATATGAAAATTTAAAAATCTCCTTTTAATTAAATGAAATGTGTAACTAATAAAGATGTCTTTAACGATGTGCGACAGATACGGCGTCCGAAGACCGCTGCTAATGTTATTATATTGTATTATTAGACTACTTACTGTTAATTTAATGTTAATTTTAAAACAGTAAAAGAAAGATTATAGTTATAGATAAGATATGTTAGTCGCCAAAACCCGATTACAGAAAATTAGCCTGAGTTATAAAGGTGTTACATGATTTCAAGCTGAATGAATTTTTATATGCTTTTACAAAAATCTTAATAAGGCAAATTTTTCAGTTTGCCTGTCCATCTTTCTATCTTTTACTTCCTTAAAACAAATTTTATTAAAGACAGGGAGGCGTCTGCACAGATCATCACTTCATCGAGTTGATGTCTGAAATTTTAGGATTAGTTAAAAATCGATTAGCGTATTAATATATAAATGGTCTGCCAAGTCATATCTTTATGGAAAGCACCTACACCTACAGACCCGATTTTACCGGGTTGATTGTGGATTTTCCATTGTGTTTTCCTCACCCATTCCTCCATGTTTCCATACTTTTGTATGAAGGAAAATACAATAGTAAACCTATCAGTCAACCACTAAAATTAGGCCTTCAGGTGGTTTCTACCAAGACATGAATTAACAGACCAGTTGGATTTTAATATGCTAATCTAGTTTTGAATAATCCTAAAATTTCAGCTGTAATCTCGATGAGGTAATGATGTGTGCAGACGCCTCCCGGTCTATTATAAATGTCGAAATTCTAATCTCAATAGCACTCTGGTCAATCTGGCAATTATCCCTTCTATTTATGGAAAACTATACCTTTAAGTGCGTTTTAGTGATGTTAATGAACGTTATGCATATGCATCATACATATAATACATATGCATACAATACGTAATACATTTGCATCATACATATTATAGGTATATGTATAATACATAATACTATGCATCATTATGACGTCAGAATAAACAAAACATTTTTTGTCGCCAAATTTGAGAATTGACAGGATATATTACGAAATTTGGTGACACTTCGCTAAATGTTGACAAGCTTGGCGAGTATTTGACGCTTGTGGCTATTTTTTAATGAGTTAATTATTAATGCGAGCCATATATTTATATTTTTCCGCATATCAACTGAATAGTTAAATGGTGTAACGTACGAATATTTCCAAAGGGCCAATAGTTTCGCCACTGCCCAAAACCTCTGCCATTGTTATTATATTTAACTGTTATTATACTTACTGTGACTATGTTGTTAATCTTTACTCTGCTAAAACTTCTGTATTATATAAAGGGAATTTACGGAAACTATTAAAGCACCGAAACTGCCAGTTCTCCTTATGGTTATTATAATTCTATAATATGTAAACTGTTTATAGATATGTACGTTAGAATGAATCTTCTATAATCCGGTTCTTTGCATTTTCGTTTTCAGGTTTCGAATAAAATTAGCTAAAATCTTAAAACCATGGCTAATTCCTCAACAAGATTAGATGAAAAGAAAGATAGATTTTGAAATGGATCAATGGCAGTGAGCCCGTAGACCTTCTATTATTCCGTAATCGAGTCTATTGAAAAGGTTAACGTGAAACAAAAAGATATTAGCATCAATATGGTTTAATGTAAATGCAGATATTGTCAAAGGATTTCATATGAACCATTTCACTTGTACCCAATCGTAACAGTTAAAATACAACAACTGGCAGTGAGCCCAATTGGAAAAGATCACTTAATAAGATTAAAAATTTCCGCATTAGAGAACGAATCGTAACTGATAAGGAAACATGCATAAGTGAGTTAAGAGATATTTGTCATGAAAGATGAAATACATAACAACTCAAAATATATGATGTGCTTCCATGATCGTAAAGAGTTCTTGATTTCTCTATCAAAAGCTTCCGACTTGGCGAAATAATGGGCAAGTAAATTATGAATAACAGTAATATGATGCTACGTTTAACATGCAATTAATAGAGCAAATACTGCTTGCTAGAGGCGGCTAGTACTTTAATACCAAAAGAAATAAAGTATAAATTTGTAAAGCTCAATAAAATAAATCTAGGTATTTTTTATATTAGCCGGGAGCGAGTGGCAAATCACCAAATACTGTTCCTAACTCCATTGTTCATATTGCATTCATTTCATTGAAAAATATAAACTTTTCAATCATCTCATTTAAAATAAATGCATTTCCCTCATTTTATTTAATAGAATATGTAACATAGTAATAAATAAATAAATAAATAAGAAATAATAACGTAAACCAAAATATTTTATTTGAAAAATCAAACCATTGTTACTAATTTACACATGTGAAAAATGAAAACTGCTATTGGCGAAAAAACAAAATGCTAATGAGGAGATTTGCTCCCGGCTAACATAAAAGTACCAAAATGTAAGTTTTTTTTATTACTATAGTTTAGAAAAAAAATTGAAAAAATATACAAAAAGTAGTGATATCCCAACAAAAAGTTTTCGGTAAAAAAAAAGAAAAAAGCGCCAAGTTCTCTTTAATGTTTAGGCCAGAAAAAGTAGTGATATCTGAAGTTCGCACAAGTTAAAAGCCAAACATCCCAAATCTTTTATTGAAAATGGCTTCCTGCGACTTGGCCGTTAATGCCTTCGAGTGGGTTTTTCAAATTTTGAAGTATGTACAAGTGAGCTACATGACAACTACATTTTTTCATTATTTTAGGCATTTTGTTGCACAAAGTACAGAAATAAATTACACATTTTAAAAAAAAAGCATTTAAACCACTTCAGTCTATTTAAATACTTAGAAGTTAAAAATAACAAAATACTTGTTTCGAAGATAATATCTCTAATTGATAAAACATAATTAGTATCAGCTTTTAACAGTTTATAACTCGAATACCTCTTAATGTATGCAAACAAACTGTAATAAATGTTGAAACAAAAAAAAATCTCTTTCGTCAATGCACAAGATTTCAATATTATACAATAAAATATTATATAACATATAGAGAGATTTGAAGTAAGTAAATTTTGTTTTATTTCTTGGGTTTTACGTTAATGACTTTAGCTTTAGACCGTACAAAATGGCAATTAAACCACCAGTGGACTAAATGATCTGTAATCAAAACTAATATTTGTTGAAACTGGATGGTATTTATCAGAAATCTTTTACTTATAATGTCTTTATGTGAATTTGCCTCTTTGCATTCTAATATTACTTTTAAAATTTAAATAATTCTTACAAGCGAAATTTCCAATCATTAATTTTGAAATGCTGTGGAAGGCATTAACGGCCAAGTCGCAGGAAGCCATTTTCAATGAAAGATTTGGGATGTTTGGCTTTTAACTTGTGCGAACTTCAGATATCACTACTTTTTCTGGCCTAAACATTAAAGAGAACTTGGCGCTTTTTTCTTTTTTTTTACCGAAAACTTTTTGTTGGGATAACACGTTATCTGGGAGCACGGCAGTGCGTCCGCCAAGTTCGCACAAGCCGTAAGCTACCTTTTCCTGAACCATTTCGGCATACTTTTCACCCCCTCATAACGTCGTTTTAGGGAGATATATAGAAATTTTTCTTTTATACACGTGTTCGTATGGTCAAACTGAACTAAGGTTCCACGATTTCATGTTTCTATATTGAGTAGTTTTCGAAATATTAAATTCCGAAAAAGCGCTTTTTTGTCACTGACTCACTTCGCATCATCAAATAACTAAGGTACTTCTAAAAGTCGTAGAAGCATGAAATTTCACAAGTAAGTCGGGTTTGTAGCACAATTAACCAGAAAAATCTGAAAACACAGAATTTACGCCTCTAAACCCTTCAAATAGGGGGTGTTCATTTGGCGTTAAACAGTTCCTTAACACTTTCAATTGTGCCAATGTTGGTCGCCAAAACTCGATTACAGAGTTTTGAAGGGGGTCACGTGATTTCAAGCAGAATAACATTTTATATATATGCTTTTCCAAAGATGTTTTTTAATTAGGAAAAATGAATATACCTAAAAATTTTAATCAGTATAGGTTATGATATATTTACGATATTAAAATAATAAAATATTTAACAAAATATAACCGCAATTCGGTACGTTTTCGATATAGTAGCCTTGGCGAAATACAGAAAATAGCCTTGACGAGAAAAGAAATTTGATAATAACGTATTTTCTGGCAACCTATTTACAATGTCATATACACAAGCAATTTTTTCCATACGTAATCAATTTATTTAATGTAAGGAACCCGTTTATTTATTTTTATATACCAACATAAATAATTCGTATATAAAAAATAATATTTTATACATGTAACAATAAAATGTTTATATGTATATATACACATATATAAATAACATAAAAGTTAATCAGGTTTGTTTTCATAGTGGTTTATATCGTTTGGCAACGTATCTCAGTTTCTGAAGTCCGATTTACGCCAAGATTTTTTAAAAATGCCAAGGTCCCTGTAGTGGAAAAATATCCTAATTCCATATGAAAGTTTAAAAATCTCCTTTTAATTAAATGAAATTTGTAACTAATAAACTGTCTTTAACGATGTGCGACAGATGCGGCGTCCGAAGTCCGCTGCTAATGTTATTATATTGTATTATTAGCCTACTTACTGTTAATTTATTGTTAATTTTAAATCTGTAAAAGAAAGATTATAGTTAATCGCCAAAACCTGATTACAGAAAATTAGCCTGCGTTATAAAGGTGTTACATGATTTCAAGCTGAATGAATTTTTATATGCTTTTAAAAAAATCTTAATAAGGCAAATCTTTCAGTTTATCTGTCCATCTTTCTATCTTTTACTTCCTTAAAACAAATTTTATTAAAGACCGGGAGGCGTCTGCACAGATCATCTCCTCATCGAGTTGACGGCTGAAATTTTAGGATTAGTTAAATATCGAAAATTGGGTCTTCAGGTGTTTTCTACCAAGATATGACTTAACAGACCAGTTGCATTTAAATATGCTAATCTAGTTTTAACTAATCCTAAAATTTCAGATCTAAACTCGATGAGGTGATGGTGTGTACAGGCGCTTCCCAGTCTGTTATAAATGTTGGAATTCTAATCTCAATAGCACTCTGGTCAATCTGGCAATTATTCCTACTATTTATGGAACACTATTCCTTTAAGTGCGTTTTAGTGATGTTAATGAACTTATGCATATGCATCATACATATTATACATATGCATATAATGCGTAATACATTTGCATCATACATATTATAGGTATGTGTATAATACATAATACATATGCATCATTATGACGCCAGAATAAACAAAACATTTTTTGTCGCCAAATTTGAGAATTGACATGATATATTACCAAATTTGGCAAAACTTTGCTAAATGTCGCCTAGCTTGGCGAATATTTGACGCTAGTGGCTATTTTCAATGAGTTAATTATTAATTCGATCCATCTATTTTTATTTTTCCGCATATCATCTGAATAGTTAAATGATATAACTTACTAATATTTCCAAAGTGCTAATAGTTTCGTCACCTCCCAAAACCTCTGCTATTGTTATTATATTGTACTGTTATTATATTTACTCTGACTATGTTGTTAATCTTTACGCCGTTAAAACTTCTGTATTATATAAAGATAATTTACGGAAACTATTAAAGCATTGAAACTGCCAGTTCTCCTTATGGTTATTATAATTCTATAATATGTAACCTGTTAATCGATATGTACGTTAGAATGAATGTTCTATAATCTATAAATGAATCTTCTATATAATGAATCTTCTATATAAATACATAATAACACAAAATATATGATGTGCTTCCATGATCGTAAAGAGTTCTTGATTTCTCTATCAAAAGCTTCCGACTTGGCGAAAGAATGAGCAAGTAAATTAAATTATGAATAACAGTAACATGATACAACGTTTAACATGGAATTAATACGGTAAATACTGCTTGCTAGAGGCGGCTAGTACTTTAATATAAAAAGAAATAAAGTATAAATTTGTAAAGCTCAGTAAAATAAATTTATGTATTTTTATGTTAGCCGGGCGCAAGTGGCAAATCGCCAAATACTGTTCCCAACTCCCATTGTTCATATTGCATTCATTTCATTTAAAGATATGTACTTTTCAGTCATCTCATTTAAAATAGATTCATTTCTTTCATTTTATTTAATAGAATATTTAACATAGAAATAAATAAATAAATAAATAAGAAATAATAACATAAACCAAAATGTTTTATTTGAAAATCAAAGCATTGTTTCTAATTTATACATCTGAAAAATGAAAACTGCTATTGGCAAAAAAACAAAAGGCTAATGAGGAGATTTGCTCCCGGCTAACATAAAAGTACCGAAATTTAAGTTTTTTCATATTAATATAGTTTAGAATAACAAACTTGAAAAAAACATACAAAAAGTAGTGATATCCCAACAAAAAATTTTCGGTTAAAAAAAAAAAGCGCCAAGTTCTCTTTAACCCTAGATCTACCGGGAATTTTATTCAAGTTTTAATAAAACGTTCTACACCAGAATTTTTATTTAAAACTACTAGGGGGCTCTGCCCCCTACGAGCTACGCTCGCCAACCCCCGTTCAGGCACACCAAAATCCAAAAACCACGCTAATTGCACGCATTTGATGGGCTTTAAAAATATTGAATTAAAATTTAAAAAAAAACAGTAGCGATCTCTCTGTAAACGGGTTTCCATTCGTTTTTCTTGGATTGGGGATTTTTAAGACCAAATCTGTTGCTGTTAAGAGATACAATAGCTGTTTTCGTATTTAATTAAACACATTAGTTATTTGAAAATAAGCTAATGTAAAATGAATTAAGTAAACAGTGTCATTGTCTCCCGGTATTTTTTAGCAGCGCTATAAGATAGTTCTTTTAAATAATTCATTTTAAATGTATTGTTTCAAATCTGACGTAATTTACACCAAACTTTTATTTCTCTTATTAATATTCACGTAAAAATACTCTTGTTGTTAGAAGGAAATATTATTTGCGCTGTCTTCGAATTCACGATAATAGTTGAAAAGATTATCTCAAAATATCTCGCGCAAATATATTTTTCAATTTAAATTGTTTTACCATATTTTTGGGCATTTTAAATATGACGTAAAATTCAAGTGTAAATATGGTTCTTATGACGTAATTTTCCTGCTTTTAACATGTAATCATTTAATTCTAATTTTAAAGTTTTTTTTTCTGTTTGTAATAGTCACGTGTAAATAAATTTTTAATTTGAAGAAATATTTGATATGATAATTTGTTTCGCTGTTTATACAATTGGCAACAGTTTAAATTAATGACATTTTCTAAGATTTGTAAAAAACATCTCTCGAAATGCTGAAAATTTGAATTAAAAATAGAAATAAAACCTCAAAAAATGCGTCAAATAAGAAAAATAAATGCAATCTGCGCATTGGGAACTTATAACGTATAAAATGATCTAAAAATGATTAAATTCTCATGCATAGTTTTTGCTCAAATAAAACTTTTTTAATGGAACGACTTTGTCCAACTTTAGCATTAAATATCTCTTAAAATAATTCTTCGATTTGAAAACTGTCTGTATCAGCGTGTTTATCAAACATTTTTCTATAATACCACCGATTTTCATATTTTTGTATGCAACAGTTTTCTTAATATTAACGATGAAAAGCCATGCTTAAGCATTCAAATTGGATGCGGATCAACCCGGAATATCTACGCAGATGTTCATTGGTCCATTTCCAAATCAAAACTTTTTTTTATATATAGAAGGATTTAACTTATTTATTTACCTTATTTTTGTCTGGTTTATATACTTAGTTTATTTTAAAGAAATTTCTGGTTTGAATGAATATTTTGTATGTACCTGTCGGGTCCAATGGACCCGTCTGGTAGACGGAGGGTTAATGTTTCGGCCAGAAAAAGTAGTGATATCTGAAGTTCGCACAAGTTAAAAGCCAAACATCCCAAATCTTTCATTGAAAATGGCTTCCTGCGACTTGGCCGTTAATGCCTTCGAGAGAGTTTTTCAAATTTTAAAATATGTACAAATGAGCTACATGCCAACTACATTTTTTTATTATTTTAGGCATTTTGTGGCACAGACTATAGAAATAAAATACACATTTGAAAAAAGCATTTAAACAACTTCAGTCTATTTAAATGTTTAGAAGTTAAAAATAACAAAATACTTGTATTCAGGAGATAATATCCCTAATTGCTAAAACATAATTAGTATCAGCTTTTAACAGTTTATAAATCGAATATCTCTTCATGTATTCAAACAAACTATAATACATGTTCAAACGAAAAAAATCTCTTTCGTCAATACACAAGATTTCAATATTATACAATAAAATATAATGTAACATATTGTGAGATTTGAAATGAGTAAATTTTGTTTTATTTCTTGGGCTTTACGTTAATGACTTTAGCTTTAGACCGTACAAAATGGCAATTAAACTACAAGTGGACTAAATGATCTGTAATTAAAACTAATGTTTGTTGAAACTGAATGGTATTTATCAGAAATCTTTTACTTATATTGTCTTTATGAGAATTTGCCTCTTCGCATTCTAATATTACTTTTAATATTTAAATAATTCATAAATGCGTAATTTCCAGTCATTAATTTTGAAATTCTGTAGAAGGCATTAACGGCCAAGTCGCAGGAAGCCATTTTCAATGAAAGATTTGGGATGTTTGGCTTTTAACTTGTGCGAACTTCAGATATCACTACTTTTTCTGGCCGAAACATTAAAGAGAACTTGGCGCTTTTTTTTTTTTAACCGAAAATTTTTTGTTGGGATTTTTCTTTTGTGTAGTCTTAGGTTGTGTTGTTTTATTTTTCCCATTATATACACCAACAGCTTTAATTCCTTGAGGCTTACTCATTATATCATTAACGCCTTTAGTGGCTCGTTCCATTGCTAAAGCGATCTGAACGGTTTTATCAAGATCGATATCGTCTTCTTCAAACAGTCTATCTAATATTGCAAACCACTAATGTTGTTATTACACGTAGAATACCAGGCGACAAAAGACGCTGCGTCAAACTCCTCCCACAAGTTCTTGATGCGAGGGTTGCCAAAATAAATTCCGAACCCGTTCCCGTACTCGCATATTCATCGCTCTAAACAGACAGCCAAGCGAGCGACCGTGCCAAGAGGATTGTTTTCAACCTGTTTAAAGAAATGAGACTTTTTTTAGACGGATTTTCGGCAAAATTGTAATCGCGGACTGTATAAAACGGACCTTTTTTTTTTTTTTTAATTTTATTAAAAATATAGTAAAGTTTAAAGATACGATTGAGAAGTCAGATGGTTGAACTTAATGTTAAAAATAGTGGTATATAGATATTTAGGAGTTAGATTAAAACATGGAGTTTTGACATTCATAAAAAGAATCCGGTATAAATTTTCCAGTGCAGTATACAAAAAAATTCTTTCTTTTTTTAATAAAGTTTAATCGGAATTCTTATAGGGCTTTTTGAATTTCACACAAAATTTTTTATCTACATTTTGTATTTTTGTAGAAATTTTTCGACTTCGTAAAAGAATCCTATTTCAAAGTATTAGCTCAATATAACAAATTTTGTCTTCTAAAATTTTTACCGATACTAAGGAATTTCAAATAAAAAATTTGATTGATATCTATATTTCAACAACTTTTATAATATTCATACATATATAAATAGCCTTACATGTAAAAATTTTTATAAATGGGATTTTAAAACACTCCATAAAGCAGATAAGGGATATAATTTAGCATATTTTTTCCAAATCATCGAGGAAAACACCCTTTAACCCTTTATGTACTGAATTATGAAAATTTTATATTCTAAAGCATTTTTCGCGAATTGTTTAAACTACATTAGAAGATTTTTTAACAAATTTTAGAAGGATTTTAGAAGTATTGAAGGATTAATTAAATTTGAATTTATAGGGATTTTGAGCAATATTTATAACCCCACTCAAATCTTTTATTTTTAATATTTTTCTTAGTATTTTGTTGAATTATTAAATGTACAAATACAATGTTCTTACAGTAGAAATATTTCCGAATTGAAAAATTCCTAACCCCCCCCCCCCCCCCCCCAAACGCCAAGAAAGCTGAAAAGATGCAAAGGCAAAAGAAATCATCCTTTTAAAAATATTTCTGTTTTGTGTAACCCATAAGGCTTTATGAACAAGATAAAGTAGTATATCTATAACTCATTCTAAACTATATTTCAACTAATCGATGTATTAAATGAATTTTATAACAAGTATTTTAATGGTACTTATAAGTACCGCCAGTAGATAAAGGGTTAAAGAAGCATAAATAGTATTAATTTAATACGGTTAAACCTGAGTAAGAGAGAAACTTTTATTAATGCTATTTCTTCTGAAACTGCATTCTTAAAATTAAAAATCTTTGTTAGCAAGACCACAAAATCTCTAATTGAAGTTGCTTTATTTGTCTTGATACTTACCTTCATAATTGAGACAATTTTCACTTGTTACCAAAGTTCAACATGAATGACCTCCTGAAACTAAGAACACAAATATGTCACCTCTACCAGTATAATAGTTATTACTGTCACTTTGAGAGCCTTTTTTAGTAAAAGAAGCACTTGTTGATCTTATATAGGGGAGGTAGTGGTAATTAGGATCAGGGGCACTTCAAGGGCAACTTGTAACACATAAAAAAATTGACCATGTTAATTATGAAGTCTGACTAATATTCCACGTGTGCAATTTGTTTGGAGTGAAAATGTATGTTCCTGTACAAGTAATTACTGTTTTTCCCAGAACACAAAGAAAAACGTTGTTTGTCAAAGTGAGAATGTTTTTGTTAAAAAGGTCCTATTTAAAAAGTTGTAGGAATATTGAAATATAGCTATGGATTTAAATTTGGAAAAAAATTGTTTTTAAGCGGAAATGGTTACGTTTTGCAACATACGAAGTATAATGTTAATAAACTGCATGATTCTAATTATCCCAGAAATAGCATTTTCGGGTTAAGAGTAAATTGGGATCGCAAATTTTATTTTCTATTTAAATCAAATTGCGGTTTAGAATGCATTTTTTAATCTTTCAGTTTTCAGATCCTGTGAAATACCCCTAGTTCGGTTTACTTTACTGCACATTTTCTGTTAGCAAAACATTTATTTTACAATTTTACCTTGCATTTATTCCAAATTTTAGCCTTGACCGCATATTTTAAACCTAATTAGGCCTCAACACATTTAATGTAAATGAAATTTTCCTCCTTCACAACATATGAGTTTTGACTGGTCCTTTTCTCCCTGTTATTTTGTTCCCCATTTCATGTTATTTTGAAGAAAAAAAAATTATTATTTTTTGAACTTAAAAAATTATATTTTTAGTAATAAAACAAGGCTATTAATTTACAATAGAAAATTTTGCATTTGATTTTGTTTTGTAGGTAGAGTGTAAAATATATAAATATTAAAAATCCATTAAAAAACTTTTTTTCCAGCGCACTTATCTTTCCAATATTGTATCTCTGAGTTGTAGTTGTAAAACCAAAAATATCTTCCTGTAACGCCCAAATTGAGATCTTTTAATCCCATTTACCCATGACTGTGTATCTTGCAAGGCATGGGAGAAAATACCATTGATCAAAATTACCCCATTTTATGGGGATGGTATCAAGAGGCATTTTTTGAAAAAGACACTTGTATCAGGTAACATGGTACATTAAAAATAACTCTTTACACATTTCAAGAGACAACTACCTACTGAGTAAAATTATACAGAACAGTAGTATGTAGTCCACCACTTCATTCTATGACAATCGTCAAAAAGTGATACTAGTTACCCCCAACACCACTAACAAAGACACCACTTTAAGGCTGAGTTGGTCGTTCCTTCAGTTCCAACTTCTCCAAACTTAATTTTATTTATACTCGTATATTCTTAAATAAAACAAATCAAAAATTTCACATGTTAACTTGTCCCACCTAGGAAGTTGTAACAAGATAGATCTCTGATAAGATTAACTCGCACATCCCCCTTTAAAAAACTGATATTCAAAATAATTTATAAGGCGATTTAAATATTTATAAAACACAGGCCACTATATCATTTCTTTTCAAAAAGGATAAAAATTATTCTACGAGAATTAATTCAATACTTATCAATTCATAGCATCATTAAAAGAACATTTTTATCCTACTAAACTTTACATGTTTTTCATGATTATTTTAGTACTACGCTTCTTAATAAAAGTAGTTTATCTGAAACTGGGTTTCAATTCTTTTACAATGGTAAGGATTACATCATTCCACTCATCACTAGTAAATGGATTTTCTTACAGGCTAAGGGATTTTTAGGAAGTCCTTTAAAAACTGTGCAGTTATAAATCTAAAAATTGCTCTTGCGAATCTAAAAAGCATCCTTTCCACACCAACCACATCCTGTCCTGATTTAAACCTGAGGGGAACTCTGCTGTAATAAACTGCCCTCTGTTGTATATAATTCTTAATTGCAAGAAAAATTCACAAAAATGCATTGTGGCAATAATATTGAAGTCGCGTAAATTTTGTCATAATAATTTTCAATTGTACTTTGAATATTGCTGGCTGTTAAGATTTCTGAAAATCCCCCACTCTTGAAAATTTAAGCATGAGCAGTGGTTCCCAACATTTTTAGGCCACACCTCACCTAAGAATTTCTAAAATCCAGATGCTTCACCTTCCACTGTAACTTGCAATTCCTATTGTTTAAAAAGTGAATCCATATTCACATGAGGGAAGATTAAAAAAGGAAGTAAAATAAATTCCCATTCAATAAATACTAGTCGAAAAAATTTTATACAAAAAAAAAAAAAAAAAAAAAAGTTACATAAAAAAGGCATTTAAGCATCACAAAATTTATGCCATTTTATATACATATATATTCCAGTTATTGCTGTATTTTGAAATTCTGTGAGAGAGCTTTTTGAAAAAGATAACTTTTTTTTTCACTTTATCTTAAAACATCCACATGTACTGACTTTATGTTTAAACTGCACCACATTCCAAAAAAAAAGAAAGAATAAAAGAGCCGATAGGGAATCAGTTTAATAACAAATATCAAGCTCCCTACCCCTGCCCTGTGGGATGTATGCATACCATTTGGAACCACTGTTGTTAGAGAATGGCTGTAGTTTAATACAGATTGTTTTGAATTCATTCAATATTCTGAATCTGAGATCGGAATCTTAGGCTTTAACTGTGAATGCTCTTCGAATTGAGCTATTTGGATGACATCCCAGACAACAAAAAAAATTAATACTTGCATCACTTATTTACAAAAAAAATAATTGTTAAAAAATAAAGTGTGATATGCATTCATAGTTTATTCGAGTTTCATTTTTTGTGATTTATTCTGTCGAGCTTTTTCAAATAACACATCAGATGTTGAAAATGGTTGTTTTGAGTAATATTGTGTAGGTGTGGATGTTTTCCAGGTAGCTCAGTTGGAAGAGCATTTACAATTAAAGCCAAAGGTTCTGGGTCGAGCCTTAGGCTGGACACATTTTCACTCAGTTAGAAAAATTGCTACTTGTAAACTACAGTTTCTTGCAACATATATTTATATGCATATACACACAGATTAAATGTCAAATTTATCTAAAATTTTCTTTTGTTTATAATAATCAAAAGGAAATAAAAAAAAATCTTTTAAACTTGACAGTTTATTTCAAGTGCCTTTCTCTTTATGTTAAAGTTATGTAGATTAAAATAATAACCAGCCTAAATAATAATAAACTCAATTTATCTGATTTATCCTTGTACCTAATTACTGATAAGATGGTTATATTCAAAGAAAGAAAATCATGCCCTTTTCAACATTTTTTGGCCATCTATTTTATTTTTACATAGACAGTTGACGATAATGTACAAACATTTTGCACATTCTTGTGCTTAAAGTTCTACATGACACGGTAGCTAACTGCAAAAGGAGAAAATGCTTTAGTAGGGAGAATCTATTTCTTTGGCTTAAAATTCACATTGTTATGATTTTTCTTTTTTGCAATTACAAAGAAATGAGACACCTTCGGACTTTTTGCATCACATTTATATATTTAGATTTTTTTTTTTGGTGTCAAGACAAAAACAATATCCGTTGTGCACCAGGAAGTACTTGCAGGTGTTTGCAGATGTTTCACGAACTCCCAATTGGATATGAAGGATGTAAAAAATAAACAGTCGAAAATTTTGTCCCAAATCAATACAACCTTATCTTAAATGAAATTTATTAATGATTGGCCTAGTTTGATGAGAGCTACAGACTGGAAAGACAATAAAGTAAAAAACACAATAAATATTTCATAATAAAACGTACAATAAGGTCCAACTGCAAATGAGCAATACATTTTTTTAAAGGAAAAAAAAAGTGGGAATGTTAAAAGTTGTTTTCAAATTTTATGTATGAGTAATTCAGAATCAAAATGGATCAGGTTCATAAAACATTATACAGAGATATTTGTAGATAAAATTTATTTGCTCATTGTAATTTTAATTCAAATTTGTAGGAATTTAGCACCATTTTCAACCTACTACTTACTTATTTTGTATTAAATTGATGAATTTACTAGATATAGAACAAGAATCCAGGTTTAATGAGAAAATGGACGTTATATTCTTTGGTTCTGAATGACTTATATTCAACGAAGTGTGTTTAATTTTATGTCTGTTAAAAATTGTGCATCTATTATAGCCCTCCCTTTCCCATCTAACTTTCATGAAAAGGAAAAAAAATAAATAAAAAATCAGAATGATATAAAAATGAAACAAGAGTTTACAATAAAATTCATTTCTTGCACATTAAATAATACTGATCATTGTAATAATACAAGAGAAATTTATTAAAACAAGATATAGCATTCATAACAATTTTAATAAATATTGGTTAAAATGTATTTTAATATGATTTACAGAGAGTAATATCAATTTCTCTTATAAAAAATATAATTTTTTGCATTTTTCTTATATTTATATACTCTTACAAAATATTTATTAAAATATTTAAAAATAATTCTTTCACTTTTATATGAAAATGAAAGTTTTCAATTAAATTCTAATTCAGAATTGTGCAAAGCAATATCTCTGTAATTGTCTCTGTGTACAGAGCTCTTTTGCTGAGAACTAGATGCATGTACTTCTTCAGAGACAAAGCAGAAAACTAAATTTTGAATTTTTCACTGAGCATTTGAGCTCTGGAAAGAAAATATGTACAGATTATACCACCACCAGTATGATCTAGATCACATTTTTAAATTTCAAAGGCACATTCAGTATAACTTTAGTTGCTCTTGTAAATGGTCAATTTAAATTTTATACATGAAGATGTAAAACGTTTAGTGACAGTGGCGTGTCGGAAAAGAGTTACCTTAAAAATACTTAGGTTAAAATTTTCAAATATACCTCAGGCCAATTAATTGTCAAGAACCAATATAAACGTTCCTTACATAATTGTAGTCGATGATGCATTCTCATTAACACTAAAAATCATGAAGTCTTTCTCTGGAAAAATAACAAATCTTTTTTATTAGCATTTCCTTTTGAGACAAAGACGAATGTAGCTAAAAATGCCTGACATTTTCAATAATCGTTTCAGAATATATATAAATTTAAAATGTTAGCTGCTCCAATAACAGCCTGGACTTACATTCTAGCAACATGCATTCTATATAATTATGAGATCCTAAACATAGGCGTAGCGTCGGGGGGGGGCACGGGGGGGCGTGTGCCCCCCCAACCTTCTACACCCAGGGCGCCAAAACAGAAAGCGTAAGGGGGCGCCAAATGAAGATTTTTTTGTCTTTACATACAAAAATATATATGTATTTATACTGAATTTGTATAAAAATATCTTACAGCCGGAAAATCCAAAAGTAAAACTAAACCAAATGCATTGAAATTTACAAATATATAAAAAAGATTCATTTATAATAGAAGACTATAAATGAATTGGAAAAAGGAGCTTTTCTCTTAGGCATTATTCTTCCTCCAATTCCAAGTGTACCGAAAGGTGAGGGGGGCGCCAAATGAAGATTTTGTTTGACTCTGACTTTTCTGATGAAAAGATTCCATGAAGACTGTTCGACTTTTTTCTCTCTCTTTCCCTGAGCAGTGTTGAGCTTTCATTTTTCCTGTCTTGATATGGGCGAGATCGGGTGGCTGCCCGGGACAAGTTCGGCTTGGTGAGGAAGCCTACCAATTGGCTTTAGCTCAACAAGCCCCACCCAGGCTGCCCGGGACAATAAAAACTAGCGGGAGAAGGTGTCAGGGCCGAAAGTAAGGGGGTGGAGAGGGGACATGTGCCCTGGGCACCACGCGAAGGGGGCGCCAGATGAAAATTTGGCTTACCGTTATTTTTTAGATGAAAAATCAAAAAGAAAATCTGAGTAAAGTGTATTAAAATTGTCGGATAGATAAAAAGACTCCCCTACAATATACAAGACAGCAAATGAATAACTCCATTCTTTTTCTTATAATTACTTTCTTATATGCATATCACCATATCTGACCTTAGATGGGGCGAGGTCAGGTGACTGACTGGGACAATAAAAACCAAGCGGTCGAAAATTCCCAAAATGAAAAGTAAAAAATTATTAATTTTGTTGTTGTTGTTTTGAGTCGCACATAAATTTGAAAATTAAATTTGAAAAGTTGAGGAAAGTATGTAGACATATCAATCTATAAATAAGAAGAGTGATATAAGTGATAATTCCACAAAATTGGTGTAGATAGTACAGGAAGATATTTTACAATCTGGAATTTATTTTTATGCGTACAGTAAATCTTGGTTTTTTAGTTCCTGAAACAATGTGACTCATATCACAATGACATTAAAGTACCTCAATTGTAATAATTTTAATGCTACAACAACAGTAAAATCTAGAAAAATGAAATATGTCTATAATGGAATATTGTCTTAAATTTAAAAAAACTGCATGGTTCCAACAGAAATAATACCAACAGTTATATCTGCTAAGACGGAAACCTGTATAAAGCGGAATTATTTCCGTTTCCTTTCGATTTTTTTTTCACAAGTTTTAATGAATAAATATTTGACAAAGCTGGTTATATATTTCAATATTATTACGTACTGCTACACATTTTAAATTTTAAAATAAGTCCTCTAATAGAAACTTTCGTAAATTTCTCTTCGTAAATTTACTTTACGGAGGAAGGAGGGGGGCGCCAAAATCCATGTTTGCCCCGGGTAAAAATATAGCTAGTTTCGGCCCTGGAAGGAGTGCACAAAGTAAAATGCATTAGTAAAACCCTTTAAAAGAAAAAAAAATTAGTATAGCATTTGCAGTGGTACAATAAAAAATCTCCCACAGGGTGCCATGGCTAATAATTACGCCCCTGCACTTATCCCCCAAATGATTTTTTCACTTCTTTTTGCCTCCTTGCCCTTGAACTGCCTCAGTCAGTCAAAAAAAGAAAAGACGAATTTCGACAAAAAGTCGTGGAAAATATCACGAATTTCGTCAAAAATACAGACTATCATTTTCGTCAATCAGACATAGAAAAATTCACGAAATTTGTCAAAGGATCGTGTAAAGAAAATCATGAATTCCATAAAACGATCGGCGGAAAAAAAGGCGAATTTTGGTAATTCGTCGTCGAAAAGATCGCGAAATTTCGTCTAACGACCAAGAGAAAAAAATTGCAAATTTCGTCAAATGGTCGCGGTCAAAAAGACGACATGGGTGATTCTGAGTATAAAAAAAAATCTGAAATTCACAGTAAATTTTCTGAAAGGTTACAGCACAAGAGGGAAAGGGGGGAAATCTCCCGGCCCCAATTATGCGTTTTCTCGGCTGTCCTTTAGCAAAATTCGCGTTTTCCCGCGATCCTTTGACGAAATTTGCGTTTCTTTATCGCGGTCCTTTGAAGAAATTCGCGCTTTTCGCGATCGTTTGATAAATATTGCGTTGTTTGTGATTCCTTGGTGAAATGTGGGTATTTTTCGAGATTCCCAGGCGAAGTTTGCGTTTTTTCGTGATCCGTTGTAGAAATTCGTGCTTTTTTCCCGTGATTCTTTGGCGAAATTTGTTTTTTTCTGCGATCCTTTGAAGAAATTGGCCACTTTTTTCTGTGAACGATTGTCGAAATTGATTTTTTCGGCGACCATTTGCCGAAATTCGCGATATTTTTTATGCCCGAATTTTATTATGGATGACCGATTTTTTGCAAATTTTCGGAACCGAATGCATTAAATTTTAGGAAAATTCAGAACAGAATCACCACTGAAACGACGCGAATTTGGTCAAATAATCGCGTAAAAAATCGAGAATTTAAACAAATAATTAGAATTTCGTACGTCGGTTTTGGAAAAAAAATCACGAATTTCGATAAACCATCGCGGAAAAGAATCGCGGATTTCGTCAAATGATATCTGAAACAAACAGCGAGCACCATCAATCGGTCGCGGAAATAAAAATAATATATAACGCGAATTTCGAAAGTAGTGGCGGAGAAAAAATTTCCCCAGTTTGTCGCAGAAAAATTCGCGAATTTTGGCAAAGTATCGCGGAAAAAAAATCGTGAATTCCGTGAAACAATCGCCGGAAACAAAAACGCGAAATTTGACAAAGGATCACGAAAAAAAAAAAATGAGTTCCGTGATAAGATCGCTCCCAAAAAATTGAGAAATTTGCAATAGGTCATATGAAATTTTGCGAAATATCCTTCAAAAGATCGTAGCAAAAGATAGCGAAAAGAAATAACTATTATCATTAATCGATGGGGGAAATAATCGCGAATTTTGTAATTCGTCACGGAAAAAATCGCGAATCTCCTCAAACAACTGTAAAAAATATCTTGAATTTTACCAAAGGTTACGGAAACAAATGGAAATTTTCGTCATTCGGTCGCGGATAAATCATCGCAAATTTCGTCAAAAGAATGTACAAAAAATTGCGAATTTCGTCTAACGATCACAAAAAAATCGCAAAATACGTCAAATGGTCGCGGGCATAAAACGTAAATTTGGTCAAAAAAAAAAAAAAAAATTAAGAATTTAACCAAATGATCGCGCAAAAAATCACGAATTTTATAACTCGGTCATGAAAAGAAAATCACGAATTTTGACAAACGATCTGGAAAAGAATCGGGAATTTCGTCAAAAGATCTCTGAAACAAATAGTAACTACCATCAATCGGTCGCGAAAAATATATATCGCGAATTTGGAGAAGTGGTGGCGGAAAAAAAATCGATTTCGTCAATCTGACGTAGAAAAATTTGCGACATTTGGCAAAGGACCGCGGAAAAATCGCAAAAGCTCCTTCAATGATTGTATAAAAAGATCTCGGAAAAAGTAAGTATTTTCGTCAATAGATTGGAGGGGAGGGGGGGGGGGGGCGAAATCGAGAATTTTGGAATTCGTCGCGGAAAAAATCGCGAATCTCTTCAAACAACTGTTAAAAAAGTGTGTTTGGAAAGATGACTTCATAGGTGCTTTGAAGATAAAGATCAAATATTTTCAGTAAAAATAGTCACTGAAATCCGGAAAAGTCGCCTTTTTTCTTGAAATAGCCGCTTTTTAATGGTTTTCGGCCTAAAATAGTCGCCATAGCCACCGGATGCTGAAAATAGTAGCTTTTAGTAGCAAGTGGCGGCCCTGCAATTTTATGTTAAGAAAAATCGGAATTTTTTTGAGAAATTGTGTGAAGCCGAACCGGAACTGATTTAATTGATTTTTTTTCACGGGTCGGGCTTGTTTTTACTGCTTTTTGTACGAGCCGGACCTGGTCGTAAACTGTGAAAATATGGGGCCGGGCCGGTCCCGGGTGGAACTTTTAATTTTCTCGCCGGGTTGGGCCTGGGCGGTCTGTGCAGACCTCTAGTGTGCCGCCCAGGCCCAGGGGCGTGCAAAGAGCGGGTTAAAGAAACGGTCGCCCCGGGCGTGAAATTTACGCTGCAAACTACGGTTTTGTTAATTTATCCATTTTTCGGGAAATTTCTTTTTCTCTCTTGACCATTTTTAACGCTGTCGCTAAACATCATGAACTCTCTAACAAATAAGTGCAATTTTCTTTTATGCTATTTAGTTGTTCTGAATTCCTAAATTAAAATTAAACCTTTTAAAGTTCCAAATAATTGCGAAATATTTATTCGATACAATTCATTTTTGTTTCTGCACTTTATCAATTTCATTACGTATCACAAAAATAAAGTTTTTTTTTTTTTTTTTTTTTGAGGGGGGGGGGGGCGCAAAATTGAAAATTCGCTCGGGGCGCCGTTTTTACTTCGCACGACCTTGTTGCCCCCCCCAAAATTTCTGGTCACGCTACGCCTATGATCCTAAAGCTTGGCTACAAAGCCATTTGAAAGATTATTCAGATTTGACAATCAATAGTCATGGAGCAAAGTATTCACATCCTCAAAAATGCACACCAGGAATGCAAGAAATACTTCAAGCAGGACTTGTTCTTAATTCTTTGATTATTGGGCTCTGTTGATTGGTCAAAGTAATGCAGACAGGACTGCAAAATTAAAGATTTATTACCCCGTCCATTTGTTCATTGCAGAAGAAGCTAAAAAAAAAAATTGGCTTTTCCCTAATTAACATATACAAGATACAGCAGCAGAATTTTTTCCGTTTGTTGTCTTCTCTGCACTGTGACTTAGCTTGTTTGGGCATAATTAGAATACAAGTAATTTCTTCTAATTGACCGACTCCCAGGATTATTACCTGCTACTGAGTTTTCTTGGGTCTAAAATGAAAATGAATTATGAGTAATTAGATTGAAATATCAGTATTAAATCAAGTAAATGTTATCACCATTGTTTATAATAAATAAAAGTTATATTATAAATATAGAATAATGTGATTTGAGTATGAAGTTTAAATAATAAGTTTTATCAAGCTTGACACTAAACATGCTAAGGGGCTGTACTTATACAGTAGCCTTCTTCTTAACCGGAACTCCGCTTTAACCGGCTGACCTTTTTCCCCTAACATCAGGCAAAATTCAGAAAGGAAAATTTCGGTTCTCATTTCTTTATGGTTAATTAACACAAATTTACGTAATGTAGAATAATTTCAACTTCTCATAAAGGTACGTGAGGAGATTTTCAACTATTTAATTTGTATTTAAAATTTTTCATTATTTGTTATTAGTGGTAATTTTTATTTCAATTCAGTTAATTACAACTAGTATTCATTTCACAAAATATAGAAAATATGTACATTTTTAAAACTACACAAATTAAAAAGCTATAATGCATCCTACGCATTTAATTAAATATGCAGTTACTTATTTAATTTTTATTACATCTCCGGTTTAACCGGTTTTTTGCTTAACCGGCTAACCCTCGGTCCCGTTTAGGCCGGTTAAGAGGGAGGCTATTGTATAACTTTTATCAATCTTTTGGTAATTTTGGATTCCCCCCCCCCACCCCCCGTTAATCATATCATTATCAATGTCTAAAAATTCCTTTGATTTTTGGAGTGATATACAAATATGGTTACATTTATTTTTTGCATACTTTATTGATTCGAAATGAAGAGAAGTCAATAAAATATCATTTTATATATGAAATAACTTTATATCAAATTAAATAACACTTAAAAGAAATAGTTACTATTTAAAAGAATTTAATAATAGCCTTTTTTTTTTTACATAATGCGTTCAACAGCAATAATGTCTTCTTGCACTTGACCACACAGGGGGAGTGGGAGGCAAACAGAACTTCTTATCAACAAAACAGATGGACAAAATTCTTTCTCCTTTATTTACTAGTAAATACAAAGTATCATTTGAAACGTACTTCACATATGGTTTCTCGAACAGTGGTTTATAGATGCATACGCATATGACAGAAGAATAGGAATGGCAAACATTGGGGTATTACATATTTTGTAATTAAATAATTTTATAATCATTCAAAGATTTTAATAATAACTTTGTATTCTCATAAAAATAGATAACAGACTAAAAAGAGATAACATACAACTTTGATGTAAAGACCAAGTTACAAATAAAAAAAGAAAATGTTGGTAGTGTGAAAAATGATAACGATATCAAAAGACAAATCCCCCCTTTCTTTAGCGATATCTTACGATATCATGTGCCAGACCCACCCTCCCCACTAAAATGATAACGTTATATATGCACAGCCCCTAATGCGAAACTGACATTGACAATGTAACTGGAAACCATTTTACACTGCGCTCTTTGTGGGTGATATTTGGAACTTTTGTTAACCAGAAGACCACCAAATATTTCTCCAATCCCCATTAATGACATTGTTATTGACTAACTTAATTCGTAATTTGCTCTGATTATGGATGATCAATGTTATTTCTACTGATATACTCTTATTCCCATATTTAATCATGATTTTTGTATAAATTTAACAGAGTTTTGCCTTTAAATTTTTGGTTTAAAAAAGCACATGTACGTGTTCATAGAATAATTGGTATATTTTTAGGGACAACTATTGAAGTTTCTATGGTGAGCATTTATTTCAATTTTTGTCAAAAGCTCTTTAATTTATCTATTTTATAAATATTTAGAGCAGGGCCGAAACTAAGGAGGGGCAGAGGGGGCATGTGTCCTGGACGCCAAAACGAAGGGGCGCAAAATGAAGGATTATACCTTTGGAATGGATCTTTTTCTGCTGATGGACTGGTGGCTTCCATTATTATGAAACAGCCATTATAAATGAAGTGTTAGGTGAAGATGAAAGAGCAGCCGTAAAAAGTTAGAACTCCGATTTTCTGGTCAGAATGGGAGAAAAAAAAATGGTCATAATTTTTTTCCTATTCTGACCAGAAAAACAGAGTTCTAACTTTTTATGACGCTCTTTCATCTTCACCTAACACTTCATTTATAATGGCTGTTTCATAATAATGGAAGCTATCAGTCCATCATAAGAAAATAACTCGGTTAAAGCAGAAACTCACAGTCGGTTAAGCGGGACTCTACTGTATATTTCATTTTAAAAATGATCTTTAGAATATTTTTGTTAGTGTTCAGAGGGGGGGGGTCATGACCCCCGTGACACGCCCCCCCCCCCTTTAAATCCGCCATTGTAGATCACATAGTTTAGTATTACATATTTGATGATTACATATATTAAATTTAACTAAGTCGGCTATTAGAAAATTAGTAAAATTCTCTTTGTAAATATACTTTATAGAAGAGGGGGGGGGGGGGTTGCAAAATCCATGTTTGCACCGGATGCAAAAAAAGGCTAGTTTCGGCCCTGGTACAAAATCTTGCACACTATACTACAAACTACGATTAAAAGTAATGACTACTGTAGTTTCGTTTATTGTAGTGTGCTACTTCTGACCCCTGGGTACAATTGTATAACTACTCCTTCTGCCACAGCATAAAATTTTATAGACAGATTTCCGGTTACATTTTTACAGATTTTACTGTATTACCTACACTTTCTAGTTAAAAGCTCTGCGAAACACAGATAATTGACTTGGCAATTTTAAGCATCACCCCCTCCCCCCCCCAAGAAAAATATGCCATAGCACATTAACATAATAACATATAAGAAATTATGTACACACATTAACATAACACACATTTATAACACATTAACATAAAAAAAAAACTAAAGTGTATATTATACAACCGGTTAAGTGGGGTTTCATGAAAAATCCTTGCTTCTTTTCTGTTATGTTTAGAATAAATTATCCATTTTTTTCCTTTTATTAAAAACTCAGAGAAAAATTTAAAGTTAATAATTAATGTTAAAGCACTCCTCATTTACAAAATAAGAAAATTATGTATTTAAATCACAATTTGCTATATAACTAATTTGGGTACTTTTCGGTTAGCCGGGCGCCAGTGTTATATATACGGCTGAATCCATATCAACTCAGGCAGGGGGGTTACCTTCATAGTCTCAGAAGTTTTTGAATTGAACATATGTTAAAATTTAAGAAAAAGTAAGATACTTGTATATTTTCATTTTGCCCAAAAAAATTCCTAGCCCGAGATACAGGCCGCCAAAGATGACATCCCCGGCATCCTTTCTCATTCGCGATTTTCGATAAAAATTTTAAAGTACTCTATCTCTAGAACAGTGCAAGATATTTTGTTGCGGTTTATTTTATTTTAAAGATAATATTCTTCTGTTTAAAATGATATACCCAATTTTGAAAAATGTATTCAACTTTTCTTGTGGCAACCTTTTGAAAAAAAAATTTTTTTTTGGAAATGCCAATCCCAAAAATTTTGATTTTTTTGCTGTTGATCAATACCATTGGGAACTACCTTCACTGTAAAGGAGAACTTCCACTTTTGAGTTTAACAAATTTTAGAAACGTTTAAAAAATTCAGAGAAGTTTACAGGAGCTGTATACATACAGTTCCAGTAAAAGTCACTGAATTTTTCTTTATTTGTATCATATTTGTAAGGATAAGCCTACTATATATCCTAAACAAGTTAAAAATTGCAATATCAAATGTGGCAAATGAGGTGCGTGCATACTATAACTAGTTTTATAAATATTCAGATCTTGGTGCAATCAGTTACACTCTTGGGCAAAAAGGGCTTGAATACAAAATTTATTATGATTCTACACATTAAATTCAGTAATACGGAAGTAATATGAATTCATCGTAAAAGGACTTAATCGCCATGGCAACCTAGAATCATTACCTATCATGGTATATCATTGAATCAATTATGTATTATAGGATTTTTAAATAGAATGAAGAAAACTTTTATTAATATCTTTTATGTTTTAATTTGATTTTCATAGCATTTGAAGTGATACATACTTTATTTTCAATTACCGAACATAGTAAAACAATCTCAATAACATATATCAATTACACAGCAATACAAATTATATTAATACAAGTTAGAGTTCAGTCAGATGGGCAGACAAATCGAATCCATAAAGACTTTCAACTATGTTGGAAATTGTTAAAAGCACATAAATAGGTCGGAATTTGACTTTTAGAAATTTATGTCAATAGACGGAAGCATACTTGAATACTTTCATACAACCCTGTATTTTACCTACTATCTTTATATACATGCCACTATTTAGCTAATATTTAATTAAGATTAAAACATCCTTAAAACCAGTGAAATCACACTTCCAGAGATTATCATCTATAGACGGCCATGTATCTAATTCTTTGCGTGGACCTGTATATCATTTTATCTATATTCTCCAAACATATCTTAGTATACTAAATGTAGTTCAGTGTAAAAATGCATAACTCATTTAAAAATCACCTTTAAGCTACTTTCATTCATACTCAGTAAACCCTTAAGATTTCTTTTGTGTAGCCCTGTATATGATCTACAGCATTTATTTTAAACACAACGTAATATGGAAAAATTTAGTTAAACTTAAAAACTCAAACACAACTAAAAATGCACTTCCAGCAATACTCTTACGATTTCTTTTGTGTAGCCCTGTATATGATCTACAGCCTTTATACACACAACGTAATATGAAAATATTTAATTAAACTTAAAAACTCATATCGCAACTAAAAATGCACCTCTAGAAATCATTGCTAATGTACAGTATTTCCAATAAGGTAAAGTATCCGAAATCTTTTGTGTGTCCCTGTAAACACTATGCACTTTCTATGACACAGGAAGTAATTTTTTGTAAACCTCTGCAATAAAGTATGTATCACTTCAAATGCTATGAAAATCAAATTAAAACATAAAAGACATTAATAAAAGTTTTCTTCATTCTATTTAAAAATCCTATAATGCATAATTGATTCAATGATATACCATGATAGGCGATGATTCTAGGCTGCCGTGGCGATTAAGTCCTTTTAAGATGGATTCATATTACTTCCGTATTACTGAATTTAATATATGGAATTACAGTAAATCTTGTATTCATGCCTTTTTGCCCAAGAGTGTAACACTTATTGCACCAAGATCTGAATATTTATAAAACTAGGTAATACTATGCACGCACCTCATTTGCCACATTTGATATTGCAATTTCTAACTTGTTTAGGATATATAGTAGGCTTATCCTTACAAATATGATACAAATAAGCAAAAATTCAGTGACTTTTACTGGAACTGTATATATACAGTTCCTGTAAAATTCTCTGAATTTTTTAAATGTTTCTAAAATTTGTTAAACTCAAAAGTGGAAGTTCTCCTTTACAGTGAAGATAGTTCCCAATGGTATTGATCAACAGCAAAAAAATCAAAATTTTTAGGATTGGCATTTTCGAAATAAAAATTTTTTTTGAAAAAAAATTTTTTTTTTCAAATGGTTTCCACGAGAAAAGTTGAATACATTTTTCAAAATCGGGTATGTCATTTTAAACAGAAGAATATTATCTTTAAAATAAAAAAAACTGCAACAAAATATCTTGCACCGTTCTAAAGATAGAGCACTTTAAAATTTTTATCGAAAATGGCAAATTGGAAATGGTGCCTGGGATGCCATCTTTGGCGGCCTGTATCTCGGGCCAGGAATTTTTTTGGGCAAAACCAAAATATACAAGTATCTTATTTTTTATTGAATTTTAACATATGTTCAATTCAAAAACTTCTGAGACTATGAAGGTAAGATTTTTTCTTTGGCTGCCTGAATTGACATGGATCATACCATACATATGTATGTATACCTATATATATATATATATATATATGCATATTTATACATATATAGAAGCTATATGTATACATATATACATATGTGTGTATACAGGGATATGTTTAGGAAAATTTTAGGTCCTTTAAAGGACCCTTCACAAAATAATTTATCTTAAAACAGGACCCTTCACAAAATTTTTTATCCCTAAACAGGACCCTTCATAAAACATTTTATCCCAAAACAGGACCCTTCACAAAATTATTTGTCTCTAAAATAGACCTTTCACAGAATTTTTTCACCTTCAAATTGAATTTTTCACAAATTTAGTCATTTAAAAATAAAATCTGGCCTGTAAGTAAGCAGTTGAACTCACCAAAGAGCATATTACTTAGCTTTTTATATATGAAGGAGAGAACACGAAGACATCGATAATATAAAATTCACAAAATTATGACTAGAATTTTCACAAAAATAAGAAAAACTTCACAATTTCACAAAAACAGGACCCTGTGAGAAAAGTCTGGACAGACCTCTGGTATATATACATATATATGTATATATAGATATACATACATACAGGGGCGTAAACCACCCTGGTCGCGTAGGGGGGGGGGGTGTAGACTCATAAATTTCCGACTCCAAGAAGAAAAATTTCCGAGTACTATTGCCAACAAAATGCCGACTTTTACATATATATATATATATATATACACTCATGTCCAAAAGTTTAGCCTATATGATAAAAACTAAGAAAGGATATGGTATGATCCATGTCAATTCAGGCAGCCAAAGAAAAAATCTTACCTTCATAGTCTCAGAAGTTTTTGAATTGAACATATGTTAAAATTCAATAAAAAATAAGATACTTGTATATTTTGGTTTTGCCCAAAAAAATTCCTGGCCCGAGATACAGGCCGCCAAAGATGGCATCCCGGGCACCATTTCCAATTCGCCATTTTCGATAAAAATTTTAAAGTGCTCTATCTCTAGAACGGTGCAAGATATTTTGTTGCTGTTTATTTTATTTTAAAGATAATATTCTTCTGTTTAAAATGATATACCCAATTTTGAAAAATGTATTCAACTTTTCTTGTGGCAACCTTTTGAAAAAAAATTTTTTTTTTGAAAATGCCAATCCTAAAAATTTTGATTTTTTTGCTGTTGACCAATACCATTGGGAACTATCTTCACTGTAAAGGAGAACTTCCACTTTTGAGTTTAACAAATTTTAGAAACATTTAAAAAATTCAGAGAAGTTTACAGAAACTGTATATATACAGTTCCAGTAAAAGTCACTGAATTTTTGCTTATTTGTATCATATTTGTAAGGATAAGCCTACTATATATCTTAAACAAGTTAGAAATTGCAATATCAAATGTGGAAAATGAGGTGTGTGCATAGTATTAACTAGTTTTATAAATATTCAGATCTTGGTGCAATAAGTGTTACACTCTTGGGTAAAAAGGCATGAATACAAAATTTACTATAATTCCATATATTAAATTCAGTAATACGGAAGTAATATGAATCCATCTTAAAAGGACTTAATCGCCATGGCAACCTAGAATCATTGCCTATCATGGTATATCATTGAATCAATTATGTATTATAGGATTTTTAAATAGAATGAAGAAAACTTTTATTAATGACTTTTATGTTTTAATTTGATTTTCATAGCATTTGAAGTGATAGGTACATACTTTATTGCAGAGGTTTACAAAAAATTACTTCCTGTGTCATAGAAAGTGCATAGTATTTACAGGGACACACAAAAGATTTCGGATACTTTACCTTATTGGAAATGCTTTACATTAGCGATGATTGCTGGAAGTGCATTTTTAGTTGCGATATGAGTTTTTAAGTTTAATTAAATATTTCCATATTACGTTGTGTGTATAAAGGCTGTAGATCATATACATGGCTACACAAAAGAAATCGTAAGGGTATTGCTGAAGTGCATTTTTAGTTGTGATTGAGTTTTTAAGTTTAACTAAATTTTTCCATATTACGTTGTGTGCATAAATGCTGTAGATCATATACAGGGCTACACAAAAGAAATCTTAAGGGTTTACTGAGTATGAATGCAAGTAGCTTAAAGATGATTTTTAAATGAGTTATGCATTTTTACACTGAACTACATTTAGTATACTAAGATATGTTTGGAGATAGACAAAATGTTATACAGGTCCACACAAAGAATTAGATACATGGCCGTCTATGGATGATAATCTCTGGAAGTGTGATTTCACTGGTTTTAAGGATGTTTTAATCTTAATTAAATATTAGCTAAATAGTGGCATGTATATAAAGACAGTAGGTAAAATACAGGGTTGTATGAAAGTATTCAAGTATGCTTCCGTCTATTGATATAAATTTCTAAAATTTGCAAATTCCGACCTATTTATGTGTTTTTAACAATTTCCAACATAGTTGAAAGTCTTTATGGATTCGATTTGTCTGCCCATCTGTCTGAACTCTAACTTGTATTAATATAATTTGTATTGCTGTGTAATTGATATATGTTATTGAGATTGTTTTACTATGTTCGGTATTGAAAATAAAGTATGTATCACTTAAAATGCTATGAAAATCAAATTAAAACATAAAAGACATTAATAAAAGTTTTCTTCATTCTATTTAAAAATCCTATAATACATGATTCAATGATATACCATGATAGACAATGATTCTAGGTTGCCATGGCGATTAAGTCCTTTTAAGATGAATTCATATTACTTCCGTATTACTGAATTTAATATGTAGAATCATAATAAATTTTGTATTCATGCCCTTTTTGCCAAAGAGTGTAACACTTATTGCACCAAGATCTGAATATCTATAAAACTAGTTATAGTACGCACGCACCTCATTTGCCACATTTTATATTGCAATTTCTAACTTGTTTAGGATATATAGTAGGCTTATCCTTACAAATATGATACAAATAAGCAAAAATTCAGTGACTTTTACTGGAACTGTATATATACAGTTCCTGTAAACTTCTCTGAATTTTTTAAATGTTTCTAAAATTTGTTAAACTCAAAAGTGGAAGTTCTCCTTTACAGTGAAGGTAGTTCCCAATAGTATTGATCAACAGCAAAAAAATCAAAATTTTTGGAATTGGCATTTCCAAAAAAAAATTTTTTTTTGAAAAAAAATTTTTTTTTTCAAAAGGCTGCCACAAGAAAAGTTGAATACATTTTTCAAAATTGGGTATATCATTTTAAACAGAAGAATATTATCTTTAAAATAAAATAAACCGCAACAAAATATCTTGCACTGTTCTAGAGATAGAGCACTTTAAAATTTTTATCGAAAATTGCGAATGAGAAATGGTGCCGGGGATGTCATCTTTGGCGGCCTGTATCTCGGGCCAGGAATTTTTTTGGGCAAAATGAAAATATACAAGTATCTTACTTTTTCTTAAATTTTAACATATGTTCAATTCAAAAACTTCTGAGACTATGAAGGTAACCCCCCTGCCTGAGTTGATATGGATTCAGCCATATCGTAAATATCTTACGAAATTATTAAACTTTATAGATGATAGATGAAAGTCTCAAGATAATTATGACTGAGCGTATCGAGATAGTCAAATAGCTGTTAAAGCGCTGATGTTGATTCCTTTTGAATTATTAATGTATGTCTCTAAAAATTAGTGGTGGCGTACTATGATTAATATGTGTAGAAAATTGCGGTTTGGAACTCCAAACTGCTTTGTTTGATAACGATATATCTTGTACGAATTGAATATTTCCAACTGAGCGAAAAAATGCCCAGGCCGGGAATCGAACCCAGATCCTTGGCTTACAAGGCCAATGCTTTTCCATTTAAGCTAACTGGGCCGACAACCAGCCAGCATATTTCGCTCAGATAACCTTATTGGTAGGAACATCTGGTCTGTCATGTAGACAGCTCAACAGAATAAACTCAACAGCTCAACAGAATACGTATCCATCGTTAATATGGAGGTCCTTAACCTGCGGTTTATTCTGTTGAGCTGTCTACATGACAGACCAGATGTTCCTACCAATAAGGTTATCTGAGCGAAATATGCTGGCTGGTTGTCGGCCCAGTTAGCTTAAATGGAAAAGCATTGGCCTTGTAAGCCAAGGATCTGGGTTCGATTCCCGGCCTGGGCATTTTTTCGCTCAGTTGGAAATATTCAATTCGTATGATAACTTTACCAGTCAGTTTGACTGTGTTAAAATAATAGTTGATATATCTTGTTTCTAAATGTACAAAATTTGATGAAACTGGATGATTGAAGAGCTGGGGATTCGATGCCCATTTTTTTTTACCAATAAAGGGCTTACTGCATTTTATTTTATGTATGGCATATTTATTCACATAGAATCCACTCCGGATAGAAATTCAAATTCTGAATTAAGCATAAGGAATCCTGTTACCAGTGTACAATGTACGTCTACAACATAAAAAAAAGTCAAAATTTCATTTTCCTATACATATTAATCATAGACTTTCTCCCCTAATTTTTAGATAAATTTATTAATAATTCGAAAAGAATCGACATCAGCGTTTTAAAATTATTTGACTATCTCAATACGATACGCGAACTTATAATTATCTTGTGAATTTCATCTATAAAATTTAATAATTTCGTAAGTAATCGGTTAAAATTGTTTCTTTCTGAGTAAAATTGAAATGTGTTTGCTTGGGGAATATTTTAAAGGCAAAAATGTGCCAAAAATACGGGATTTCTTAATTCTTTCTAACGACATACTTTAAAGCAGGGTAAAAAATTGTTGTCACCCTTGTTTTTTCCAACCAAACAAAATTCAGTAATAATAATAATATAAAAAAAATAGAATCCAATTGAGAAAGGAAAAAGAAAACGAAAGTATTATTTCTGATAGAAGTTAACTCGTGTAGATTGTAAAATATCCAGATTATTTCAAGATAAAAATTCAAAGTATTTGGGTGTTTTCAATTTCATCCGGTATCATATAAATTTCTTGAAACACATTTTTAAATCAATCTAAAATTACGCAAAAAAAGTAAAATAAATTAACATCTTTTTTTAATAAAATAAAAAGAAAACACAAAATTAGTAGAAAAATAAAACCATAATTATTTTCGATTAAAGGTAACATTCGTGTAGAGTGGAAAATATCCAGATTTTGATAGGGTAAAGTACTAAATATTTGAAATTCAGTTTTGAATTTTCATCGGATATCACCTAAATTCCGCAGGGCTCCCTCTTGGTCCGTTTTTTGAACACCACTTTTATTTAAAGAAAAATCTTCTTTATAAATTTCGCAGCAATCTACGGGAATCGCGTTTTACTTGCAATTGTTGCAGAAACCCTCCACGAATTTCTTTCTAAAAAATTATTGGTTTTCAAAAAACGGACCAGTGGGAGGCCTGATTAGGTGATACACGTTTCTAACTAAATTTAAAGTTAGATTTAAAAAAAAAAATAGAAGTTTCTTCACTTCAATCAGTATGTCTTAAAATTTCCAGACTAAACTGAAAACTTTCCGACTATAAATAAATACAGCTGGATCTCGATATCTCGAAGTCAAAGGGAACAGAAAAAAGTTCGGAATATCAAAGTTTTCGATCAAAATATCAAGGTTACAAATAATATTAACATTGCTGGAATATGTAAATAAATATTTTGTTTCTTCATATCGAGGTTTTTCGAGTTCACAATATTTGACAAGTCAAAGATTTTCTGAATAGTTTTAATCACAAAAATAAAATCCGTAATATTTCCGACTAAGTATATAATTTATATAGGTATTCTTCGTTCTAAATTGTTTTTTCTAATTTTCTAATTAAAAACTACAAGGGAAAAAAATCCGACTAAGAATAAAATTTTATAGGTTTTCTTCGCTCTAACTTGTTTTTCTTATTTACTAATTAAAAACTACAAAAACATTTCTCCAATTCACAAGTTTTCATACGTTAATGCCATTTTTTTTTCGACTAAACTTACTTTTTTCCGATTGAACGGGAATTTTTCAGACTGATTTTTTCATTTTTCCAATTTATAAGCTTTTATAGGTTAATACCATTTTTTCCGACTAAACGTACTTTTTCCGATCGAACGGGAAATTTTCCGACTGATTTTTTCGTAGGGGGGGTGTTGCACCCCCCCGTACCCCCCCAGGATTTACGCCCCTGCATACATATGTATATATAACACTGGCGCCCGGCTAACCGAAAAGTACCCTAATTTTAAATGTTTTTAGTTTACATTTAAATTCTAAATGACCACAAAGAAATTAAATAAGAGATTTACATTGTTAAGTAAGAATATAACAGACTTCATAAAATAAACAATAAATTGCTAGTGATGAGATGCATATGCAGAGATAAGAAGAAACAGGATCCTTTAAAGGAACTTTCACAAAATATTTAATCTCAAAATAGGATTTTCATAAACTTTTCAATTTCAAAACCCTTCACTATATTTTTTGACTTAAAAATAGACCTTTCACAAACCTTTCCCACCATCAAACTGAAACTTTTACAAATTTAATTATTTAAAAGTGGGATCTGTCCTGTCACTTTTACATATATGTAAAGTGAAAATATAGATGTTACATGCATATACTTTCTTAAAGATGTATAAACAAAAACCTGAATATAACGATCATTTCAAATTCAGAAAATTATGATTTTAAAACTGACATTTGGATAACTCAGAAAATTTATTTGCAGGAATTGTTTTTATTTTACGTTTAAGATCAGACAATACACCACATTTAAAAGTAATTTTAATACCGTGAAATAAAAGTTAATAGATACAGAATATTTTATTTTTAATCTAGCAAGAAAACTGCAACATTCAATTTTTTGCATTACCCTAGCATACAGCGCTGAAAACATAAACAATTTGGCGAAAAAGTTTTGAAATAGCGCCAAAATAACATATGTGAAATATTATTAATAACAGCAAAGAAATACTTTTAATAAACGCAAAAATGAATTAAAGAAATTAACAGTTATTGAATTTAATTTTGAATACAAGATAGTTCAGAATAAAAGGTGGGAAATATATATAAAAACAAAACATTACACTTACCAGCAGTAAAGCGGGAAGCAGATGTGTCTCTTTTAATTATAATTAAGCTGTTATATGAAGAGAATCTGTGATTTACCCATCCTGCTCAAGAAACTAGGCTGTCTTTGTTCTCCTAAAAGTAATACTAATAGTAAAATAAATAAATTTATATTCATTCATGTTTCAGCCACATTCAGCGAGCGGCCATTTTGACAGAAGTGTTGATCTTGAAATCCCCAGTCAAAAAGTGACGTCATTAAGCATTTGATTGGCTGTTACTGGCGAGTCGCTTGGCTCTCAGGCGTCAAAGATGCCCCGAACAAGAGAGTCGCTCGCGCTCCAAGCGACTCCCCTGGCTCCATAGCTTTAACATGGAGACGCCTGGGATCCAAGCGACTTTGACTCCTCGTGTAATAACACCATACGAAGACATCTCTCAACATAGTATTCAACATAATTTGATTGTACTTGCAAGGAATTGCTAAAGAGCGAAGTTCAGCAAGATAAGAACTAATGCTTTCCCGTTCATTTTGTTTCCTGTTCAAAAACGTATGTCTGCTGGGTATTATTAATGGTTTAGGGTTCAAATGCTCTTGTAAAATATTTTTAAGCATTTCATATTCCTGATCACTGGGACTCTGTGGATCCAAATATTAGGATCATTAATATTTTATTTTTGAAACACTAGTTTGAATTCAGCAGTTCCTTTCAAATAACGCAGTTTTCTCTTTAGGCCAGTCCATGCAGCAACAGTTGGCAGTTCTTGTAGTTGACTCAGACAGTTCACAGAATATAGTATGTCAGGACGAGTTGTCATGGATAAATACAGCAAAGCACCAACAAGTTCGCGATAAGGACCATGAAATTTCTCACCTTTATCAAAATCTGAAGATGTTGATTTTGGAGCAAGTGGTGTATCACAAGGTTTACAGTCAGACATTCTGAACTTTTCTAGAAGTCTTTTCACATATGCTTCTTGACTTAAACAAAGACGATAAGGTAAATAATCTAAGCATATACCAAGAAATTCAGTGGCAACTTCTGCTTTAGACATTTCAAACTCACTTTTGAGTAGTTAGTCACTTTTGAGATGTTTATGACAGGTGCATAGGTTTCACTGTAGTCAACACCTTCTCTTTGAAGAAAACCTCTAGCCAGCAATCGTGCTCTATAAGCACCATCTCTTTTTCTTCTTAGAATCCACTTGCAGGATATTGCCTTTTCCTTTTTTGGCAAGTCTACCATTTCTCAAACTCTATTTTTGTTCATCGAGTCAATTTCATCATCCATTGCTTTTCTCCAAGATTTTTGCTCTTCCGTGCTCAATTTTTCTAAATCTTCATAGGAGACTGAACTTAAGCTTGCTGTAAAGGCTTCGTAAACATAGTAATCATCCAGCTTAGCAGGTAATTTTACATTCCTCTTTGGTCTTACACTTTCCACTTCTGTTTCTGCCGAAATATCAATTTCATGCATTGCTGATTCATCTTTCTCATCATCATCATCTACATTAGTTTCATCACGAACTGTATCTCTAATGAACACTTTCTTTTCTTCATTGAATTTCATATTACGAGAAATTACAACTCGTTTAGTAGTTGGATCAAAAAGGCGATAACCCATACTGGAATATCCAACAAAGATCATTCTTTTAGATTTTGGATCAATCTTTTTCCTCTGGTTATCGGGAATCCTCATGTAAGCATCGCATCCAAATACTTTGATGACATCAAGATCAGGTAACTTCCCATACTTTAATTCAAACGGGATACAATTCTGTGTACTCTGACAAGGTATTCGATTCTTCAAATAGGCAGCTGTTTGAACAGCATAACCCCAAAAGGTTTTGGGAAGTTTTGCATCATATATCAGAGCATGAGCTTTTTCCAGCAAGTATCTATTAGCTCTTTCGGCAATTCCATTCAGAGAAGGAGTATAAGGTGGTGCTGGATCTATCAGAATACCAGCTTTCCTACAGCAACGTGCAAGTTCACCAGAAACGTATTCTTTAGCATTATCACATCTCACTTTGTGTATTCCAGGATTTTGTTTAAAGAAAAAGTTTAAGATCTCTACTATATCACTCTTGTTTCTCAATAGATGTACTTCACAAAATCTAGAATAGTCATCTATTATTGTCGCAAAGTACTTTTCTCCTGTAATGGTTGGGGGATCTATAGGGCCACAGATATCTGTATGAATCATTCTCATTGGCGTATTTTCATGTTCTCTGGGTCCTTTCCCTATGGGCTCATTTGATTGTTTAGCTGCAACACATTCTTCACAAAAGGCTTCAGATATTGGAAGGCCCATTTCCTGAAGAACCTTATTTGACGAATGTCCTAACCGACGATGCCACAAACATGCATCTTCATTAACAGAAAGTGCTACAGCCTTAACAGGTAAAAATTCACTAACATACTGTCCTTTATCATTTAATTCAGCAATTACAAAACAATCTTGACCTTTTTTAACAATAGCTTTGTTGTCTTTGAAAATAACACTGTAACCAGCAGATTGAATATTTTTGACAGATATCAGTTCTCCATTGAGATTTGGGACAAACAATACATCTTTTAGATTAATTTATCTCCCTTTCAATGTTCCTGAAACAGTCCCTATACCAGTTATGGTTAGTTTATCATTTTTAGACGCACATGTCACCGTTCCAGAGAATGGTTTTAAGTCACTAAACCACTACACATATGAGACGTGGCTCCAGAATCTAACAGAAAATTATTACTGTGAAAGTTACTCATTAGTGGTGTGCTCTTATGTGCATTATATTTACCAAGTAACTATTCATTTGTAAACATTCACTATTTATTACAAAATTACAGGAACAAACACTAACATAAAACATAAAACAACATATTCAATAATTCTTATCCTAGTTCTGTTATTTTAACCATTGCCAATATCTGCAAGTAAAAGTTGTTATTTACGTGTTGCCATAAAATTGCATAATGTTAATTTTGAATACACGACAGTTTCCTCCCCTTTCAATTAACAGCACAATCTTTTTGGTGGTTTACGGATCCTTTTAGATCTTCTTAGCTGCATTGGATTGTGAACAACTTGGGGTGTGGCAACTGTAGGAGATACGACTGGAGGCAACTCTTTGGTGGTATCCTCGGAGGTCCTAGGTGGCTCAGTCGCTGCGTCTCTCTCCATTGATGTTATTGTTGTATCAGATGGTTCATTCATATTTACTATTCTTGGTCTGTATTCAACATCATTGTTTATTTCTTCGCCTGCTGATCGAATTTGATCGACATGTCGCCTAACCAAATTACCTTGCACATTTATGGTATAGTATAATTCACCATCTCGGCTGATGATACGACCGAATTTCCATTTGGCATTGGCTGCAGTATAATCTCGAACGGCTACTTTATCACCCACTTCAAAATACCGATCATTAAAATATATATCCTTCCTAATCTTGTTTTGAATTCTTTCTTTAGGGTTAGGAATTAAGAGGTCAATTCTCGTACGAATTTCTCTTTTTAAGAACATACTTGCTGGAGACTGCATTGTAGTCATATTGGGTGATTTCCTATATTGTAACAAGAAACAGTTAATCTTTTGATTGATACTACCAGGGTATTTTTGCATTGCTCGAAGAGATTGCTTCAAAGTATGTACATATCTTTCTGCTTGACCATTGCTGGAGGGCTTGAAAGGTGCACACGTTTTATGTATAACTCCATTATTTTGCATAAATTTCTGGAACTCGTATGATGAAAACTGCGGTCCATTGTCACTGACTAACATGACTGGCAATCCAAAACGAGCAAAACAATCTCTTAAACATTCTGTTGTTTTCAAGGCAGTTGTCGATTTCATAGGGTAGACTTCGAGCCATTTTGAATATGCATCTACAATTAATAAAAACATATGCTCAAAGATTGGCCCGGCAAAATCAACATGAATCCTTTCCCATGGAGAGCTTGGATACTCCCAATGGTGTGTTTTTGACCTTGGAGGATCATCCTTAATCCTTGAACAATCAGTACAGTTTTTAACAACATCTTCGATGTCTTTATCTATGTTTTTCCAATTGACATAGGATCTAGCTATTGCTTTCATTTTTACGACTCCCAAATGTCCCTGATGAAGTTCTTCCAAAACCTTGTCATGATATTTTTTAGGTACACAAACTCTTTGGCCGTACATAATGCAACCATCCTGGAGCGTATACTCGACTTCCTTCCCTTTTAAAGAAGTCCCCCTTTTTAAAGCATTTAGCAAAGGCATCTTTGTCATTTGCAGTTGCTTTAGCTAAATCTCTTGCTGTTATTGGCAGTGTTTCAATTTGGGAAAGTTGAAAAACTGAAACTTCATCTTTTAATTCTAAGTCTTCAGATCTTAAGGGTAATCGTGAAAGACAATCTGCATTACCATGGTCCTTAGTATTCCGATAAATTATGTCGAACTGGTAAGCCTGCAATACTAGAGCATAATGCAAAAGTCTTGTAGCAGACAAAACTGGAAGACCCTTTTTGCAAGCAAAAATTGCCACGAGAGGTTTATGATCTGTAATGAGCGTAAATCTATTTCCTTTAAGGTAAAGATAAAACTTTTTTACAGCCCAAACTAGAGCTAAAGCTTCTTTATCAATTTGTGAGTAGCGCTGTTCGGTTGGCGAAAGTGTTCTTGAAGCAAATGCAATAGGCCTCTCAGAACCATCTGGAAATCGGTGGGAGAGCACTGCACCCAAGCCGACTGGAGATGCATCAGCTGCAAGAAAAATAGGAAGTTTGGGGTCGTAGTGTGCTAATACTCTATCAGAACAGATTTCATCTTTTATATTTTGGACTGCTTCTTGACACATTTTATCCCACTTCCATGGAACGCCTTTTTTAGTTAAGTTATGCAATGGATATGCTAATGTAGCAATTTTGTTTGAGAATCTAGAATAAAAGTTAACTAATCCCATAAAAGATTGAATTTCCTGAACATTCTTAGGAATTTTAGCATTCTTAATTGCAGCAATCTTTTCATCTGTTTTAGATAATCCTTGGGCATTTATCTTAAATCCCAAAAATTCAATTTCATTTTGGAAAAATTTGCTTTTAGCTTTATTTATTCTCAATCCATGTTGACGACATCTGTCGAAAAATTTCCGTAATCTTGACAAATGTGTCTGAAAATCTGGTGCTGCTATCCGCGCATCATCATAAAATACTTCTACTCTTCTAAATCATGAAATACACTTTCAATATATTTCTGCCAGATAGCAGGTGCTGAATTAACTCCATACATTAATCTTGTGCATTCGTAAAGTCCCTTATGGGTATTAATCGTTAATAACTTTTGACTGTCAGGGTGAACCTTCATTTGTAAATAAGCTTGACTAAAGTCAATCTTTGAAAATATCTTACCATCACTGAGCGAAGCAAATATTTCTTCTGTTTTTGGAAGAGGATGTCTTTGAATTTTTAGATTTTTGTTAAGAGTGACGGAATAATCAGCACATAATCGAATTTTCCCATTTGCTTTAACTACTGGCACTATTGGAGTCGCCCAATCTGAAATATTACATTTTTTAATAACTCCGTCTTCCTCAAGTCTTTCTAATTCCTCTTCAACACGCTTTTTCATTGCAAAAGGTAATGGTCTCGGTCTGCAAAAAACTGGAAAGGCATCCGGTTTCAACTCAAGACTACATTCATAATTTTTTATTTCGCCCAATTTTTCATCAAATAACTCTGCGTATTCTTCTAATAGTTTTGTAAGATTTCCCTGTTCTATAACTGTAAGAGCTTTTATTCTCGCCCAATCTAAATTGACTTTATACAGCCATTCCCGACCCAAGATGGTGTCTAAATTTTCTTCAACAATATACAAATTTAAATACTCTATTTGATTCTTATATTTTACTTTAACCGTTGAGTAACCTAGGGGTTTAAGAATTTCCCCGTTGTAGGTCTTAAATGTCAAGTCCGTAGGACAGATTTTCTTTCTCGAAATCTCTTTAAATTTCTTCAAACTCATTACCGATACCGTACCGCCCGTATCAACTTCCATTTCAACAGATTTACCTTCAATTTCCACAATTACTATTATGGGGGGTCTCTTAGGAAATTCTTCTTTGATAGAAATGTTCTCAACTTCTAAACTATGAAGTGGAACTAAATTTTGAACTTCTGTTTCGCTTACATGAAACTGTTTTTGTTTCACAAATCTAGTTGGTTTAGCCTGTTTAGCGAAGTAACAAGCTCGTTCAATGTGGCCAATGAGTTGGCACGCTCTGCATTTACTAGTTTTAAACTTACAGTTATATTTATTATGATTTGATCCGTTACATCTAGAACAATATACTACGTTACTTTTCTTTTGTGTGTTCCTAGGTTGTGTTGTTTTATTTTTCCCATTATATACGCCAACAGCTTTAATTTCTTGAGGCTTACTCATTATATCATTAACGCCTTTAGTGGCTCGTTCCATTGCTAAAGCGATCTGAACGGTTTTATCGAGATCGATATCGTCTTCTTCAAACAGCCTATCTAAGATTGACCTATCTCGCAACCCACTAACGAAGACATCTCTCAACATAGTATTCAACATAATTTGATTGTACTTGCAAGGAATTGCTAAAGAGCGAAGTTCAGCAAGATAAGAACTAATGCTTTCCCCTTCATTTTGTTTCCTGTTCAAAAACGTATGTCTACTGGGTATTATTAATGGTTTAGGATTCAAATGCTCTTGTAAAATATTTTTAAGCATTTCATATTCCTGATCACTGGGATTTTGTGGAGCAAGAAGATTTTTGAGCAAGCTATACAACTTAGCGGATAAACTTGATATTAGAGTTTTTGCGCGTTTTTCTTTTGGCACATTTTGTATGTCTAAAAATGCTTCAAATCTATCCATGAAAGTATCGAAACTTTCTAATGATTCATCATATTTCTCGAATTGCACACCAGAAACCTTATTATTCTTTTGGGTACTTTCCCCTTTTAGCGCATCCGTTAACGCTTTATTTTGTTTAATTAATTCTTCAACTAACTTTTCCATTTTTACAGAATAATAAGAAATTTCTTACCTTGGCAATCTTGCGAAATCGTAGAAGTATTCTTAAGTATCAATTTTATAAACTTGATGAATCAATCCCATTTCTCGTCGCCAGTGTGAAAGTTACTCATTAGTGGTGTGCTCTTATGTGCATTATATTTACCAAGTAACTATTCATTTGTAAACATTCACTATTTATTACAAAATTACAGGAACAAACACTAACATAAAACATAAAACAACATATTCAATAATTCTTATCCTAGTTCTGTTATTTTAACCATTGCCAATATCTGCAAGTAAAAGTTGTTATTTACGTGTTGCCATAAAATTGCATAATGTTAATTTTGAATACACGACAATTACCTTCAATTTTTCCGGCTGTAAAAGTGACTGCAGCTGATTCGATTTTTGAATCCGCTTTCTGTTTAGCTCTACAATTTCTTTTAACATGACCGCTACGCCAACATTGATGACAGACAACTTTATTCTTACAATACTTGGCATAATGACCTTTCAATTTACATTTGTTACAAACAATATCACATTTAGATGCTCCAAAAACAGTATTATCACAAGTAACAGAAACATTCTTACCAGTAGTGTTTCCCTTGAGACTATTCTTATCTTGCATCAAAGCTTCTGCATTTATAAGTCTCTGAGTAACGAAATCCAAACTCAGATTCTCATTTGTCTGATTTTCAATAGCAGCTTTAATTACATCAAATTCAGGGGGAAGAGACATTAGCAAGTACACGACGACATCCATATTTTTAATTTCTACTTCAGCAAGTCGCAAATCGTTCCCAACACCCATCAATATGCTGCTGCATGGTACATTCTCGCCGTTTTTCATCGTAGCAAGCCTTTTTCTTGCGAGAATTCGATTAACTGCACTTGTTTTCGCATAAGTTAATTTCAATTTCTTCCAAATCTGATGCGCAGTAACTTCACTACCCATAGCAACAAGAATTGTATCCTCTAACAAGGTAAGTAGAAAAGCATATGCTTTCTTTGCCTCCATTATGTCTTCTGGTTTTGTATCATCTGCTTCCCTTTCTAAATATATATGCAAGCTCTTTGCTTCAAATATTGCTTCAACTCGTCGACGCCACAAAGAAAAATTCTTTCCGTCGAAAAGCTTAACTCCGTATTTAATACTGGCTTCAATGGCCGCCATGCTCACAAAAACAGAACTCAAATAAATATTAACTCCCGTGAGCAACTACGTTTCCGTGTGTTCTATAATTAAAATATCTCAACCACGCTCTGCTGTTGTGATATAATAATTAGAGTCCGATGAAAAACATCATATGCCTTTATTACTAAAGACTACACATAGAACACACATACGGTAACACAACATAGAATAGAAACTTCGAGAAACTCAAACATAAAACCAACAACTACCATGCCGTTGCCACTTACAAGGATATAAAGTACTATGAGGTTAAAACAACAGTTAAGGTGCGATTACATTCTCAACACATGCAGCAAAAAAAAAAAAAAAAAAAAAAAAAGACGTACGCACTAATATTAGAGTGCAATAAAACCTAATTCAATTTAACCCAAATGGAAAATAAATCTGGATTATTTTCTGTTTGAAATGCAAAAAACGCCGTAATCTAACAACCTAGCAGTAGAGATTTGGGACAAATCTCACCAATAGCATTTTTATAATTGCCAATAGAAGCTTTTTGAGTTCGCGTGTGAAAATTAGAAACAATTCTTTGATGTTGAAATATGATGTTTTGGTAAATGGTATTATTTCTTTTTAGTATTAAAAAAAAATAGTGAATGGTATGTATTTTAAATGAAATGAATGAAAGGTTTATATTTAAAATGAAATGAATGCAATATGCATATGGTATCGGATCAATATTTAGCTATTTATCACCTACGCCTGGCTAACGTACCAATGTTCAAAAACTGAATGGACATCTCCACTCTTTTCTAACTCCTTGGAGTTTGATTGTAAAAGTGATTAAATTTTCACGAAGTTAATCCAAAACTTTCAGAGAGCTCGCGGAAGAAAAAGGTAAAATTAAATTTCTTGCATGCCTCATCAAAGCTGCATCATCTTTATGGTCTTATCTATTTGAATCACAGCTTTTCGAAAAAACATAACCTCAGAAAAACTGAACAGGAAAATTTATACAAAATGATGCGACTAATTAGCAGCTTTTTTGACTGGATCAGAAGTTTCTTTTGGACGAAGGAAATGGAAATTACCGTACTAGGCTTGCAAAACGCTGGAAAAACAACTTTCGTGAATGTAATTGCCAGTTCGCCATTTTATGAAAACATGAGACCAACCGTTGGATTCAATATGAGACGTGTTAGAAAAGGCAATGTTGTCATTAAAGTATGGGATCTCGGCGGCTCACCTCGATTCCGAGGTATGTGGGAAAGGTACTGTAGAGGAGTGAATGCAATTGTGTACATCGTCGATGCCGCAGATGTCGGGAAAATGGAAGAAGCTAAACATGAACTGCATTTGCTTCTGAAAAAACCACAATTAGTTCACGTACCAATATTGATCCTAGGCAACAAAACTGATCTGTCTGGTGTCATCGAAGAAAAAGAGTTGATAGATTGTTTAGAACTGGAACGCATTGAAAGCAGAGAGGTATGTTGCTATATGATATCCTGTAAAAACAAAGACAATCTTGATTTTACGCTCCAGTGGTTGACAGCGCATGCTAAGAAGTCAAATTCATAGATGCATCCGCAGCAATTTGTACGAAAGCATATAAATGGATCAAAGAATCTGAATTTTTAGATATATAACTGGAAGAAATAGACCACGGAGAAATGTAAACATTCTCTCTTTTTTTAATATATATTCTGAAACATTTATTAGGTTTCAAAATGTATCCTTCTTATCTTACATCAAAATTACTGGAGTATGAATTAAATTGTCAACACGACAGATTCATTAAAAGCCAAAGTTTTATCATTTATGAATATTTATACGCATGTATTTTTCTTAGTGTATCTCTAATCTTCCATAATAAAGTTCAAATTCAAACTTGACGTTAAACATTAACATTACCGATACTGATAGCAATGTGGGCACAGATGTCATACACATGTGGGCACAGATGTCATATATATTGGCGCGATTTTTTTTCAACGCCAACTTGGAGAAAACCTCGTTACCATATATCATCTATCCGAGTTACCATATCAAGCAAAATAACGACACTTTGGCACCAGTTAAGTACCCGGTGCGTATATGACATTAGCGTCAGAAAACAAATCGTGCCAATATGGGGCGTATATGACGTCTGTGCCGCAATGTGTTTTCTACTGTTTGAATTACAACAATACAAAAAATGTTCACCCAACTGTGCCAACAAGCTTGAATCCTATTATGAAAGAATCCACACATGCGTATACCCTATCAAAAAATATGAGCACAGATGTCATATACGCACCGGGTTTGGCGCGAATTTTTTTGACGCCAATTTGGCGAAAACCTCGTTTTCGAATATCAGTTGCATATATTTTTTAATTATTTTCTATTATTTTAAAAAGGAAATAACAATAAATGGTACTACTTGGTTATCCCGTCGACCAAAAATCTATCGCCAAACTATTAGATTAAATGCCAATAATGGTTGATCGTAAATGCCACATTCACTTGACTTTAAGCAAGTTATACACATGCTTACGTCATCAAGTGATTTTTATTTTGACGTTTTATTTGTATTTTTATTAATGTTATACTAATTTGTTTGTTCTTTTGTTATTTAAAATAAAAATTATGTCAATTTGTATAATTTGGCGAGTGGTTTGGCAATTTATATAATTTGGCGAAATTGGTCGAAGGGATAACCAAGTAGTACCATATTTTTAAAAAGGGAATAACAATAAATAAAAAAAGTTGGTACTTGTTAGGGTACAGATGTCATATTCGCCCCATATTGGCGCGATTTTTTTCGGTTGCCAATTTGGCGAAAACATCAACAGCATAAACAACATAATCCGGGTTACCACATCAAACAAAATAACGACACTTTGACGCAAGTTAAGTACCTGTTGCCTATATGATATTGGCGACAGAAAAAAATCGCGCCAATTTGGGGCGAATATGACATCTGTTCCCTTGTTAGTTATCCCGTCGCCAAATCGTAAGATTAAATGTCAATAATAGTTGATCATTCATTCACTTGACTTTAAGCAAGTTACACGTGTTTACATCATCAAGTGATTTTTATTTCGACGTTTTATTTGTATTTTTTATTAAAATGGGCACATATGTCATATACGCCCCATATTGGCACGATTTTTTTTCTGACGCCAATATCATATACGCACCGGGTACTTAACTGGCACCAAAGTGCCGTTATTTTGTTTGATATGGTAACCTTGATATAGACGATATGGTAACAAGGTTTTCGCCAAATTGGTGTTGGAAAAAAATCGCGCCAATATGAGGCGTATATGACATCTGTGCTTTAAAATGTTATACTAATTTACTTGTTCTTTCGTTATTTAAAATAAAAGTGGTACTACTTAGTTGTCCCGTCGACCAAAAATCTATCGCCAAAATATAAGATTAAATGTCAATAATGGTTAATAGTAAATGTCACATTCACTTGACTTTAAGCAAGTTACGGGTGTTACGTCATCAAATGATTTTTATTTTGACGCTTTATTCGTATTTTTATTAATGTTATACAAATTTATTTGTTCTTTTGTTATTTAAAATAAAAATTATGTCAATTTGTATAATTTGACGAGTGGTTTGGCGATTTATATAATTTGGCGAAATTGGTCGACGGGATAACTAAGTAGTACCCAACAAAAAAAAAAAAGCTTAATTAATAACTATAGAAAAAAACAATTTGTATAATTTAAAAAAAGAAAAGTACATAAAATACAATAGCCCGGTTACCATGACATGCAAAATAACGCCATTTTGGCGCCAATTATGTAGCCCGGTACGTCACGTTGGTGCAATTTTTTTCTGACGTCTAACCCGAACGTTGTTGTGTATTTATTAATTAAACAAAAACCTAATTTGCAGAACAAATTAAAAAAACAAAATTTATTTCCTAAATTGTTTAAGCCCGAGAAGGGGCAGATATTAAGATATTTCATTCAATTCGTTCTACATTAATGTTAAATTTTTGTAACAAATAAGCTAAACCAATTGAACATTAAAAAATAAAAATGAAATTCATACAATATAATGCTTTAAACACGTATATACTTAGATTCCGTTCAAATGAAATCGAAATAAATCTTAGACTTTTTTTAAAGTTTTGTATTTTGCATGTACCTTATCATATTATGTATAATCGTCATAAACATAATGTAAAATCTGCAGTACAAATATTTACAACTTAAAAATGGAAAAAGTCTAAGATTTATTTCGATTTCATTTGAACGGAATCTAAGTATATAGGTGTTTAAAGTATTATATTGTATGAATTTCATTTTTATTTTTTAATGTTCAATTGGTTTAGCTTATTTGTTACAAAAATTTAACATTAAATGTAAAACGAATTGAATGAAACATCTTAATATCTGCCCCTTCTCGAGCTTAAACAATTTAGGAAATAAATTTTGTTTTTTTAATTTGTTCTGCAAATTAGGTTTTTGTTTAATATCTCAAGTTTTTTAATAACTATCGCATTCAGACAAACACATTTCAAAATTAATGGAGGGTATCATCATCAGGCTTTGATTTTTGCGATATCGCATCACAATTTGTGATGCAATTTACCTATGTATAATTCAAAATGTTTCACCGGTGCAGTAATGCAGGTTGTTGTAGTTTGGTCAAAAAATTACAATCGGAACTTAAAAAATCTGCTTGAAAATGTCATCCCCCCCCCCCCCTATGACGTCATATTCATCTTCTTTTTGATTCTTAAAAAATAAAAATACTATTTCAGTTTCTTCAGTTTCATGTTTCACGTGAAAATCATTCAACTAAAAATAGGCAAATTATTATTACGGCTTTTGAATTATTTACAACAATGAAGGGAAAATGCTAAATTTTATTAGAAAATGTCCGTTGATTCTCAATGAAAAAAGCGAAATTTGGAATTATTAAGAAAAATATTTGAATAATCTAAATAAAAATTAGTCCATGTTACTCTCTAGATTATAATCCACCTATATGCAAAGGCATTTTATGATCCGTTTTGATCCTGACGTCTGGCAAATGTTTTTACACTTTGAATTTATAATATTATTAGAAGTGGCATCAGGGACAAAAAGGTGGGAAGAAAAAATGAAAAAGTTATGATCTCCATAGGCTTTTCTATGTTAAATTAACATTGAGAAGTGACACTGGAAATAAATAAGTATTGCGCTGCCGCGCAATACTTAAATAAATTGTTTATTTACTTTTTTTAAATTATAATAGGGGGCTCTGAGCAAGTTTTTTTTTTTTTTTTTTTTTTTCAAAAATTAAAAAGATGAATATGGCGTCATAGTGGAAATAAAAAGGATGTTTTCAGAATAAGTTTTTGCTTTGGTCAAGTTTATGTTTTAGTAAAAAGTTTCTAATGGATAGCTATTTTTACGCAAGGTATAGCGAACTTAGTGGGGAATTACATAACTTAAAGTTTAAAATGTATTTTTTTTTCAGAGATGAGAACTATTTATACCCCAAGTTAAACTTAGGTAATAATTTTCTGATGTGTTTATATCACCCCTTGGGAGAGAATAGGGTTTAAAAATTTAAGTAAAACTTTTATTTTTTATTTTTTACTGTATCACAGCTATAATATTGTGAAATATTAGCAGTAAGGATTCAACACAATTTACATTTACAATTCATAGCGTTCCTGAGTGGGAAATAGAGTATCTAAATTTAAATTAAGTTAATTTTTTATGTTTTGATTATAGATTTTTTACGTTCAGATTGGAAGTTTTTGTCCAAACTACCGCAACCTGCATTACTACAGTGGTGAAACATTTTGAATTATACATTGGTAAACTGCTTCCCACATTGTGATGCAATATCGCATACATCAACGCCTGATGATGATACTCTCCATTAATTTTGAAATGCGTTCGTCTGAGTGCAGTAGTTATTAAAAAACTTGACATATTAAACAAAAACATAATTTGAAGAACAAATTAAAAAAAAACAAAATTTATTTCCTACATTGTTTAAGCCCGAGAAGGGACAGATATTAAGATATTTCATTCAATTAGTTGTACATTTAATGTTAAATTTTTGTAACAAATTGGTTAAGCCAATTGAAGATTAAAAAATAAAAATAAAATTCATACAATATGATACTTATAACACCCTAAAAAATTAGATTCCGTTCAAAGGAAATCGAAATAAATCTTAGACCTTTTTTTTAAAGTTTTGTACTTTGCATGCATCTTATCATTTTATGCACAATTGCCATAAACATAATGCAAAATCTGCAATACAAATATTTTCAATAAAAAATGGAAGACTTCTAAGATTTATTTCGATTTCATTTGAACGGAATCTAATTTTTTAGGGTGTTTTAAATATCATATTGTATGAATTTTATTTTTATTTTTTAATCTTCAATTGGCTTAACTAATTTGTTACAAAAATTTAACATTAAATGTAAAACTAATTGAATAAAATATCTTAATATCTGTACCTTCTCGGGCTTAAACAATGTAGGAAATAAATTTGTTTTTTTTTAATTTGTTCTTCAAATTATGTTTTTGTTTAATATATAGGCACAGATGTCATACGCACCACATTGGCGCGATTTTTTTTTCTGACACCAATTTGGCGAAGACCTCGGTTTCGAATACCAGTTATATATATTTTTTAATTCAATATCAAAGCAAGTTTCAATATCAAAGCTTTATTTTAATTTACGACGCGAAAAATAAAAATGCTAACTGGCGAGATTTGCTCCCGGCTAACATAAAAGTACCAAGCGATCTTTGCGATCATGGCAACTTTTATGTAGTTTTGTTCAAGAAAATAATTTTTATTAAAAATGGTCGCCTTGCATGTGAAAATCGAAAGAGTCAGACCGTAATTGTTTATGGCAGTCACATGACTTGGACTGTTATAATATAGATGGAATGATAGCTATGGAATAATAATTGGCGATTTATCACCTGCGCCCGGCCAACACTGAAGTACCAAAGAGACTTGGCACTGAAGTACGCTTGGCATGTAAAAAGTGAAGCGGTGAAGCCCGGAACTGTTGATGGCAGTCACATGACTTAGGTTTTTATTATATAGACTAGCTGTACCAGACCACGCGTTGGTGTGGCTCAGTCTGGCTAAATGAAAAAGAAAGAAATTGAGAAAGTGCTCGTTTCTGATATGTTTAATTTCACAATACTTGTGGGTATACAATATTTTTTGTTGTTACATTGTCTGTGCAGATATAGAGACTGTCTGATTTGCCGATTCTAGAACACGAAACATATAATTGCCCGTGTGAGAAGCAATTCATGTCTAGATCTAAACCGCAGAATTTAAAAGCTTGGCCCTAAGCTTTGTTGATGGAGATTACATACGCAAATCAAATAGGTAATTGCAATCTCTTAAATTGAAATTGCGTATACATTGGAATCAAAGGAATGCGAGGAATGAGGATATCTTCACCTTTGAAAAGTCCTGTCAAGATTGTTGCTTCTACGAAGTTGTTCATTATTTTTTTTACTGAAAGCTGCGTGCCGTTGCAAAGATTTGGCTTGTGAATATTTCGCAACATCATAATTGGCAGGCCGATTGCCAATTGCAGTACGGGCGGTGGCATCTTTTGCAAATCGAGTGCATTAAAAAGATATGCGCCGAGTTAAACTTATGGCATTGAGCTCACAGGCTATTCACACTAATTGTATATTATACTCTTATTTCAAAGAATAATGCCCATTGAAAATTAAATTAAGGTGGATTCCCCCCGTTTCTTCCCCATTATACTTAACCAATGAACCTCCAAATCTAATCAGGGAAACGCCTTATCAGAATAAACCGATATACCAAATTTGAAGCAAATCGGATAATTCTGCATGAAAAACCCATGTATCTAAATTAAGGGGACAGTACACTTTTAACGGTCATAAAACATGCGAAATTTGTCATGAATTTAGCAATTTTTTATAAAAAAGATAACCACTCTAGAAGCACAAAATTTTTAGAGTATATTTAGCTGATATTGAACTACGTTTAGAAAAAAAATTTTAGATATATTATAATTTTAAAATATTCAAGGGGTCAATTTCAAAGTCCTATTTAAAATTTTTACAGTGGATAACATTTCACTGTGCGCACGATATCTCATGCTAATTTCATTGCATTAGTATAAACTTTATCTTAAATTAAAGATAACACTCAGGCCTATAATTTGAACTAGGATATTTGTAATCGGTTAATTAGATAAAGTGTAATTAACATTTAATTAGAAAAATTAGAAAAACTATGAATTTTTACATGCACTCAATCGCGTAATTTATTTTGTACTAGCAGAATTACCCGGCTTCGCCCGTGTCAATTATAAGGAGCCTTCCAGGTAAAATAAATTAAAACGAAATAATACCGCTATCACAATAACTGAAATTTGTGCATTCCAATCCCCAAATCGTTAAAAAGTCAATCAGTAAACATGACGTTATTATCGCGCAACCACAGTAAAATCCTTCAGCTTTAATAACAGAATGCGCGTTTCCTTTGGCGGATGTAAGAGAAGAATATGTGATTTTCCTGACAATACGAAAAAAAAATCCACCAAATCGTGCAGCATTTTGTGAAATTCTCGTTTGTATGGTACATATCTACATTATAAAGTAAACACACTATGTCAGTGCCCATACATTGCGCCTTTACTGCAATTTTTCTGACTTCTAGACATCACATAATTTCATTTTTTAGAATGCCGAATAGAAAAAAGTTCTTTCAAATGAAATTTGGTTGAACATTGTATCTCAATTTTCTGATTTTAATGGATTTTAAAGTAATTTTTAAGCATGGATATTTTTAAAGGTGCGTGCAACCCGATTACGAAAGTTGAACCCGTTTACTCTTAATGCAATAGTATAAAGAAAAGATATGTCTATGAGTAACGCTGGTATAATATTTTCGCTGGTAATAACCTAACACAACAATAAATTTCCCCTTTACTGCAATTTAACCTCTAAACAACGCACATTCGATTGTTCCAACGTTTTATAAAAAACAAAATTACTTTCAGTAATATTTGTTTGTAATGCTTATCACAATTTACAGATTTTTCATAGATTTTAAAGTAATTTTCAAGCATGAATATTTTTTAAATATGCTTGCAACCCAATTACAAAATATTAACTCAATTGTTCAAAAACATTGTAAATAGTTCAGAATTAGTTTGTTTTCGAGTAATATTCAATAACTAAGTCGGCAAACGGAATTAAAATGCCAAAAATAAAATAAAATAAAACACGAATATAATATGGGTTAAATTAAACTACTCAAAATAATCTAATAAGTATATAAAATGCAAATGGGAATTTTGTCCCGGGTGCATATAACTTGAATTCTTCAGAACGGATTTCCATACGACTTTCACTATTAGTTTTTCTGGTAAGATTTTAGTGCTTGACATATTGTTTTCCGTTGCTTAGTCATAGAATTATACAGGAAAGTTATATAATCATGTGAACCCAATCATGAAAGATTAGTCTTATTACCTGAATGAAAAATGCAGAACTATTTTTATCTGTATGTACTAACGGGTTAGTCTTCAGTTATCGGGCAATGCGCTAGTTGGCGTATTCGTATTTTAATGAGTGTGCATCACACCTATTATGACATGCACATTTGTTTATAACAATAAAGAAAGACATGTTTTAAGCGAATATCTGGCATGCAACTCGATTACAAAATACTAACTTGCAATAATGCTTAAGATGGTTCTCCAGTTCCCTGCTCAACAACGCGAAACTTTTTGACACATTTTCTGACTCATTAAACGTAAAGGCTTAAAATTTGTAGGTTTAACTATTAAAGCGATTTGGATTTGAAATGAGTTTTCCATTTTTTTTTTATAAATAAATTAGTTATCGAGTTATGAGCAATTGTGGTCACGTGATGACCGGTTTTGCTCCTTTATCACGGTGTTGCGTCCGAAATTAATTTTAAAACACCAACTGAAATATTTTATACCTTTACCAAAAAAGGGAAACTATCTTTCGTTTGCACAGTTTTTAAATAAGTACTGCAAATTTCATGTGTTTCCGAACAAAAATGAATTAAAAAACTATTTGATGAATGAATTAATGAATTTTAATGAATTAAAAAATTATTTGAGAACAGCCTTAACTTGACGTTTATGAAAAAACTCACATTTTTAGCTCTAATTTTGGAACTCGCGAATTCAGAAAAAGGATGTTCTTTTGACCCAATTGGGGTATTTTTTTTTAACTTTTAAAATTAAAATGCATGTTTTCTTTGGTACGCGTAACAGAAGTATACGATTTCTCAAAATACGGGGGAAAATACAATAAATGCATGCAATGCGGCTGCAGTTATTGAAATTTTATTTGGAAAATTTGAGATTTTATTTGCTTAAAACTAAAATATTCACTTTACGTGTAATTATAAACTTTAATTAAAGTATTAGATCAAGAAGGTTTCCCCTCTAAATAAAACATCATTCTTAAATGTAAACTTATCGTTTTCATTAATAGAAATTAAATCTACCGTGATTAGCTGAAATGATGTCATTTTCAATATATTTTGAATCGTTACCTCAGTCAAGAATTTTTTTGTAAATTGAAATAACCGCCCTCTTTTTACTATAAATCACAGAAAATGTTACCACTGAGTCTAAACCAATACAACACTTAGCTATAACGTATAGCTATAAGATATGGCTGTAGTATACAATCGAAGTAGTAAACAAAATATAAGAGGCATTTATTTACAATGAGTTTGATTACACGTTGAAAAGGTTTGATAGAATGTGACGTCATATATAGCCTTTTTTTCTTTTCCTAAATTGTTTTCATGAAATTTGACTGTCTGTATTAAAGTAGATGTTTTAATTTTAAAAGAAAATCATTCAAATTGAGGTGCTACGTTATTTTACCGCTCTTATAGTTAAAGTTTTTATTTTATATACAAAAAAATGTGAATTTTCTGTTTAGAATGACGTCAATTTCAAACATGCAAAAATATAGCAAGAAAATCTGGATTTTTATTGGCAAATAGAAACAAAATACACGCGTTATCCTTATTTTTTCACATTATTGTGTCATTTTTTAGGGTTTGGCAACAGGAAAGAAACGTTTGAATTAAAAATGATTTAAAAAGAGATATTTCTATAATGTTAAATTATGGAAGTGGTAGAAAAAAGGGATAAATAGTGGTCTGATAATTTTTTAAAGTAGACAGTGATCTTTTCCACGTTCTAAAACGTATGTACATCGAGTTTCGTGCAAATCTGTCAAATATTTAAGATTTGTATAAAGGTCATACACACAGAGAACGGCTTTTATAGTATATATAGATATTGTGTCATTTTTTAGGGTTTGGAAACAGGAAAGAAACGTTTGAATTAAAAAAGAATTAAAAAGAGATATTTCTATAATGTTAAATTATGGAAGTGGTAGAAAAAAGGATAAATAGTGGTCTGATAACTTTTTTAAGTAGACAGTGATCTTTTCCACGTTCTAAAACGTATGTACATCGAGTTTCGTCCAAATCGGTCAAAAATTAAAGATTTGTATAAAAGACATACACACAGAGAACGGCTTTTATATATATAGATGTTATAGCAGGGACTATCACCATTGATTTGCAACCATTACTTTTGAAATAGCTTTGGTATTTCTTGAGATTGAGTATAAATCGCAATTTAGAACGTTTTTAGTACGGTTTTCACGCATTTTCACCCCTTTTTAAATTTTTAATTTTTTCTAAACTGTTCTTAAAGACCATTTATATCTAATAAATATGTACCTTGCCTAATTTTAAGTTGCTAGCCCGTACCGATCACAAAAATCGAAATTTAGAACGCTTTTTTGCTCCTGCAACATCTAGTTGATAGTGATACCGACATAAAATAGCGTCTACGTTAGAGCAGAGTCTGTCAGCATCAATTTCCTACCATTTCTTTTGAAATCAGCTTGATTCATCCTAAGATATCGCTGACAAATCGGCATTTAGAACGTTTTTAGAACGCTTTTCGCGCATTTTACTCCTGCATCTCCTCTTAGGTAATGGAAACAGATATAAAATATAGCCTAACTTGGAGCGAGATCTGTCAGCATAATTTTTACATCATTATATTTGAAATCGGTTCAGTACTTCCTAAGATTGCATAGAAATCGCAATTTAGAACGTTTTTTGTGCATTTTGACTCCCTTATAAATTTCGATTTTTTTAGGAAGTGCCCTTAGAGATCATTGATATCTTATAACTAACTACCATTCCAAATTTCACGATTCTAGGCCCTTCCGTAACGCAAAAACCGCAATTTAGAACGTTTTTCCACTGCACCCCCTTTGGGGTAGTATTACCGACATAAAACATAGCCTATGTTGGAGCAAGGGTTGTCACCCTCATTTTGACACCATTATTTTTTAAATCGGTTTAGTATTTCCTGAGATTGTGTAGAAACCACCATTTAGAACGTTTTTTAGAACGCTTTTCGCGCATTTTCACCCCTTTTAAATTTCGAAACGTTTAAGAACTGTTCTTTGAAATCCTTTATACATAATAAGTATCTAATATTTCAAACTTCATATTTCTAGGCCCTTCAGTAACACATAATTCGCATTTTTAGAACGTTTTTTCATCCTGCACCCCCTTTGGGGTAGTGGCACCGACATAAAACATAGCCTATCTTGGAGCAAGCGTTGTCACCATCATTTTGACACCAATAATTTTTAAATCGGTTTGGTATTTCCTGAGATTATACCATTTAGAACGTTTTTTAGAACGCTTTTTGTGCATTTCCCCCCCCCCCTTTTAAATTTCGAATTGTTTAAGAACTGTTCTTAGACATCATTTATTATCTTATAAGTAACTAATATTCCAAATTTCATATTTCTAGGCCCTTCAATAACGCAAAAATCGCGTTTTTAGAACGTTTTTTGCTCCTACACCCCCTTTGGGGTAGTGACACCGACATAAAATATAGCCTATGTTCTAAATTGGACTAACACCATCATTTTGATACCATTACTTTTGGAATCGGTTCGGTAGTTCCAGAGCTTACCTCCTACAAATAAACAATTTTTACCTCTTTATAATATGATGACTAGCAGACTATGCCCGCTGCGCTGGTCCATTTTTCCAAACGAATCTTGAGTCAAACGAAATTGTGAATTTAACCTTCTATTTTAAAGCAATAAAGACCATCACCTGGAATGTCCTTCCGTAATTTCCTTGCTGAAAACGATGCGAACTTCATTGAGATATTATACTATCGTATGCCTTGGACAAAATTTGGGCAATTAAGAAACAACTCTTTTAGTTGATCATTTAAAGTACAGTTTGGTACGGAAATGAGACAGTTATGGCAATAGGAATTAAAATATTCTCTAGTCATCACACTGTTAAATTAGAGAGCATTTTACAATGATTGCGCAGATTGAATTTTGAACTTTAAGAACATTCGGATTGTTCATTTTCATTTGTTTGCTCTTGAACTTCCAGCATCTCAACTTGCGCTATATGTGGTTTTGGTAGTTTAAATTCAATCTCATTACATGTTACATTATATTTTTTAATAAACTTCCTCTTCTGACAGGTCTGCTACTGTTTTCCATATGTCTATTCCAGCAGAGTAAATAGAATCAAAAACGTAGATCACAAACCAATAGGACAAAAGGACAACAAACCAATAGGACAATACGGCAACAAACCGGCGTGTTTTTACAGTAAAGCATGTTGAAAAATATTTTGATGAGAGATGGGGGCACACATTTAACCTAAAATTTAAGTATTTTACTCAACAATCATAATGTTAACTGCTTTTTATATAATTTACATTTAAATATAAAACTCTACTTTCAAATACACTTAAAAAACACTATTATTGTGAGCGTTGTTCGGGATTATGTCACTCTTCTGCCTTTTAATCGCTTAATTAACTTAAAATCGCTTTGTTTGGCGCCAGGGTAATAAACGAATAGAATGCAACGCATAAGTTTATTCATTTTTACAATTACTTCTGCCAGTTTCACTCTTAAGACATATATATACATGTATGTATAACAATTTATTTATATATTTATATTATTATTATTATTAATAATTACAAATTAGGTACTACTTGATTATCCCGTCAACCAATTTCGTCAAATTATACAAATCGCCAAACTATTAGCCCAATTACGCAAATGACATAATTTTTATTTTAAATAACGAAAGAATAAATGAATTAGTAAAACATTAATAAAAATAAAACGTCGAAATAAAAATCACTTGATGATGTAACAAATACGTGTAAAGTGTTTGACGTCAAGTAAATTTGACATTTACAATCATCCATTTTTGGCATTTAATTTTATAGTTTGGTGATATTTTTTTGGTCGACGGGATAATCAAGTAGAACCACAAATTATTTCTATTCGTATTTAAAAGTAGATATAAGCTCTTTTTTGTAATATATAAATATCATAAATATTGAAAAAAAAATGCTTATATGTATATGAAAAGTAAATAGGTTGCCAGTAAATATACATAAAATTCACTTCACTCACCAAGGCCATTTTCTCTATCTCGCCAAAGCCCATATAGTAAAAATATACCAAATACTCTTCAATCTGTTTTCTGATACTAAGTAATCACAATAATGTAAATGACTGTTAGACACAGATATCATATATGTACCGGATTTGGCGCAATTTTTTTCAGTCCCATTTGGCGAAAACATCGTTTTCGAATACCAGTTACATATATATATATATATTTAAATTATTTTCTATTATTTTAAAAGGAAATAACAATAAATGGTACTACTTAGTTATCCCGTTGACCAAAAATCTATCGCCAAACTATAAGATTAAATGCCAATAATGGTTGATCGTACATGTCACGTTCCCTTAACTTTAAGCAAGTTACACGTGTTTGCATCATCAGGTGATTTTTATTTAGACGTTTTATTTGTATTTTTATTAATGTTATACTAATTTAATTGTTCTTCCATTATTTTAAAAAAAATGTCAATTTGTATAAATTGGCGAGTGGTTTGGCGATTTATATAATTTGGCGAAATTGGTCGATGGATAACTAAGTAGTACCCAATAAATAAAAAAAAATGTTTAATTATTATCTATAGAACAAAACATTTTACATAATTGTAAAAAAGAAAATAAAAGTAAATAAACAATTTATTAATAAATAAGCAACAATAGCTGGGTTACCATGTCAGGCAAAATAACGCCAATTTGGAGCCCATTAGGTACCATGAAGCGTATCTGTGCAACCAAAACTTCCAATAATATAGTAAATATGCCATTTGGCGGTGACTTGATTAGCGAAGACTATAAAATAAATAATAATAATAAAAATAAACAATTAATAAATAATAATAATAATATAAAACTGGAATTCAGACGTTAATTTGTGTGCTTTTAAATATCTAAGATTAGTCCAATATCTTTTAAAATATTGCCTAACAGAGCGGAAAATATGAAAAAATAACGAATTTAAAACGATTTGCAATTTTTTTTCAGCAAGTAATTTTTAATTCAAAATGTTGAATTTTTGGCACAGATGTCATATTGTCATGACACGATTTTTTTCTGACGCCAATGTTATATACGCAACGAGTACTTCACTGGCGCCAACGTATCGTTATTTTGCTTGATATGGTAACGCGGATGTTGTTGTTTATGCTGTTGATGTTTTCGCCAAATTGGTACGTATATGACATCTGTGTAGAATTTTTTTTATAGTAATAACGCATGATTGCATAAATTTCCTTAAGAATAATTTTCAGTTCCTAAATTTTGAAACTGTGAATTTTCCTGTACGTAAAATGGGCGTTATGGCCAAAGAAATATTTAATAAACAATAATACTTTCAAAAAAAAAAAAAAAAAAAAGATAATATTTATTGATCTGAGTTGGAGTCTATAAAAATTGTATGCTTCCGTAATTACGGCGAAAATTTTTTTAAAAAGTATGAAATTAGGAACAGATGTCATATCCGCGGCCGCCATCTGGGATTTTTTCTTGGCGTAATAACCCCTTTTCCGCCAAGTAATAAATGTCGCCAAGCAGCGATTTATGTGCATGAAAGGCTTAACGAAAATAAAATGTAAAACATCGTCAACAAAATATCGCAAAGAAATCTCAAAACATCCAAGATGGCGTCCGCTTGAATATACAGCATCTAAGCCTGAAAGGATTTTACAATATGTCTGTGTGGCAGAAATTCAAACTAAAATTTAAATATTTGATTCCATTTTTAAAATATTAACTGATATCTATATAATTTATAATCGAATTGTTTCTCCTGTAAATCACATTACGTGGATTAAATAGTTAAATAAAAAAAAAATTTAAAAAAATGTAATTCAAAATTAGTCTAATCAAATTTTCAGATTCCCTTTTTTAACGTAAGGCAGGCGATAATTCGCCAAATATTGTAAAATTTCACAATAAATTATATTTTAAGCATTACAAATATTTATTTCCTGTTTAAATTAAAAATTATGTATATATTTTATAATATTATGTCTTATTAAAACATTTTTTGTTGTCTTTTTAAATTAAATATCAGTATTTTTTTCATTTATTTGCGAGGTGATTGTCTAACGGATATAGCCATTTCAATTCTCTAATCAACAAAATTTTCGCCAAAATATAATCACTGGCAACCCTTTCCTTCAAAATATCAATAAAATACGAAATTTACTACCAAAAATCATAGTTATCCGGAGTTTTTGAAGTGGAGGTTGGCTGTGCGAGGTGCTCCCTCCTTCTACACGTGGGGGGGCGGTGACCGTTTTGCAGCCGGCGGTATTAGCTTTCTTTTCGGTGAAGCTTTTGCTTTTACGTTGTTGTGGTTCGAAGTAAGGTGTTTATTTTTTCTCTCTTTTCGTGGTGGTTATTAGTGAACTATCTTATTGGTGATTTGGTGGGTGTTTGGTAGGTGTAATAGTTTTATTTACGGTTTGTTTACCTCTACTTTTTGCTGATTATGTCACTGGACAGTGTTATGGCTTGTTCTGAATTTAAGATTGTGGATATTGATGGAACAGCGGATTCTTCTGTTGTCAATGTTGATATGGTGGAATGTGAAGAAAGTACCTCATGTGACAGCGACAAGAAAAACGGGGTAGAAAACTTCTTGACATGTGACAGCGATAATAAAAATGTGGCGCGGTCCACTGCTTCCACAGAGCTGCTTCTTTCAATGGCTGCCGAGAATGGCGGTAAGTGTTTCAATATTTTTTTACAAAGTACAGACTCAAAATCTATTCCAAATAGAGATCCTAGAGCTGTGCAAGTAGAGATTAAAAAGACAATTCCTCATGCTAATCATATAGAGAATGTCCGTCACACACGTACAGGCAGTCTACTTATTAGCACGAAAGACGTCAACTGTGCTGTTGACATCTGTCAGGTTACGAACTTTTTGGGGGTTACAGTTAAACATAAAGTTATTTGGGAGAACATTTCGAATCGCTTCTTGGTGTTCAACGTACCTGTCGACATCCCCCTAGAGGAGGTGGGCCAGGAGATAATGATCAATAACAATGTGCAGATCTTAGAAATGCGACGATTTATTAAGAAAGATTCACCTAGCACTGTTTCCCCAGTTCTAATTACCTCGCTTGGTATTGCTATACCGACTGAAATTAAGTTATGGTTCACTCTTCAGAAGATCCGTCAGTTTATCGATAGACCAAGGCAATGTGTACGTTGCTTCAAATTTAACCATGCAACCGGAAAATGTCAGTCCGAGAATATCTGCGCCACGTGTGGCCAAAAGCATACTGGTCCGTGCACGCTAGAAGTCAAATGTGTGAACTGTGGGGGGGGCCACAGGTCAGATTATCTCCAGTGCCCCACCCGCTTGAGAGAAATGGATTTTCTCCGCTTCAAAAGTGGAAATTTCCTATCTTTTACTGAAGCTCGACGAAAATTTTTGACGAGGGCGAATTCTGAAACATATGCACAGAAAACCAGTGTTAAAAAACCCGACCAAGATGAATTAAAAAAAGCTATTGAGATCAGGACGAATAACATGTTAAAGATTCTAGTGGATCATTCAGAAAAGCAGTCTGCAAAAATTCTAGAAACTATCAGTGCTCTGAGTAATATTATTATGAACTGTATGGCTAAACTCAGTGACAAATCCCCGGAGCGGAAACGTGCCTACGTGCATGGTAAGGGGGGTTAAAAAAAAAAAAAAAAAAAAGTTTTTGTTTTTCTCTTGTGTTTTGGGTGAGTGTTCCTGCAGGGGGCAGGTTCTTGATTTTTGTTTTTGTGTTTGATTGTTTTTCTTTTTTCTGTCTCTTATGGGTATTAGTCTGCTTCAGTGGAATTGCCGCGGTATCTCCAACAAGCTCCCCTTCCTCCAGCTTGAACCTTTCTTGTCGTCGGATGTCTTGGTTCTCCAGGAAACTTTTCTTTCACCCGGGAAGCCTCTGTCGGTGTCGGGCAAAGTGATCTACCGTCAAGACAGAGTCGGTCGGGCCGGTGGTGGTCTGGCTTTGGCGGTGAACTCTGCTTGGTCGTCTACAAGGTTGTGTTTCGATAACTTGGGCTCAGCTAACGAATTCTTAGGCGTCCGCATTTCCCTTGGTTCTTCCTGTCTCAACATTATCAACGTTTACTCCTCATCTGGGTTGGTGGTTGACGATCTTTTGAAGGTTTGCCGTGATCTTTCTGGTCACTCTCTTATCTTGGGAGATTTTAATCTTCATCACCCGCTGTGGGGATCCCCGGTGTCCTCGCGGGCCAGCGTGCGTTTGGTGGACTGGCTTTCTGATAGCCCCTTCTGCTTAATGAACTATTCTGCTCCTACCCATGTGGCCCCTGGTGGGGTTACTTCGTTAATTGATCTTTCGATCTGTTCTTCTGGGCTTCTTACTTGCTCCTCGATCGTCGTTGAGGATGACCTTTTCGACAGCGATCACTTCCCCATTGTTATCTCTGTAGAGCTTAATCCTTCTCTGCGTCCCGGCCCCATTCTTTACAACTGGGCCCGCATCGCCCAGGAAGTTAACTCCAGCCTACATTTGGCTACCGACATCCAGCCGTCTTCGTTCCAGACCTTGGTTCGTGGTGCCATGTCGAATCACAGTACAGCCTGTGTTAAGTCTCTGAAACGCCTCCCTGTGTGGTGGACTGCGCGTTGCAGCACCCTCAGCAAACAGAAAAAGTTCCATCTGCGAAGAGCTCGTCAACTAACTTCTGTGGATCACTGGATGAAATATAAAAGGTTCTCGGCCAAGCTCCGCCAGGTGGTCAGGGAAGCCAAGCGCCGGTACTGGGACTCCATTTGCTGTAATGCGAACGACCCTGGCCTTTTATACAAAATTTTTCGTAACCTCAAATCTCGGTCCAGCTCTTCTCTGGATTCCCACCTCTACTTACAACTGCCTGACTCGCTTTCTGCTGATGCGGTGGCCCAAGCTGAAGCCTTTGCAGATCACTTTGGTGAGGGAAGCTGCCACGAGCCAATCCCATTTACTTATGGTGATGAGTGTAATGAGTCGCTCAACTGTCTGTTCACGATCTCAGAGCTAAAGATGGCCATTGGAAGAACGAGAATTTCTACTCCTGGGGAGGACAGGATTAGTGCGGCCCTGTTCAAGGGGCTAAACGATCACTCTCTAGATTGCTTGTTGAGTATGTACAACAGCATTTGGTGCTCAGGGGACATTCCCTCAAGCTGGACGTCGGCGACCATTCTCCCAATTCTGAAGCCTGACAAGCCGAGACATCATATTTCTTCATACCGTCCGATTGCCTTAACCTCGGTAACGGGTAAAATCTGTGAGCGGATGATTGCCAGAAGGATGGTGCACCACCTGCTCTGCCATAAAACCTTGGTCCCTAGGCACCTTGGATTTCTTCCCTTCCGGGATTGTCATACGGCGTTAGCGATTCTTCAGCATGATATCACGTCTGCCAAAAAGGCGAAGAAATATATTTTGGGCGTCTCTTTGGATTTACATTCAGCCTATGACTCTGTCTACATTGATGGACTTATTTATAAATGTGCCCAGGTGGGCATCACAGGACGGATGCTTCGGTGGATTCATCGCTTTCTTTCTACTAGAGTCGTCAAGGTTGCGTGGAGGGGTCACGTGTCTTCCTCCCGAACTATTGGTAGAGGTGTTCCCCAGGGGGCGGTTTTGAGTCCCATCCTTTTTACAATTTTCATGGCAGATTTTTATGAGGTCCTGGTGGGCCTGGGCATCAAGTTCCTCATCTATGCAGACGACATTTTTATCTACTGTGTGAATGATTGTTTGGATACCTGTAGAGCCAAACTCCAAGAGGCTCTTCGACTTATAATGGTGTGGTGTTCCTATTGGAAACTTTCCATCCAGGCTGACAAATGCCATTCGATTAATCTCTCGAGACGGAGAGCGGTCTGTGATTTCCACTTCAGCGTGAACGGTGGACTCATCGAGTGGTGCCCCGTTCTAAAGTTCCTAGGTTTCCTTTTTGCCCGTCGTGGAGGCTTCCGGAAGCATGTAGAATACCTCCGGACGAAATGCTTTAAAAGGATCAACATCTTAAAAGCTCTTGCCCACAAAAGGTATGGGGCTCGTTCACATCATCTGCGGACGTTGGCCCTCTCTTCTATTTGTAGTATCATCGAATATGGAGCTGCTCTTCTCACGGCTGCTAGTCCTTCGCTACTGAAGATGCTCGAAGTGATACAGACGAGCGCGTTACGGGTTGCTCTGGGGCTCCCGAAGTGGACGCCTAATATTCTTCTTCTCAAGCATGCTGGGGTTTGTCTCCTAGCTGACAGAATCAGGGTTCTGGCTTTCGGCTTCTGGGTGAAGCATCTTGCCCTTGGCAGCTGGTCTCCTCTCTTGGACTCTTGTGAGGATATCCTGGTCTCACCAGGAAATCATCTTTCTCATGTTTCTGAATTTTTTGCCGGTCTGGGCATTGATCTGGATTTCCTCATCAGCTTCCAAGTTCCTCTTTCTCTTGACTCAAACGCAGTGCAATTTTTCACCTCTGCTCTTCCTTTTCAGCGTACGGACCTTGATGCTAGCATCATTGCCCCGATGTTTGCTGATTATTTCCAGAACTTTACTGACTCGTGGGATATTATTGCCACCGATGCCTCAAAGACAGATTCCCTCACTTCGATTGCAGGCTGCACATCCTCACACCACTTTGGCTATAGGGTGCAGCATGTCAACTCCGTCTTCACAGCGGAAGCTCTCGCAATAGGTGTGGCTCTCGACGAATTGATCTCGTTATCTCGTCCCGTGGTGATTTTAACAGACAGCTTGTCGGTCCTTTTGGCTCTCCAGTCCGCTAATCTGAAGTCTCCCAGAGTTATCCTTTGGCTCCACAATAAAATTGTTCGGATGCAGCATTTCTCCATTCACCTTTCCTTCTACTGGGTTCCGGGACACCGTGGTATCCCCCTCAATGAAAGGGCCGATGGCCTTGCCAAAAGTGTTTCTGTATCTGACCCTCTGATTGATTGGACCTCGCCAGAAGATACTATCCGTAGGTTCTCTCACAGTGTTCTGCTGCAGGGTGAGCACTCCTACCGTACTTGCAAGTATTATGCTTCTTATGGGGATATCCCCAATGTCAATCACTCTCGGTGTTGGGTTCATAATCGTAGAGATGATGTGATTGTGTCTCGTCTCCTCTGCAGGATGCTTATTACCCCGGAGATTTTAGCTCGCTTTAACTTGGTTGCGGACGGCAACTGCCGTGCGTGTGGTGTTTTAAACTCCTTGGAGCATATTTTGTTTTCTTGTGTCAGGTACCACGCTCAACGCAGGAGTTGTTGGGCGGGTTTTGATTTGAGCGATGAGTGTTTTCGTTCATTTGGTTGCTTTATCAAAAAGTTTTGTTCGTCGAGTGTTTTTCGTAACTCTACGCTACGGTTTATCCATAGTATTGATTGCTTCTAGCTAGGCGTCTAGTGCTGTCTATGTTTGACGTTTCTGTTTGTTTGGATCATTTGGGACAACAGCCGTGCTGCTTATAGGTCCCTAAGCCCCCCCCCACTACCTACCTACCTATCATAGTTATCCCTGTGACAGATCTTGGAGCAAGATCTGTCACCATCATTTTTACACCATTATATTTGAAATCGGTTCAGAACTTCCTGAGATTGCATAGAAATCGCAATTTAGAAAGTTTTTTACAATGCTTTTTGCGCATTTTGACCCCCTTTTAAATTTCCATTTTTTTAGGAAATGTCCTTACAGATCATTGATATCTAATAACTAACTACCATTCCAAATTTCACGATTCTAGGCCCTTCGGTAACGCAAAAGTCGCAATTTAGAACGTTTTTCTCCTGCACCCCCTTTGGGGTAGTGGCACCGACATAAAACATCGCCTATGTTGGAGCAAGGGTTGTCACCATCATTTTGACGCCATTATTTTTTAGATCTGTTTGGTATTTCCTGAGATTGTGTAGAAACCACCATTAGAACGTTTTTTAGAACGCTTTTCGGGCATTTTCACACCTTTTAAATTTCGAATTTTTTAAGAACTGTTCTTAGAAATCCTTTATATCTAATAAGTAGCTAATATTTCAAATTTCATATTTCTAGGCCCTTCGGTAACGCAAAAATTGCATTTTTAGAAAGTTTTTTGCTCCTGCTCCCGCTTTCGGGTAGTGGCACCGACATAAAACATAGCCTATGTTGGAGCAAGGGTTGTCACCGTCATTTTGACACCCTTATTTGGACACCATTATTTTTTAAATTGGTTTGGTATTTCCTGAGATTGTGTAGAAACCACCATTTAGAACGTTTTTTAGAACGATTTTCGCGCATTTTCACCCCTTTCAAATTTCGAATTGTTTAAGAACTGTTCTTAGAAATCCTTTATATCTAATAAGTAGCTAATATTTCAAATTTCATATTTATAGGCCCTTCAGTAACACGTAAATCGCATTTTTAGAACGTTTTTTGCTCCTTCACCCCCTTTGGGGTAGTGACACCGGCATAAAAAATAGCCTATCTTAGAGCAAGCGTTGTCACCATCATTTTGACACCAATATTTTTTAAATCGGTTTGGTATTTCCTGAGATTGTGTAGAAACTACCATTTGGAACGTTTTTTAGAACGCTTTTTGTGCATTTCCCCCCTTTTAAATTTAGAATTGTTTAAGAACTGTTCTTAGACATCATATATATCTTATAAGTAACTAATATTCAAAATTTCATATTTCTAGGCCCTTCAGTAACGCTAAAATCGCATTTTTAGAACGTTTTTTGCTCCTACACCCCCTTCGGGGTAGTGGCACCGACATAAGATATAGCCTATGTTCTAAGTTGGACTAACACCTTCATTTTGATACCATTACTTTTGGAATCGGTTCGGTAGTTCCAGAGCTTATCTCCGACAAATAAACAATTTTTTCCTCTTTATAATAGGAGTAAGATAAGATAAGATAAGATAAGACTAGCAAACACCACGGCTTTGCTCGCGTAATATTTGAAATATGCCACGTGATATTTATATGTCTAATTTTTATTAAAAGGTACTAACTAAATTTTTACTTATTACTTTTAAGAATAATTAAAAAATTACTATTTAAAACACAGTTTGATTAAACATCATTATTACACTGTATTAGGCAGAAATGAGACTTAAATTAATAAAACTAAATAAATGATAATTTAGAAAATATTTTGAAACCTTTATGCTCATTTAATACGCTCATTTCAGTATTCATTTCAAGTTTTGAATTTTTTAGAACCCATCTTCTTACATCTTAAAATTAACTATCATGTCAAATTCCAAGTCCTACCATCTCTCTCAACAGAAAGGGCTATGTTGAATAGGAACTATCACCATTAATTTGCCAACATTAACTTTGAAATCGGTTTGTTATTTTTAATATTTCATAGAAACGTAATTTAGAAAGCTTTTAAAGGCCTTTTATAGAACGTTTGTTGTTCCTGTAAACCCCAGGAGGTAGAATCATCGGCCTGTGTAGGATCAGAGACTGTTACCATTGATTCGACTCTATTACTTTTATAATCGGCTTATATTCCCTGAAATTGCATAGATATCGTAATTTAGGACTTTTTTAGAATGCATTTCACACCTCCCCTTCGCTTCACCCCTTTTTAATTTAAATTTATTTTCGACAGTCCTTCGAGGGCATTTATATTTTATAAGTAACTACCATGCCATATTTAAAGTTTCTAGACTTTTCAGTATCACAGAATTCGCAATTTCGAATGTTTTTAGCTCCTGCAACCCTCTGGTGGTAGTGGCACAGTTATAAAATAGCTCATGTTTGAGCAGGTTCCAACACCAACAATTTGTCATCATTACCTTTTTAATCGGTTTAGTATTTGAGAAGATTGCATAAAAATTGTAATTTATAACGCTTTTCGCTCACTTCATCTTTTTAAATTTGGAATTTTCTTTCGACTGTTCTTAGAAAGCAGTTGCATCTTGTAAGTAAATACCATGCCATACTTCAAAGTGTTAGACCCCTCAGTTGTGCAAAAAATGCAAATTAGAACATGTTTTGCTTTTGCAAGCCTCAGATGGTAGTGACAGCAACATAAAATATAACCTATGTTATAGCAGGGACTGTCACCATTGATTTGCAACCATTACTTTTGAAATAGCTTTGGTATTTCCTTAGATTGAGTAGAACACGCAATTTAGAACGTTTTTAGGACGCTTTTCGCGCATTTTCACCGCTTTTTAAATTTCCAATTTTTTCGAAACTGTTCTTAAAGATCATTTGTAGCTAATAAATATGTACCTTGCCTAATTTTAAGTTGCTAGCCCCTACCGATCACAGAAATTTAGAACGCTTTTTTGCTCCTGCAATGTCTTGGTGATAGTGATACCGACATAAAATAGCGTCTATGTTAGAGCAGAGACTGTCAGCATCAATTTCCTACCATAACGTTTGAAATCAGATTCATTCTTCCTGAGATATTGGTGACAAATCGGCATTTAGAACATTTTTAGAACGCTTTTCGCTCATTTTGCTCCTGCATCTCCTCTGGGGTAGTGCAAACAGATATAAAATATAGTCTATCTTGGATCAAGGTCTGTCCCCATCATTTTTACCCCCATTATATTTGAAATCGGTTCAGTATTTCCTGAAATTGCTAGAAATCGCAATTTAGAACGTTTTTTACAACGCTTTTTGCGCATTTTTACCCCCCTTTTAAATTTCGACTTTTTTAGGAAATGTCCTTAGATATCATTGATATCTTATAACTAACTACCATTCTAAATTTCACGATTCAAGGCCCTTCCGTCACGCAAAAACCGCAATTTAAAACGTTTTTCTCCTGCACCTCCTTTGGGGTAGTGGCACCGACATAAAACATAGCCTATGTTGGAGCAAGGGTTTTCACCATCATTTTGACGCCATTATTTTTTTAATCGGTTTGGTATTTCCTGAGATTATGTAGAAACTACCATTTAGAACATTTTTTAGAACGCTTTTTGTGCATTTTCACCCCTTTTAAATTTCGAATTGTTTAAAAACTGTTCTTAGACATCATTTATATCTTATAAGTAACTAATATTCCAAATTTCATATTTCTAGGCCCTTCAGTAACGCAAAAATCGCATTTTTAGGACTTTTTTGCTCCTACACCCCCATTGGGGTAGTGACACCGACACAAAATATTGCCTATGTTCTAAGTTGGACTAACACCATCATTTTGATACCATTACTTTTGAAATCGGTTTGGTATTTCCTGAAATTATGTAGAAACTACCATTTAGAACGTTTTTTAGAACGCTTTTTGTGCTTTTTCACCCCTTTTAAATTTCGAATTGTTTAAGAACTGTTCTTAGACATCATTTATATCTTATAAGTAACTAATATTCCAAATTTCATATTTCTAGGCCCTTCAGTAACGCAAAACTCGCATTTTTAGAACGTTTTTTGCTCCTGCACCCCCTTTGGGGTAGTGGCACCGACATAAGATATAGCCTATGTTCTAAGTTGGACTAACACCATCATTTTGATACCATTACTTTTGGAATCGGTTCGGTAGTTCCTGAGCTTACCTCCTACAAATAAACAATTTTTTCCTCTTTATAATAGGAGTATAGATGAAGTATAGATGAGTATAGATTGAACACAGCTTTATAATCCTAGTTCATTTTCATGATAATATCAATATTTATGTAGGGCAAAAATTTTAAAGCTCTACTTCAAATAGTTTTGGAGATATCATGCGCGCTAGAGTAAAAAATGGCATTTTGAGAAAAAGCCGTTTAAAGATTAAATTGCAATTTTTTAAATATAAAATCTATAATAAAGGAGAAAAAACTACCAATTATATATCGTATTCTGTATTAAAAATAAAATTAGATGCTATTTTAAAATGATAAATATAAAATTATTTGTAAAATGCTGCAGAATATAGGAACATGATTAAAAAATAAATAGATGTAATTTGTAAAAAATGTAGCATTTACTATTGCAAAAAAATAATTTTAAACATATAACTTAAAATTTTGTTTACAATTTGATTGTAAAGTGAATTAAATGTGCACACTTTATAAAACTAAATTATTTAATATACAATATAGGCCATTTTATAGGGATTCTCGTATTTCGATATGTCATTCACATATTTTGCTGCACAAAACTCCGGATAGTCCTTCTATATATATAAAAAGTAATGCTTTGGAAATGGACCAATGAAAATCTGCGTAGATACCGTGGAATTGCATCTGATTGGTCAGAGCTTTCTGACGCTATAAGGGGGGTTACCAAGGGAGGAGTACCGGCTCTGTCGCCAAACATCGCCAAGTTTGTCGCCAACTTGGCGATATATCGCCAAATTTGCGACCAAAATTAGCCATTAAAAGTGACGCCAACTTGGCGCTATTTCCAATACTTCGCCAAATTTCCATATAGACTCCCATTGAAATCCAATAGGGTTTAATTGCTTGCTGAAAATGAACAAATTGAGATATTTCAAAGCATCAAAAACTAATTAAACAAAAACATAATTTGCAGAACAAATTAAAAAACAAACAATTTCTTTCCCAAGTTAAGCCCGAGAAGAGACTGATATTAAAATATTTCATTCAGTTGTATCTACATTTAACGTTAAATGCTTGTAACATATGAGGACCCTAGAAGCCAAGGGATACAAGTGACAAAATTTAGATTTCGAGTAAATTGAGTTCAATGTTGAACATCAATAGTAATTAACTGAATTGAAATATGAAACTGTTGCTGATTTCTTAGTGGTCTTTGAACTCTTATTTCAATAACTGTGAAAAGAAAAATGGAATACAATTTTTTTTAAATTTATAACTAAGCAATCTTTATAATCATTCGGCACTTGTACCCTTTGGCTTCCAAGCGGTACACAAGAAATGAAAAATTATGAAATAAAAAAATGAATTTATAAAAGTTTTAAGAACAATGTTGATACAAATAAATTAAAGAACAAAATCTTGTTTTAATATAAGTTTTAAAAATAAAAAATTATGAAATAAAAAAAAAGAATTGATGAAAAATTTAAGGTCAATGTTAATACAAATGAATGAAAGGACAAAATTTTGTTCTAATATAAGTTTTAAAGTTTTATTATAAGTTTTGAAACATTGATTTTTTTTAATTTTTTAACCGTTAAAATGAATTTATTTAACGTATAAGAAAGAAATTCTAAAAAAAAAAAAAAAAAAAAAAAACGCGAAACAATTTTAAAATATGGAACAATACTCTTCTAGTGATAACATGGGAACAACACATCTACATTATCTCATCCTTATCTGTTTTATAAACACGAGAGGCTCATCAGCCTGATCTTCAGAAGCGTGAGGGGTTTCAGTCTGTCCTGGTGCCACTTGGTGAGGAAGATCTTGGTAGAAAAAGTGGTACACTCGAGGTACAAACTACAATAATTTAATGAGATTTTTAAAATAAAGTTACTTGATTTTCGGCTTTTTTGTGATATGGGAACCTCAGACAGAACTGTAGGGCATCTTCCGGCACGGCGGGACTTCACCTTTAGCTCGTGGAAAGGTTCTAATTCACTACCAGCAGTTTCTTTGTAGAAAAATGTGAAGGGATTTTTTTCTCAAAATGCAGCCACTGTATATTTCGAGATACGTTTCACTGACTTTATAAAGAATGGTGCACGTGACTCGATTAATAAAATTTTCATCTTTTAGTACTTCTTTAGTGAAGTTTAGCTGGAATCATTTACATGTTCAGCCCAGTGCTCTGGAACATACATATCCCTTTTATTCCTCTTCTTTCTGATTTCTATAAGCTCAAAGTCTTGGTAACATTCATTGTAGGAGTGTCCTGAAATCAAAAAGTGGTGATCGACTGTTTCTATGTGTGTATTTTTTATGATGTACAGCCAGAACTGCACAATCAAGTGGCTTTTATTCTGTCCTCCACAATTGTCACTAAAAGCTCTAATATACCTGACTTGAGAGGAAGAGTCTTTATAAATTTCAAAAGACAGAATGCGATCTCTTGACATCCGCGAAAAGCCTAGCCTTCATTCCACATGTACGTGTGGGCAGTTCCGCTTTTAAGATTATGAATGTCCAAGTTGTACGTCCAAAGTAGATGTAGGTAATAACCTTAGAATTGGTTACATGTGGAGTTGGCATGATCTTTTCAAGTCAAAGCATATCGCGACCTTTGAATCATCCTTTAAATTTTGGAATGTGTCTTTGGCTAATCTGGCAGCTTCTGCTTTGCGGAGATGTAATTCCTTTTGAGTTTCTGCTTATTGTTTCTCATCTGCATTTCCATGGTCTATTTTCAATTGTAGCCTGTCACACATAACACATCTATCAGTCTCCGGTCGGTGAAAACTGAGATTAAAATGGGTGTTAAAATGTGTATATAGAAACTTTCCTTGACCGGCTGTAGGCGCTTTTCTTCTAGGTAAATGTGAACACAGAGTTTGTACATCTCTTTTAAACTGAGTTTTGGATTCAGATATTTACGGTTGAGGGTCTTTTCTCTAGTGTAATGTGTATCGAGAAAACTTGTTTATGTGTTCTTTGGTGACATCAATACGGACTTGTGGAATTTTATTCGATGGACCTTTTCTTCCTCTTTCATCGCGAGAAGGTGCTGCAGAAGCTGTTTCTTCCTTTTTGTTTACTATGTTCTTCAACCGTTTGTTAGAAACATCTTCGTCTTTTTGTGCCAATCGCCGTTTAAAGATGATTAAATTCGTGTGGCGTTTTAACAGCCATGAACTGGCCTTGTATGTCGTTAGTCTCGATTCAGCTATGTGGATGTCACCGGATACAAGTGCACTTATACCCCTTGGCCTCCACGTGTTTCACGGGCTCGGGAAAGAGGTTAAGTAATTGACCCCTAGAACGCAGCGCATAATTAAAAAATCACTTATATCTCTTTACCTACAAACAAATACACTTATTTCCAGATAGCCTGTGCATTTAACTCAATTTTTTTAATTTGTCACTTATACCCCTTGGCTTCTGGGGTCCTCATGTATGGTTAAACTAATTGAACTTTAAAAAATAAAAATAAATTTCAAGCTATATGATTACTTAAACCTCCGACAAACTTGGATTCTGTTCAAATGAAATCGAAATAAATCTTAGACTTTTTCCATTTTTAAGTTACAAATAGTAATTGTATTATGTACAATGTTTATACAAAATAACAAGCTAAATGCAAAATGCATTTTTTTTTCTAAGTTTTATTTCGATTTCATTTGAACAGAATCTAAGTTTGTCGGTGGTTTAAGTATCATATTGTTTGAAATTTATTTTTATTTTTTAAAGTTCAATTAGTTTAACCATATATGTTACAAGCATTTAACGTTAAATGTAGATACAACTGAATGAAATATCTTAATATCAGTCCCTTCTCGGGCTTAACTTGGGAAATAAATTGTTTGTTTTTTAATTTGTTCTGCAAATTATGTTTTTGTTTAATATGTGAAGTTTTTTTAAAAGTACTGGAAACAAAAGAATTGATGTTCAATTTATCATCCCCAAAAGCTTGATTTGTGCGATTTCGCATCAAAAATTTATGATGCAAATGTACCAACGATTAATTCAAAATGTGCACGAAGGAAATATAACTTTATGTTAAAGCATTTGTAAATGCAAAATGAACTTTTTGATATGTGCATAAAATAAATGTTTGTAAATGTGCATAAAATTTTTAAACGTTATAAAATATGATTTTAAAATATGACATATTTCTAATTACCGATTATCTGGGAGCACGGCAGTGCGTCCGCCAAGTTCGCACAAACCGTAAGCTACCTTTTCCTGAACCATTTCGGCATACTTTTCACCCCCTCATAACGTCGTTTTAGGAAGAGATATAGAAATTTTTCTTTTATACACATGTTCGTATGGTCAAACTGAACTGAGGTTCACGATTTCATGTTTCTATATTGACTAGTTTTCGAAATATTACATTCCGAAAAAGCGCTTTTTTGTCACTGACTCACTTCGCATCATCAAATAACTAAGGTACTTCTAAAAGTCGTAGAATCATGAAATTTCACAAGTAAGTCGGGTTTGTAGCACAATTAACCAGAAAAATCTGAAACACAGAATTTACGCCTCTAAACCCTTAAAACAGGGGGTGTTTATTTGGCCGTAAACAGTTCCTTAACACATTCAATTGTGCCAATGTTGGTCGCCAAAACTCGATTATAGAGTTTTGAAGGGGGTCACGTGATTTCAAGCAGAATAACATTTTATATATATGCTTTTCCAAAGATGTTTGTTAATTAGGAAAAATGAATATACCTAAAAATTTTAATCAGTATAGGATATGATATATTTACGATATTAAAACAATAAAACATTTAACAAAATATAACCGCAATTCGGTACGTTTCCGATAAAGTAGCCTTGGCGAAATACAGAAAATAGCATTGAAGAGAAAAGAAATTTGATAATAACGCATTTTCTGGCAGCTTATTTACTATGTCATATACACAAGCAATTTTTTCCATATGTATACAATTCATTTAATGTAAGGAACCCGTTTATTTATTTTTATATACCAACATAAATAGTTTGTATATAAAAAATAATATTTTATACATGTATGAATAAAATGTTTATATGTATATAAACACATATATAAATAACATAAAAGTTCATCAGGTTTGTTTTCATAGTTGTTTATATCATTTGGAAACATGTCTCAGTTTCTGAAATCCGAATTGCGCCAAGATTTTAAAAAAATGCCAAAGTCCCTATAGTGGAAAAATATCCTAATTCCATATGAAAGTTTAAAAATCTCCTTTTAATTAAATGAAATGTGTAACTAATAAACTGTCTTTAACGATGTGCGACAGATGCGGCGTCCGAAGACCGCTGCTAATGTTATTACATTGTATTATTAGCCTACTTACTGTTAATTTATTGTTAATTGTAAATCTGTAAAAGAAAGATTATAATTATAGCTATGTTGGTCGCCAAAACCCGATTACAGAAAATTAGCCTGAGTTATAAAGGTGTTACATGATTTCAAGCTGAATGAATTTTTATATGCTTTTGCAAAAATCTTAATAAGGCAAACCTTTCAGTTTATCTGTCCATCTTTCTATCTTTTACTTTCTTAAAACAAATTTTATAAAAGACCGGGAGGCGTCTGCACAGATCATCACCTCGTCGAGTTGACGGCTGAAATTTTAGGATTAGTTAAATATAGATTAGCGTATTGAAATGTAACTGGTCTGCCAAGTCATATCTTTGTGGAAACCACCTACAGACCCGATTTTACGGGTTAATTGGTGGATTTTCGATTGTATTTTCCTGCACTCATTCCTCCATGTTTCCAAACTTTTGGATGCAGGAAAATACAATAGTAAACCTATCAGTTAACCACTAAAATTAGGTCTTCAGGTGGTTTCCACCAAGATATGACTTAATAGACCAGTTGCATTTAAATATGCTAATCTAGTTTTAACTAATCCTAAAATTTCAGCTGTAAACTCGATGAGGTGATGGTGTGTACAGGCGCTTTCCGGTCTATTATAAATGTCGGAATTCTAATCTCAATAGCACTCTGGTCAATCTGGCAATTATCCCTACTATTTATCGAACACTATTCCTTTAAGTGCGTTTTGGTGATGTTAATGAACTTATGCATATGCATCATACATATTATACATATGCATATAATACGTAATACATTTTTACCATACATATTATAGGTATGTATATAGTACATAATACATATGCATCATTATGACGTCAGAATAAACAAAACATTTTTTGTCGCCAAATTTGAGAATTGACATGATATATTACCAAATTTGGCAAAACTTTGCTAAATGTCGCCAAGCTTGGCGAATATTTGACTCTAGTGGCTATTTTTCAATGAGTTAATTATGAATTCGAGCCATCTATTTTTATTTTTCCGCATATCATCTGAATAGTTAAATGATATAACTTACTAATATTTCCAAATTGTTAATAGTTTCGTCACTGCCCAAAACCTCTGCTATTGTTATTATATTGTACTGTTATTATATTTACTGTGACTATGTTGTTAATCTTTACACCGTTAAAACTTCTGTATTATATAAAGAGAATTTACGGAAACTATTAAAGCATTGGAACTGCCAGTTCTCCTTATGGTTATTATAATTCTATAATATGTAACCTGTTAATCGATATGTACGTTAGAATGAATATTCTATAATACGGTCCATCGCATTTTAGTTTTCAGGTTTCGAATAAAATTAGCTAAAATCTTAAAACCATGGCACATTGACTAATTCTTCAACACGATCAGATGAAAAGAATGATAGATTTTCAAATGGATCATGGCAGTGAGCCGGTAGACCTTCTATTCTTCCGTAATCGAGTCTATTGAAAAGGTTAACGTGAAACAAAAGGATATTAGCATCAATATGGTTTAATGCAAATGCAGATATTGTCAAAAGATTTCGTAAGAACCATTTCACTTGTACCCAGTGGTATCAGTTAAAATACAACAATTGGCAGTGAGCCCAATTAGAAGAGATTACTTAATAGGATTAAAATTTTCCGCATTAGAGAACGAATCGTAACTGCTAAAGAAACATGCATAAGTGAGTTAAGAGATATTTGTCACGAAAGATGAAATACATAACAACACAAAATATATGATGTGCTTCCATGATCGTAAAGTGTTCTTGATTTCTCTATCAAAATCTTCCGACTTGGCGAAAGAATGGGCAAGTAAATTAAATTATGAATAACAGTAACATGATGCAACGTTTAACATGGAATTAATACGGTAAATACTGCTTGCTAGAGTCGGCTAGTACTTTAATATAAAAAGAAATAAAGTATAAATTTGTAAAGCTCAGTAAAATAAATTTAGGTATTTTTATGTTAGCCGGGCGCAAGTGGCAATTCGCCAAATACTGTTCCCAACTCCATTGTTCATATTGCATTCATTTCATTTAAAGATATAAACTTTTCAGTCATCTCAATTAAAATAGATGCATTTCCCTCATTTTATTTAATAGAATATTTAACATAGAAATAAATAAATAAATAAATAAGAAATAATAACATAAAACAAAATGTTTTATTTGAAAATCAAAGCATTGTTTCTAATTTACACATCTGAAAAATGAACACTGCTATTGGCGAAAAAACAAAGGGCTAATGAGAAGATTTGCTCCCGGCTAACATAAAAGTACCGAAATTTAAGTTTTTTCATATTAATATAGTTTAGAATAACAAACTTGAAAAAAAAAAACATACAAAAAGTAGTGATATCCCAACAAAAAGTTTTCGATAAAAAAAAAGCGCCAAATTCTCTTTAATGTTTCGGTCAGAAAAAGTAGTGATATCTGAAGTTCGCACAAGTTAAAAGCCAAACATCCCAAATCTATCATTGAAAATGGCTTCCTGCGACTTGGCCGTTAATGCCTTCGAGAGAGTTTTCCAAATTTTAAAATATGTACAAATGAGATACATGCCAACTACATTTTTTTTTATTATTTTAGGCATTTTGTGGCACAGACTACAGAAATAAAATACACATTTGTAAAAAGCATTTAAACAACTTCAGTCTATTTAAATGTTTATAAGTTAAAAATAACAAAATACTTGTATTCAGAAGATAATATCCCTAATTGCTAAAACATAATTAGTTATAGCTTTTAACAGTTTATAAATCAAATACTTCTTCATGTATGCAAACAAACTATAATACTATGTTCACACTACGATACTTAAGATATCTTAGGCCGCCGAACTCTCTGAGAGAGTTCCACAACTCTCTCACTAAGTTTCGACTTACTTCGGCTAGATACAGGAACGACCACTCACTCTCGTTGGCTATGAAGCTTCGCTTTTACTGATTGGCTTTTGCGGCCGTTTTTATTTTAAGCGCATGCGCATACTTTACTTTTGATCAGATCACAGACACAGTGACGCTACTGAGATATCTTAAGGTAAATTTCTCGATGTGAACAGGCACCCAAATCCGGGAGGGTACCACTTCAAAATTGGCAATCTAAGATATCTTAAGTTTCTAGTGTGAACAGGGTATAATAAATGTTCAAACGAAAAAAATCTCTTTCGTCAATACACAAGATTTCAATATTATACAATAAAATATAATGTAACATATTGTGAGATTTGAAGTCAGTAAATTTTGTTTTATTTCTTGGGTTTTACGTTAATGACTTTAGCTTTAGACCGTATAAAATGGCAATTAAGCCACAAGTGGACTAAATGATCTGTAATTAAAACTAATGTTTGTTGAAACTGAATGGTATTTATCAGAAATCTTTTACTTATATTGTCTTTATGAGAATTTGCCTCTTCGCATTCTAATATTACTTTTAATATTTAAATAATTCATAAATGCGTAATTTCCAGTCATTAATTTTGAAATTCTGTAGAAGGCATTAACGGCCAAGTCGCAGGAAGCCATTTTCAATGAAAGATTTGGGATGTTTGGCTTTTAACTTGTGCGAACTTCAGATATCACTACTTTTTTTGGCCGAAACATTAAAGAGAACTTGGCGCTTTTTTTTTTTTATCGAAAACTTTTTGTTGGGATCTATATATATTACGCTATCGTATGTGGCGCAGAAATCGAGATTATTTGTTAATTGTTTAATGGTAACGCCCGAATGCAACGCATCTCATTGGTTATTGAACAGCCTCTAATGCATCTCCAAACCTATAAGGGGATTGCCATAGGGGGGGGGCACTGTTCTGTCGCCAAATTCCGCCAAGTTTGTCGCCAACTTGGCGAAATATTGCCAAATTTGGCGACCAAAATTAGTCGCCAAAAGGGACGCCAACTTGACGATATTCTAATATTTCGCCAAGATCCCATATACTTCCATTGTAAACCAATAGGGTTTACTTGCTTTCAGAAAATCAACAAATTGGGACAAATCAACAAATAGAAAAGCAACAAAAACTAATATTAGCTTAAGGGATTATATTAATTATATTTAAGAGTGTCCAAGTAAATTAAATTAAATAACATGATACAATGCACAGCATGCTTTCCCAAACATAAATTTTAAGGGAGACCAAACTGGCCGCCAAGGGCGTCTAGTTATAAATAAAATCCAATGATTTACAATAGCTCTGATACAATTATATATTTTTTAATTAAACCTTGACCAACAGATGGAATTTGCATGAGAATGAAATCTAAACCAGAAAAAAATGCACAGTTAATTGCTCTTATAAAAGGAGTTTATTATTTGATAACATTTATTTTTAAAAGTAGATGCTAAGTTCTTGTGAAATATAAAATATAAAATACAAATTATTTGCTAATTAGTACTGTTGTTTTTCATAACGCTTTGTAGTAGTATTATTTTTCTAATTTAACATCTTTCTAAAAGTAAAATGCAAACATCTTCAAGATTCATTACAAAACGTGTACGATACGAAATACTCATGTCGTCGCAGACAGTCCGTGCAATGGTCCCATTTTTATTTCAGTGCATCATTGCTGTATAATGGCCCGAATCGATTGACATTCCTTTATGCAAGATACCAGATTTCGTTTTAAAAGAAATACCATTAATATTTACTTTTTGGTTTACGAAACCTGTGATGGGCACATTATTTTAAAAGTCGTATTCTGGCCAAATGAGACATTTAAAGATGCAAAACAAATTTGCACAAACAAATATTTCCCACAAGAATTTAAAACGAGTTTTCCTATCAATAATAATGCCTAGAAATGTATTATTTCACGGTGACACCAGTCACTTGTGTGCGACTATAAAACTCGAAATCTGTTCGTTCGATGATCATGTAACTCAATAGTTTTTCAATGTCGGGTTTTCGTAAAAAACTACAAAAATCACGCCATTCAGCAATAAATTTAGATGAAAAATACCGTAGACTTGACGTTAAAAACACAAATCTTTTTTGAATTTGCAAATAAATATTTTTTTCTTTCTTGTTGCCACAAAGAAGAAACTGCCTATGAACAATATATATACATATATTTAAGTATTGCGCGGCAGCGCAATACTTATTTATTTCCAGTGTCACTTCTCAATGTTAATTTAACACAGAAAAGCCTATGGAGATCATAATTTTTTCATTTTTTCTTCCCACCTTTTTGTCCCTGACGCCACTCATTTTTTTTTAATAATTCTAATGATATTATAAATTTAAAGTGCAAAAACGTTTGCCTGACCTCAGAGTCAAAACCAATGGTAAAATGCTTTTGCATATGGATGAATTATAATCCAGAGAAAAACATGGGCCATTTTTTTTTTTTTTTTTTACATGATTCAAATATTGTTCTTAATAATTCCAAATTTCGTTTTTTACGTTGAGAATCAACGGACATTTTTCATAGAAAATGTAACATTTTTTCTTCAGTGTTGCAAAAATTTCAAAAGCCGTATCAATAATTTATTTCTTTTTAGTTGAAATATTTTCACGTGAAATATTAAATTGAATTAGTTTATTTTTCAAGAATTAAAAAGGTGAATATGGCGTCATAGTGGAAAAAAAAAGGATATTTTCAGAATACGTTTTTGCTTCGGTTTTAGTAAATTCGGTTTTTCGGTTTTAGTTTATGTTTTAGTAAAAATTTTCAAAAGATAGCTATTTTTACGCAGGTAGCGAACTTAGTGAGGAATTACATAACTTAAATTTTAAAATGTATTTTTTTTTTTCGAGATAAGAACTATTTATACCCCACGTTAAACTTAGGTAATAATTTTCTGATGTGTTTACATCACCCTTTGGGAGAGATTATGGTAAAAAAAATTTAAGTAAAACTTTTATTTTATTTTATTTTATTTTATTTTTTTTTACTGTATGACAGCTATAATATTGTTAAATAGTAACAGTAAGGATTCAACACAAGTTATTTTTGCATTCATAGCGTTCCTGAGTGGGAAATAGGGTATCTAAATTTAAGTGAAGTTAATTTTTTATGTTTTGATTATAGATTTTTTACGTTCAGATTGGAAAATTTTGTCCAAACTACAGCAACCTGCATTATTACATTGGTGAAATATTTTGAATTATACATTAGCAAACTGCATCACACATTGTAATGCAATACTGCATACATCAAAGCCTGATAATGATACCCTCTATTAATTTTGAAATGAGTTCGTCTGAATGCAGTAGTTATTAAAAAACTTAACATATTAAACAAAAACATAATTTGAAGAACAAATTAAAAAAAAAAAAAAATTTATTTCCTACATTGTTTAAGCCCGAGAAGGGACAGATATTAAGATATTTCATTCAATTAGTTCTACATTTAATGCTAAATTTTTGTAACAAATCAGTTAAGCCAATTGGAGATTAAAAAATAAAAATAAAATTCATACAATATGATATTAAAAATACCCTAAAAATTAGATTCCGTTCAAATGAAATCGAAATAAATCTTAGACATTTTTTTAAGTTTTGTATTTTGCATGCATCTTATCATTTTATGTACAATTGTCATAAACATAACACAAAATCTGCAATACAAATATTTTCAATTAAAAATGGAAGAAGTCTAAGATTTATTTCGATTTCATTTGAACGGAATCTAATTTTTAGGGTGTTTTAAATATCATATTGTATGAATTTTATTTTTATTTTTTAATCTTCAATTGGCTTAACTGATTTGTTACAAAAATTTAACATTAAATGTAGAACTAATTGAATGAAATATCTTAATATCTGTCCCTTCTCGGGCTTAAACAATGTAGGAAATAAATTTTGTTTTTTTTAATTTGTTCTTCAAATTATGTTTTTGTTTAATATATATACATATACATATTTTTTTAAAGAAAATGCTGTTTTTTTAGTCATGAGCTCCTTAACTATCCTTATTAATTTTAACGATAGTAAAAATTCGTGTTTCAAAATCAGTATGGGTAATATATATTTAAATTTTTTGTTTAAAATCTGACGTCATTTTCACCTGCTTTCTGTATTTACTAATATTAATACTCTTTGTACTATTTTGAAATGTTTGAAAATGCCCTTTTTATTTTTCACTATGACGCCATATTTTTTAATTCTTAAAAAAAAAACTATTTCAATTAAAATTTTTCACGTGGGAATCTTTCAACTAAAACGAAATAAATTATTATTACGGCTTTTGAAATTTTTGCAACAATGGAGGAAAAATGTTACATTTTCTATTTAAAATGTCCGTTGATTCTCAATGAAAAAAGTTAAAATTGGAATTATTAAGAAAAATATTTGAATAATATACAAAAAAAATTGGCCCATATTGCTCTCTGGGTTATAATTCACCCATATGCAAAAGCATTTTACCATTCGTTTTGACCCTGACGTCAGGCAAACGTTTTTACACTTTAAATTTATAATATCATTAGAATTAGTAAAGAATAAAAAACGAGTGGCATCAGGGACAAAAAGGTGGGAAGAAAAAATGAAAAAGTTATGATCTCCATAGGCTTTTCTATGTTAAATTAACATTGAGAAGTGACACTGGAAATAAATAAGTATTGCGCTGCTGCGCAATACTTAAATATTAGCTTATGAATAGAGCTTAATTGAACTATATATAAACACATGTATAATAATCACTTATAAACAGATAAAGTTGAAACGATCGTCAATCTTAATAAAGATTTTCTATCACTTTTTATAGCATTTTTAACTTTATCTCAACTATATATATTATTTTTAAGCACAAACACTAACTATTTACAATATTCGTAACACTATATACATAATTTTTATTTAATTTGTAGTTATTCAAATAAATTATAAATTTTACATTTTTTTAATGATTTTATATTTAATAATTCTTTTAATTATGAAACTCGGTAAACTCTAATGATCACCTGCTTGGAGATTAGGAAGTATAATCGTCAGGAGTTGGGGAGGAGTGCGTTTATACCAAGTGTAATTTAAAAATTGAATGTATAGAAAATGAGGAATCGCGAAGCGATCCAGAATGGAAACGCGATACAATTTCTTTTATAGTTGGCTAGAAAATAGGGTTTGCTTCGCGATACCAAACAGAATCACGAAAAGATTACGCGGGGGGTTGGTGAGCGTAGCGAGCAGGGGGCGGAGCCCTCCTAGTTTACTAAAAAAATATATTAATGTCAATAAATACGTATTATAAGCGGCTTAGATGTTATATATTATATATCTTGGATTTCTCGGCGATGTTTTGCTGACCTTTATCGATAAGGCAACCCCGACGTTCTGGCAACCCCGTGTTCTGGCAACCCCGTTAAGCCTAACATGCGCATAAATCTGCTTGGTGACATTTACTTGACGGAAAAGGGGTTTTCAGGACAAGAAAAAATCTAAGATGGCGGCCGTGGGAATATATAACATCTGTTCCTTATAAACTGTCAATTGAAACAAAAACCGCTATCAAATTGACTACTTTTTAGTTTTTTATAAGATGAATTAGCACCTTAGGATATATTTCTATCATCGTATTTTGTATAGCGATTACCATTAAACTGACTCCTTTTTCGATGCTGTTCTGAAGTACATTTTGCATATTTTTTCATTAAAAAGCTAATAAATACTAAGAAGTAGAATACTATTACAAAATCAGGAAAGTATTGCTCTAGGGAAAAAAAATGTTGTGTTTCAAATTTAAGCACTCAATAGCAAATAAAACTTTGAAAAACCATGAAGGTAAACAAATTTGGCGAAAGTGGAAGTTGAAGTTAATATTTTAAAGATTTCTTATTATTGTTTAAGGTATTTAACCAATAACAGTTGCCGCATTTTAGCATATTTACAAAGTTAGGATAATGTGAAAGCGCGAAAATAAAATGTAAACAAGCCGCCATGACAGTTGTCGCAGGGCTGTTAATTCGGAAATGAAGGGGTGATGTCTACATTTACTCTATCTCAGTAAAGAATTGTCACACAGTTAAAAGATTGGTATCAACTTATTCAGAATTCAATAACCTTTCTAATGATGTAAAAATAAAAAAATCGATTTTTGAAAATTTTAAAAGTGTACTGTCCCCTTAAGAAGGGATTAGCCCCCGTTCGCCCCTTTATACTTAATCAATGAACCCCCAAAACAAATCAAGGAAGCGTCTTATCAGATAGAACCTATTCACAAAATTTGAAGCAAATTGAATAATTCTACACGAAAAACCAAGTTATCTAAATTAAGGAGGGGATTTAGCTCCCCGTTCCCCTTTGCACAACCAATAAAACACCAAAACTAATCAGGGAAGCCTTTTATCAGAATGAACCTATTTGCAAAATTTGAAGCAAATCAGATAATTCTGCATGAAAAACCCATTTATCTAAATTAAGGGGAGATTAGGCCCCCGTTGCCCCTTTTATGCTTAACCAATGAACTCCCAAAATTAATCAGGGTAGCGCCTTATCAGAATGAACGCATTTACAAAATTTGAAGCAAAGCGGAAAATTCTGCATGAAAAACCCAATTATCTAAATTAAGGGAGGATTAGACCCCCGTTCCCCTTTTATACTTAACCAATGATTTCTCAAAACTAATCAGGGAAGCGTCTTATCAGAATGAAACTATTTACAAAATTCGAAGCAAAAAGGATATTTCTATCAAGAGTTATCGCGTTACATACATACGTACATATAGAGCCTGCGGGCACACTAGCTCTCAGGCTTTAATAGCTTGTGAGCTAAAAAGAAAAAAACAGGAACTAAAAAACCAAAGAAAAAACAAATATCATAAATACTGACGAAATACTTCAGTAATGTGTCCCTCCGGAGGGAATAGTGAGGAAGATGATGCATAATATGAAAGAGTGATCAAAGGGCTTTCTAACGATATACCACCTAATGCTTTTCGAAAAATATTAAAAAGCGCCCCGGGGGATGAAATTGGGGGAGGGGTGCGAGGTTCATAATAGCAATATAAAAACACGCGCGCATTCAAATGCAACGCAATCGGTGAATTTCAAAGAAATCGGTGAAGAACTTTCGGAGGTTTAAGATTTCATACAAACGAACGTTTACATTTTTTTATATAGAAATGTGCCCCCACGGGGGGAAAGTGGAATGAGGGGGATGGTAGATGCATAATATGAAAGAGTAGTGAAACTCTTATAATAACATAATATGAAAGAGTAGTCACATGGCGTGTGTTTGAAAAAATTAAAAAAGCGCCCCCTCGTGGTGTCGAAGAAATTGGAGAAGGGAGGAGCGAGGTTCGTGATAGGTATATAAAAACACGCGCGTATTCGAATGCAACGCAATCCGTGAATTACAAAGCAATTGGTGAAGAACTTTCGGAGGTTTAAGATTTTGTACCAACAAACATTTGTATTTTTATTTATATAGAAATGTGCCCCCACGTGGGGAAAGTGAGGGAGCGAGATGCATAATATGAAACAGTAGTCCAAGGGCTTTCTAATGATATATCACATGATGGGTTTTGGAAAAAAATTAAAAAGCGCCCCCTGGTGGGGTGGCAAATGGGGGGGGGGGCGAGGTTCATAATAGGTATATAACAACACTTCTGTTTGCAACTCAACCCGTGAATTTCAAAGCAATCGGTGAAGAACTTTCGGAGATTACCGATTTTGGACAAACGAACATTTACATTTTTATTTATATAGACTATGGGGTTCTGCCCCCTACGAGCTACGCTCTCCAACCCCCCGTTCAGACACCGCAGACTCTAAAAGCATGCTAATTTGACCGGCTTTAAAAAGATTTCGGGATTTGAATTATAATTTAAAAAACAGTGGCGATTTCCCTATAAACGGGTTTCTATTCATTTCTCTTTGATTGGGGAATTTTAAGGGCTATTAAAAGATACAATGGGTATTTCCGTCTTTGATAAAATAAAATCAGTTAAACATTTCAAAATAAGCTAATATAAAATGAATTAAGTAAACAGAGTCTTTGTCTCCCTGTATCTTTTAACAAAGAGAAAAGAAAGATTTTTTTAAATAAGACATTTTAAATGTATCGTTTTTAATCTGACGTAATTTTCCCCAAACTTTTTTCTCTTTTTAATATTCACGTGAAAATACTTTTATTAGAAATGAAATATTATTTGCGCTGTCCTAACAAAAATCGTTGAAAAGATCATCTCAAATAAATGTCTCGCGCAATTTTTAAATTTAAACTGTTTTGCAATATTATATTTTGTTTATTTTACGTAATAAGTGTAATGTGATGTAATTTATCCTATTTAAGACTTCTATCGCAAGTTATCTTTTAAAATTCACTTGAAAATATAGTTTTTATGACGTAATTTTCAATGCGTTCCTGCTTTTTATATTTTCTGTTTATAATACTCAAGTGTAAATACATTTTTAATTTGAAGCAAACATTATAGTTTGCGCTGTTTATACCGGGTGTCCCAAAAATGACTGATGGATTTTAAAATTCAATAACTTGCAAACGGTGACAGATATTTAAAAAATTCTTGCAGGAGGGTTATGTATGATGTCAGGAGTTTTTTTTACTGATTCTTGACTTTAGTTCGAATTTCAAACAATAGATGGCACTGACGGCGATTGACGCTCAGTCGAGCCCGAAACTGACGTCAATCAACATTGATGCGAAGGAAGGAGATTACGGCTATGAAGTGGGTCTGATTTGCCAGTAGAATCTTGCTCTTAGGGCCCGATTCTGAACTCATTCAACATGATTTCAGTGGAGTGGGTTGTTGCCATGGAAACAACAAATTCTTCGATAGTGGAAATACAGCGTTAAGAACTGGGAATGAATTTAAGAAGTAGTATTCGAGTTTGCGGTCGATTTTACATTGATGATGTTTTATTTTCCCGGATTAAATTACTTTTTATGGTCCGATTTAAAGAATATTTTATGCATCGTATTTTAAAACTAGGTGAAGAGATTTAGTATTTTTTTTTTTTTGTTAAAAATTTCATAACTATTGTTACATTCTAATAAATTTTAGATCTCTTAAAGGGTCTCAGGAGAGGACTCTTAAAATTGGAAAAAATGAAAAAAAAAAAAAAAAAAAAAAAAGATCATTTTCAACATTTAATATTTTAAAATGCATATGATTTAAAAACACAAATTTAATTGGGATGAAAGATATAAGTATGTTCTTTCCTCTCATGTATTTAAAAAAATTCAAGTTGCAGAATTAGTATTTATAGGGGGCTCCAAACTGTCAGATATTTGTCGAGCAGAAAATTGGTATGACAGCTTACGCGCAGGAAAGCAAAATAAATTTTGTCACTGAAATTACTTTTTTTTGTACCCAATTATACTTTAGATTACAATAATTACCCTAAAACTAAATAAATTTGTATTTAAAGCATTTTATATTTTTAATACAAAGTTGTACTTACCTAATACAAAATATTGAAAATTTGAACAGTATAATCACCTAAAAAAATATTTTTTTGAACAATAATAAGGAAATTTTAGGTTCAGTTTATACAGACTGAAAAATATTTTTTTTTAACTTCATGAAAAAATATTCATAAGTTTTTGAGATATCCTGCGCGTTATGCCCAAAAACGTCATTTGGAGAAAAATGAGTTCAAATCTTCGGAAATGCCGCTTCAGCTATTGCGCGGGTATAATTCTAAAAATCCCTGCTGGCCCAGCCTGCAGGCGGAGGTAGATTTCGAAGTTAAGTATACTAATTTCAGAAAAAAAAAACAAAAAACAACTAAATCATGATTAGAGATAAACCCACTTTAACAATTTTATCTGGTCGCTTTTGACGAGTTTTTATTTCATTTTTATGTAATAGATGGTTTTATCAGAATCATGTTAATGCTGTATTTAAAAAAATTCTTTTCCATGCTCTACAACTCGAAATTTTCTGGCACATTTTCAGATACATTTTTAAAAGAAAAAATATGAAACTTGCTGACGTGATTTTTGAAGAGAACGACCTGTGTTTTTATTTTTCGTTCAATTAATTAAAACTTGATTTATAAACAATCATTTTCTCAGCGCTTTGGCAACTCTTTCTACACAGAAATGCTAATATGCATATACCGGGTGTCCCAAAAAGGACTGACTGATTTTTAAATTCAATAACTTGCAAACGGTGACAGATATTAAAAAAATTCTTGCAGGAGGGTTATGCATAAGGTCAAAAGTTTTATTACAGTGATTTTCAATTTTAGTTTGATTTACAAACAATAGATGGCGCTGTAAGCAATAGTCACTATATTCAGGCTCGATTTTTGGTACTTCGCGGCCCGGATAATACATTTCCATCTCCTTTTTCTGCATGGAACAAGATAAAGGACCTAAAATCGAGCCTGTATTTAGCGACTATTGCTTACAGCGCCATCTATTGTTTGTAAATCGAACTAAAATTGAAAATCACTGTAATAAAACTTTTGACCTTATGCATAACCCTCCTGCAAGAATTTTTTTAATATCTGTCACCGTTTGCAAGTTATTGAATTTTAAAATCAGTCAGTCCTTTTTGGGACACCCGGTATTTTTAATAATAAAGATATCAATGATGTATAATGTGATAAACTAAGTTCAAATTAAATTTGACAAGTGTCTAAAACTTACAAGGGAACCACTTTTGGTGTTGCTCGCACCTAGCATTGAGACCTGGTGCATTTTAAAGCCCTATATTATGAAGTTTGAGAATCGATAAAATTTTTCTGTTAAAATAATATTTCTTGATTATACAGCAGCATAACTTTCTGAAAATGATATTTTCGAGACCACTTTTCGAACTATTAACATTGAATTTTCTTAAAGAAAAGCATTTAAAAATAAAAATTAGTTAATAATAAGTATAAAATATTGAAAAAAGTTTGAAAATTCCTTAAAAAACCCACGAATTTGATTTTCAAAAATTGCAACTTTATATTCATATTTTTGGCGGGGAAACAGTTGGCGTTTATTTTCAGAAATAGAGCTTTCCGGCAACCCTAGCCAAATGTCGTAGCTGAATTTGTAATGTCCGACCTATTTCGCCACAGTAATTTTTCTAAATTGTGTAAAAACATTAATTTACTTTACGATTACTTTTACCGAAGGACCATTTAATACAGCAACATTTCATTTTAAACATTCGAAACTATATTTCATTCGATTTCAAAAGAAAATATTTTGCTTATTTTGTATTTCACTAAAAAATAGTTTCAATGATCTTCGAAGCTTTTATAGAATTATATTTATTACTTATATATTTATCGTCTGCATAGAAAAAAAATATATATAAACCTAATATTTGTTTCTTATGCTATCAATTATAAAAAAAAAAATCACAATCTAATATAATTCTAGTAATATGTTCTGTATATTTTCTCTTTGGATAAAGCGGGCGGAAAAATTGTAGCGCCATATTTGGCGACTTAACTCACTTTTGGCGTGAAATAAACAAATTAATATGTAATAATAAAAAATGAAAAGTATAAAAAAGTATATAAAATATTATTTTAACAGAGAAATTTTTTCGGTTCTCTAACTTTTATGTATAGGGCTACAAAACGCACCAGGTCTCGATGCTAGGTGCGAGCAACACCAAAAGTGGTTCCCTTGTTAGTAGTACTTAAATTATTGAAGGCCACAAACAAATTTTATTGAAATTTTTATCTTGATATAAATTAAGACCGTATTTCTAATAGCACATTTGTTGGAATGCAATTGTAATTTTAAAGCTCTTTAGTTTATAGATATTTTTAAAAAATTAATGAATCGTAATAATCAGGGCTTGACAAATGCGGTCGCCACTTGCAACCAATATTTTTTACTCGACGACCAAGATTTTTAATCTGGTGGTTTTTGTAGTGTTAACGAAAGAAAAAAGTGTAAACGGCATTTTCCATATCATAAACAGAAAACGACATTCTCTGCTGCTCTAGCCAGCTAGCATGTCATGTCATGTGATTAGAATAGTGAAGAATGTGAATGTGATAAAACCTAAAAAAATGAGTCAAAATAAAAAAAGTAATGCAATCTGCACTCCGGCAAATTCTAACGCATAAAATGATCTAAAAATGATTACATTGCCATGTATAGTTTTTGCTGCTATAAAACTTTTTTAGTGGAACGATTTTGTCCAACTTTAGCATTAAATAACTCTTAAAATAATTCTTCGATTTGAAAATTGTCTGCATCAGCGTGTTTATCCAACATTTCTGTATAAAACCACCGATTTTCATATTTTTGTATGCATTATTTTTGTTAATATTAACGAAGAAAGGCCTCCGGTCACAAAAAAATCAAAACCGGCGGCGGCGGTGACAGCGGTAGTTACTTTTTTTTAGAATAGAGAGACTAGGGGTAGGGCTGGACGATATCAGAAATTTAATATCGCAATATATCAACGAGTTAATATCGATATTACTGATATATCGCGATAACTACTGTAGAGATCTGCATGGTCCAGCCCGTGGCCCGAAGCCCGGCACTGCCCGTGGACCGGGCATATTTCCGTTTATGGCACTTGGGCCGGACCCGGCCATACTTCTCTCTGAAGGCTCGGGCCTGGTCTCCCTCCACTCTTTTTGGGCAGGGCCGAGCCCGGCCATATCTATTTCTGAAAGCTCGGGACGGGCCGGACCTAACTTTTTTTCTGTACAGAGCCGGGACTGGTTTCATTCCTAATCTTCACGGCCCGAAATTTTCATTTCTAGTTTTGACCAGGTCCGTATGAAAATCATCGTCTCAGCGTGGTCTGGTCCATTCAAAGGTCAGTAAAATTAGGCCTGGCCCAAAACTTTTTGCAAAAAATTTATACACTTTTAAATCGCCATTATTTTACACTTAAACATTAAAATTTATTCTTTTTAAAGAATAGTAGATTTCTTTGCTTATAGATAGCTGAATTAAAATATAGTAAAACGTGTGAAAAAGAATCTGCCTATGACGAAACTCTGTTTTAAACTGAAAAACGTGTTTATCCATGCAAAATTAATATACTAATACGTAAGAAAAGAATATATAAAACATTTACTCTTGCTAAGAAGGGAACTTATCTATAGCGCATTTTTTTTCTATGCAATTCCGTCTTAGAAGATTTTACTGTATAGTATTTTTCAGATTTTTAACACTTCAATACATGGAATATGGATTAACAATATTAATGATAACTAACACATTTGCATACACGAAACAGAGATTCATTAAAAAATAAATATCCACCCTGCTGTACTTCTCTAAAAATGAAGATTATAAACACGACAAAAAACCTTAAGATAAATATTTTTGGTCAGAACTCCTCGTATGAGACAAATTTTTTTTCGGGCCGGGCCGAGATTTTAACTTTTTTCCGGGCTGGGGCGAGCTCGGGCCGAACTTTTAATTTTTGTATCGGGTCTGGCTGGGCCAAATTTTTTTTATGAGTCGGGCCTGGCCCGGGCCTGGAAATGTCGGCCTGTGCTACCTTAAACTGTGTTACTCTAAACTACCTTAAACTGTGTAAGAATAGAAATATTGCTAATTTCGAAAACAAAAATGGTACAGTAACAGCAATTTAAGTACCAACAGATGTAGAAAGCTACGAATCAATGTTTTATACCTATATATGTCCACACAGCATCATTAAAATATGTATACTTATCTATGCAAAATAGAAATATTTTAGGGGAAGAAACCAATGTTTGATATTTGTTTGCACTTATACCATTTGTTGCATTATATTTTTCTTTAAAAATAGTATGTTTTCTTCTCTTCCTACTTTATGGATTATTTATTAATAACATTTTAACTATTTAATAAATTATAACTGAGTTATACTGCGTATAACTGAGAATATTGTAAAAAAAAAAAAAAAAAAAAAAAAAAAAAAAAAAAAAAAAATTAAAATAAAATATTCTTAAATTTAGGGAGTGACGATTTTAATAATTAAAATAAGTAAAAGCAGGGGAAAAACTAAAATTAATTTAATGCCACATATCATGCTAATATGCTTGTAATTAAGTAGGTTTCAGGGGATGATAAATACAGCAAACATGTTGCTTTTCAATCTTTCTCTAAGGAATGAATGGATTCTTAATCGAAAAGCATTCACTGTATTCATATTTTCTTACCTATTTACTACAAGAAAACAACATCGAAACCTTTTTTTTAAATATAAATATTCAAATCAAATTTCGGAATAGTTTTATACTAATTTAAATTTATTTTTTGATAAATATGCCTTTTAAGCTAAAATGCAAGACAGGATATGTTAAATTCATGAGAGAAAACTTCGCCCTAATGAAAATACAACAAACGACACTAAAGAAAGAATATCAATACACAATATGAATAAGCATTGTATTCAGTAGCAGAGTAGACATTAGAGTCTGGGAAGCTCTTTTTAAAAGCAACGAATCATCACAGTGAACGACTGCTTTGTCCTTGACTTTTCCCCCAACTTGACTAGAGAAAAAAAAAGTAAAGTTTACAATTAGCGGGCTCTAATTGGTCGCTCGCAAGCTGATCATCCCAGCTGTTCGGCTAAGTACTCAATGATAACCAGCTATTCTGTATCAACTGGAACTCAGCAATAATCAGAGCTCGTTTGGTTATTCATGACATATCAATAGCTGTAGTTATATCAATGTGTGTGGACGGGGCCGTCGCGAAACAACTTTCTTCTCTTTCTCTAAGAGAAGAAAGTTGAGAAAGAGAAGAAAGAGAGTAAGAGAAGAAAGTTGTTTCGCGACGGCCCCGATAGAGGGAGAAAGCATTGTAATGGAATATTGGGTTATGCTTTTCGGGGCTGTGGCGGTGTGCGCAAAACATTATTTTATTTGGTTTTGAGATATTCTACGCTCTTTTTTCGAGGCTCATGTTCAAAATTCCAGTGAGCTCAAAACATTGTTATTTTATTTTGATATATCAATGGAGTCAAGGTTTAGATATTGTTATTGCAACATTTAAAAAATATCAATATTTGTCGATATATTGATAAATAATCCAGCCCTAACTAGGGGGCTCGGCCCCCTACGAGCTACGCTCGCCAACCCCCGTCCAGACACCGCAGACTCTAAATGCACGCTAATTTGATCGGCTTTAAAAAGATTTCGAAAGATTGAATTATAATTTAAAAAACAGTGGCGATCTCCCTATAAACGATTTTCTATTCATTTCTCTTTGATTGGGGAATTTTAACGCCAAATCCGCTGCGGTACTACTTGATTATCCTGTGGACCAATTTCGCCAAATTATACAAATTGATATAATTTTTATTTTAAATAACGAAAGAACAAATAAATTCGTACAACATTAATAAAAACACAAATAAAACGTCGAAATAAAAATAACTTGATGACGTATACACGTGTAACAACATTTCAAAATAAGCTAATATAAAAGGAATTAAGTAAAGAGAGTCTTTGTCTCCTGGTATTTTTTAACAAAGCGAAAAGAAAGTTCTTTTAAATGAGACATTTTAAATTAATTCTCAAAGTATCAAATAAATGTCTCGCGCTATTTATAATTTAAACTGTTTTGCAATATTATTTTTTGTTCGTTTTACGTAATAAGTGTAATGTGACGTAAATGTGGTGCAATTTCTCCTATTTAAGACTTCTAACGCATGTTAATGAATTTATTATTTTACAATATCCTTTCTCTGTTAAAATTCATGTGTAATTATAGATGAAGTAATTTTCAATAAGCTCCTGCTTTTTATACGTAATTATTTAATTCTAATTTGAAAGTTGTTTTTTTTCTGTTTATAATAGTCACGTGTAAATAAATTTTTAATTTGAAGCAAACATTATTGCTTACGCTTTTTATACAGTTGGCAACAGTTTAAATTAGTACAATTTTCTGAAATCTGTAAAAAATATCTCTAGAAATGCTGAAAATTTTAATTTAAAATAGAAATAAAACCTGAAAAAATGAGTCAAAATAAAAAAATTAATGCAATCTGCACTCCGGCAAATTCTAACGCATAAAATGATCTAAAAATGATTACACTGCCATGTGTAGTTTTTGCTGCTATAAAACTTTTTTAGTGGAACGATTTTGTCCAACTTTAGCATTAAATAACTCTTAAAATAATTCTTCGATTTGAAAACTGTCTGCATCAGCGTGTTTATCAAACATTTCTGTATAATACTACCGATTTTCATATTTTTGTATGCATTATTTTTCTTAATATTAACGAAGAAAGACCTCCGGTCACAAAAAATTCAAAACCGGCGGCGGCGGTGACAGCGGTAGTTACTTTTTTTTAGAATAGAGAGAAAGATATATTTTAGAAAATGGTATTAATTTAAACTGTCGCCAAGTGTATAAACAGCGCAAACAATAATGTTTGCTTCAAATTAAAAATTTATTTACACGTGACTGTTATAAACTGAAAAAAACCTTCAAATTATAATTAAATAATTACGTATAAAAAGCAGGAACTTATTGAAAATTACGTCATAAAAACTATATTTACACGTGAATTTTAAAAGAGAAAGGTATTGTAAAATAATAAATTCATTAACATGCGTTAGAAGTCTTAAATAGAAGAAATTACGTCACATTACAATTATTACGTAAAACGAACAAAAAATAATATTGCAAAACAGTTTAAATTTAAAAATTGTGCGAGACATTTATTTGATATTTTGATATGATCTTTTCAACTATTTTACTTTGGACAGCGCAAATAATATTTCATTTCTAACAAAAGTATTTTCACGTGAATATTAAAAACAGAAAGAAAAGTTTGGTGAAAATTACGTCAGATTAAAAACGATAGATTTAAATTGTCTTAAAATGTCTTATTTAAAAGAACTTTCTTTTCGCTATGTTAAAAAATACCGGGAGACAATAGCTCTGTTTACTTAATTCACTTTATATTAGCTTATTTTGAAACGTTTAACTGATTTTATTTAATCAAAGACGAAAACAGCCATTGTATCTTTTAATATTGTATCTTTTTTCCTTAAAATTCCCCAATCAAAGAGAAATAAATCGAAATCCGTTTATAGGCATATTGCCACTGTTTTGTAAATTATAATTCAATCTTCCGAAACCTTTTTAAAGCCGATCAAATTAGCGTGATTTTAGAGTCTGCGGTGTCTGAACGGGGGCTGGCGAGCGTAGCTCGTAGGGGGCAGAGCCCCCCCCCTAGTTTTTTTAAAAAAATGTAATAACTAAGCGCAATTAAATAATCTTTAATTATTTGCATGTGAGGTAAAAGAATTATCGTAATACCAGCTGGAACTTTTTGGCATTGCAGCGGGCGTACGTAATATGCATATCTCTAATTATTTGCATGTGAGGTAACAACTTTTTAGTATTGCAGTGTGGCGTACGTAATATATATATCTCACATTGGTTAAAGAACTCGCGCGATTACGGGTTGAACCAAGGCCTCCTTATCATAATAACAGTCCTCGCAATCGCTAAGTTTCCTTTGTCCTCTGTACACGTGGTTAGAAACCACATGGTTTCCTGTGACTAGCGCCATCTAACGTGAGAAACAGAATTTTTTTCCATTTGTCTTTTACCATTTTCTTTACGATGTGCTTTGTAGTTTGCAAATGATAGTTGTTAATCTTAAAATTTTCATATGTTCTAGACATTTTATTTAAAAAATGAACTTATTTTACTGTTAAACAAAAAAAAGTTTACTGCTGTATTCCGTTATGCAAATAATAACAATAATCAGGAAAGAAAAATATTTGGCACAGTTGTCATATTCGCCCCATATTGGCGCGATCTTTTTCCGACGCCGATCTAGCGAAAACATCAACAGCATAAACAACAACATCCGGGTTACTATATCAAGCAAAATAACGACACTTTGGAGCCGCTTAAGTATACATTGCGATTTTGACATTGGCTTCAGAAAAAAATAGCGCCAATATGGGGCGAATATGACATCTGTACCAAATATTTTACCATGAATTTGAAATAAATGGGTAGCATCTAGATCCGGAAAATGTAAAATATTTTATTTTCTCTTTTATATTTTCAAATATGTGATCAATTTTATTTCTGGTATTTGTTTTCTTTTCACAGTTAATTTCATGTTGTTACAGTATTAATTTAACATCGCTCCTTTAGTTTTTTCAATGCACATTTCATTCATTTATTTATTGGCCTATCATTTGTTTTATTTTTGAAGGTATGGGGATCATTTCAGTTTAACATACTTTAGATGAAAGCTTCACTGTTTTTCATATAAAGTCTGAATGTATTAATCTAGGGAAAGTTTCATAATTGGCTCCACAGACAACTGGCATATCTTGGCGAGCATAGTTTGGTGCGTAATTAATTCCCTTGCTTTAACTCGCACATGTTATGCAAGTTTTACTAAAATGTATCAAAGTATTTTAGGAAAGTTAAAACACGTGTCAATACACCCAAAATGGTACTTCTTAGTTATCCCGTCGATTAAATTACTGTCGCCAAATTGTAAGATTAAATGCCAATAATGGTTGCTATTAATTAATTAATTGTAAGATTAAATGCCAATAATGGCCAATAAAACCATTAATTCGACGTTTTATTTGTATTTTTATTAATGCTTTACTAATTTATTTGCTATTTCGTTATTTAAAATAAAAATGTGTATAATTTGGTGAGTGGTGTGGCGATTTATATAATTTGGCGAAATTGGTCGACGGGTTAACTAAGAAGTACCCAAAAAACAGACTGAAGTCATAAACACTTAAAAAATTGGAAAAATAAAAAAGTTTAATAATCACTTAAATTTATACATGTGCTTCAGCTTTTCCCCCAAAAACCGTATTCTTGTCATGCTACGATTTTGGTGTTTGTAAATCTTGGTTTGGGTATTCTTCCTTAATCAGACCTAGAGCCAATTGGCTTAATACAGCAAGTGTAGTTTGGCGCAAAATTAATTTTATTTTTAAACCGTATACTTGATATCACATTATTCCAGCATCGCGTTTTTTGCAGTCAACTTTGACTGTGGAACAGATTACAGAAAATTAGCTAATACTACATTATATAATAATAAATCGGTACTTTTCAAGTATAGGGGCCTTGGGGAGAGAAGAAAATTTGGCAACGTAATTTCTGGAAGCATATTCACTGTTTCACATAAAGAAGCAAAATTTTCCAATATTTGTACAATTTATTTAATATAAAAAAGCAATTTATCTATTTTTATATACAAATAAGTAAATTGTATATAAAAAACAATAATAATATCTATAAATTAAATTTATACATGTAAATTCTTATAAAACAAGTTAACAGTTTATAAATTTTTGTTTTCGTAACTGTTTGTATTATTTGGCAACAAATCTCACTTTTTGAAGCAAGAATTGTGCCAAGATAAAAAAAAAAAAAAAAAAAAAAAAAAAAAAAACGCAAAGGCCTCTTTAACTGAAAAAGTACCAATAAATCTTCCATTTAAATCTTCATTTTCAACATTTTTAAAAGCAAGAAAATAATTGTGCGAAATGATTTGACTTTACGTATTTATTTTATAAAAACGTGTATAAAAAAAATATTTTTTAATGTCAATAACACACTATTTTCCATTTTAATTATACATTTGTTTACGTAGTATTACCAGTAGTATGCACCAGGTGGCGTAACTTACAGGACAAAGTCAGTAAATAAGTTGGCAATTATCGGGGACAATTTCACCCATAGACTTTCTCCGGATTGTCAAGTCTGATATTATGATAAGGGAGTCTTGGGTTGAACATTTAAAAGAAAAGAAAAAAGAAGGGGGGGGGGGTTATATTGTGAATTTTTAATTGTTGGCAGCTGCTAAAACGAAAAATATTTAAATTTGATAAGAAATTGCTGTTGAATTGGTGGTCTTTTATTAATTAAAAGTTAACTATAAATTATTTCAATTTCGGATTGATTTAATTGCCTCGGGCGTGTTTTAATACACAAGTACATAACATTTCACAATTCTAGCTTCCAAACTGTGGTTTTGTATAGCATTACAGACAGACAGACAGACATACAAATTTTCATTTTTACATGTATTAGATTATTATTATTACAAACAAATGAAGGCATATGAATCATTTAGATAGCAGATTTTTTTTTTTTTTTTTTTTTGGTGTGTATCATTAAGCGATAGACGATAGTGATGTCGTATGTGTACTTTACTGTAGATGTTGTTTAAGACTGGATCGTAAATGAGGAATTCTTCAGCGGATGCGGATGACGTTATTTTATATAAAATAAAAGCGTGTGTTGTAAGTCTTAAAACTAAAATATGTTTGTACTATCTATATTTATATACATTTTTTTTTTTTCCGGGAGCGACGCTAAATTCTGAAAAAGCAGAATTCCTCTTTTTCTAGTTTTATTTTATTATAAAACAGTAGGTTGCCATACAAAGCAAAAATTGCCGAGTTACTATGCTAAGTAAATATTCTCCATTTTGGCGGGGGGGGGGAACTGTGCGTCTACGGCATCTGTACCTCAAAATCTTTTGATGATTAGGTACTTTTTGGTTAGTCGGGCGCCAGTGTGATGGGAAGATTTCTGCATTCCACGGAAATGTAAATATATTACAAGCTCTCGTAAATCACTTTGTCTATCTCAACTCACCAATACCTTTGTGAATCAATATAGTTAACCCTGAAAAAAACTAATTTCTTTAAAAAATGATTTGTGATCGTACCTGGCTTCTGGGAATCTTGGATTAAAGAAACAAAGTATCCTTTAATATCTAAATGTTTATCTAAATTAACCTTTATTTTTTTTTATAAAATTTTTAAAGATAATTTAATTAGTAACTTTTAATGATTTAAACCTTAACAATCTTGCGCTGTGTAATTTGACTCAATAAGATTCCTTATGAAGCTGTTAACTTATCGATGCTCATTTCTGCTTCATTTAAAATAAGATAACACATAATGCCTGTGATTACACCATTCCACAAATTAAAATACAACATGAAGTGAACACATATAAACAAGTAAGAAAAATCATGCGTTAAGCATAGATTATGAAACACTTTCCAACCCTTCCTGAATGCTTTAACAAAACTTCGTTATTTGAGGAAATAAGGTATATAAGAGAACTAAGTAAACGTTTTAGAAAACGCATAAAACATTTGAAAAACTGATTTCAGCAGTTATTGTCCAAAGCAAATATGTATTCCAATTCTTTTGAACAGCCCTGTATTTGATCTGTAGGTTGATACATATACCATATAATGGGGAAATTTAGTTTAACAAGAAATTGCATAGGTTGAAAATTCTCTTTCAGCAATTTATACTAATAGATGGAAACATACTTGTATACTTCTGTACGACCCTGTAGTTAACCTAGTACCTTTATTACACTTATTATTTAGCCAAAGTTTAATTCAAAGTAAACCACTTTTAAAACTACTGAAATCACATTTCTAGAAATTATCATTTACAGACGGCCATTTATTCAATTCGTTACTTGATCCTGTATAACATTTTACCTACCGGGTGTCCTAAAAAGGACTGACTGATTTTAAAATTCAATAACTTGCAAACGGTGACAGATATTTAAAAAATTCTTGCAGGAGGGTTATGCATGAGGTCAAAAGTTTTTTTTACAGTGATTTTCGATTTTAGTTCGAATTACAAACAATAGATGGCGCTGCGGTCAATAGATGCTAAATTCAGGCTCGATTTTTGGTCCTTCGGGACCCACTCAATACATTTTAATCTCCCTTTTCCGCATGGAAGAAGCTCAGACACAGGAAAGAAAACTAGACTCGGCAACATCAATTCAGCCTAATGTTAACGAATGAAGTAACTGAGAGCGTGCCCTGGGAACGTTTTCTGACCCTTCCAATATGGCGGCCAGTGCGAGAGCAGTGAAACTCAAATTACCGATTATTAAAAATAAATTAACATGTATGCAATCTAAAGGGTTCCCGATTATTCCTGTTTTCATTTATGAGTAATACTTTTAATTTCAAGTGATTTATCAACTTTTATTTAATATTTATTGAGGAATTTCCCGTACTCGAAAATCGGAGAAAATAAAAATATTAACTGTCTAGATGCTGCCATCTGTTGAACCAAACTTTATGAACTTGAAAAAAAAAAATCTTTAACAGTAAAAATGTTTAAAAAGTATGCTAGATTAATTGTTATTAAACTATATTAAAGTACGAATTGAATATTTCCAACTGAACGAAAAAATGCCCAGGCTGGGAATCGAACCCAGATCCTTGGCTTACAAGCTTGTAAACCAAGGATCTGGGTTCGATTCCCAGCCTGGGCATTTTTTCGTTCAGTTGGAAATATTTAATTCGTATGATAACTTTACCAGTCTGTTTGATTGTGTTAAAATAATAGTTTATATTAAAGTACTCGAGAAAAATGTGTATACTGACACTGAAGCATTAAAATACTTCAGTTTTACTCAATAATACGCAATATTCCTCCACCAATTACTTTAGTGTTAACATTCCAGATTTTGAGCTAATTTTTTATTGCATTAATTTCATTAACGAAGTATTGAAGTGTAAAAAGATAAAAATATGAATAATAAAATTTAATGACAAAATTAATTATTATTTCTCCCCTCTCAAAACACCTTCTATTATTAATTTTATTTCATATTAAATTAAAATTGACGTTTCTAAATCCACTAGATTTTGCCTACGAGGAAATTTATTAAGACAAACGTCAAAAGCCTGTGTTCTTAGATTTTAAACAGTTTTTATTGCCTTAATTTCGTTACCTTAAAAAATATTTTTTTTAGAATTCTCCTCATTTTTTAAAGTAAAATTATGAATAAGAAAATGCAAAGACAAAATTATTACTATCCACCCCCCACCCCCAATCTCTCATTTTTTATAATTATTTTTCATAATTTTAGTTCACGTTAAATCAGAATTGACGTTTCTATATTCACTAAAAAAAACGTCCTGAACGGGGATCTTCAAATGATTAATCAGTGAGTTAATAACAAATTTCTGCCTGATAAATGATTTTTAATTACTTAAAAATTAATTATTTTTCAAAAAAATTATACATATCATTCGCAAATTATCAAAATGCAATAAAAGTTCAGCGATAATAAAAAATTCTTCTATATTTTTGAAAATAAAGATACTTTTAAAATAATTTTTAATATTTTATGATCTCTTGATTAGTTTTCAGTTTTACAAATCTTATTGAAGTATGAAATGATTTTTATAAAAGTAATGCAATTCATTTAAAGCACTAGCAATAATTTTAATCTAGGTTCTATATTTTGTTAATAAAATTCTGGATTTAAACTTCAGCACTGAAAAGCTTACAAAATCAAATGAATGATTTAATGCAATGAATGCAACTCATTTAAAATATTTCTTATAAATAATTGAGATGCAATACATTGCTTTTACAAAATAAAAATATATATGCTTACTTAAGATTCACATGCATTATTATATGCGAGATTTATATAAAAAAAAAAAAAAAAAGAAAAAAAAATTATTTACCAATTTGTATTTTCTTTTACCACCAACAGATGACAGAACCAGTACATTTAGCTGGTCATCTGACCCTCCAATATGGCTGTTCGGTTACAGTTGAGACTTCAACTTTTTGAGCTCTTGCCATATCTAGTTAGTTCTTTAATCTGAGGGAAGAAGAGATCGGCCAAAAAATCGAGACTGTATTTAGCGCCTATTGCTTACAGCGCCATCTATTGTTTGTAATTCGAACTAAAACCGAAAATCACTGTAAAAAAACTTTTGACCTTATGCATAACCCTCCTGCAAGAATTTTTTAAATATCTGTCACCGTTTGGAAGTTATTGAATTTTAAAATCAGTCAGTCCTTTTTAGGACACCCGGTATATTCTACAAACATTTCTTAGTAAACTAAGTGCAGTTCAGCGTAAAAATGCATAACTCATTTAAAAACCACCTTTAAGCAATTTGAAACCATTACGAATTCTTTTGTGTAGCCCTGTATATGAATTACAGTGTTTATACGCACCATATACTATGCATAAATGTAGTGAAACATAAAAGCACTTAACATAATTAAAAATGCATTACCAGCAATCATCACTACTGTACAGTACTTCGGATATAATACAGTATCTGAAATCTTTTGTGTGTCCCTGTAAATGCTATGCACTTTGCATTATACATGAAATAAGTTATAGTAAACCTCAGCGACATATATCAATTTCGTTATACATGAAATAATTTAACATAATTAAAACACGCTGCAAACATTTCCCTTACCCCCCTATATCATTATGTAACGGAATTTTTTTGTGTGGCCCTGTAAATGAATAATAACTACATTCTACAGAATGCATATTTTAGTGCACTTGATAAATGCATATCAATTTTATTATGTTTGAAAGCATACATCATTAAAAATCATTTTAAACGATTTTTTTCCATAGGCCGTAATGTGACAGAAAACTTTAGACTGTCCCTGTAATGAAATAAACATGCTAAAAACTTCATTTGAAATAATGAACATGCTATGGTAAACATTAATAACATCCAAAAATTTCAGGGCAACCAGAGTATATTTACGCGAGTTAGAGCGCGGACAGACAAACCGAAGTCACAAACACTTTTTAACTTTCTTGGAAAGTGTTAAAAACGGTACTTTTCAGTTAGCCAGGTGCCAGTGTTATATACACATGCATACATGTAAATACATGTATATTGTATATTTACATATGCAGGGTGCAATATGTTATCTATCGCTGACCTTTAATTTCTTAACCGTTGGTCGTAGACATATAGTTCCAATAACAAAAACGTTTAAAATGAGGTAAATATTCATGTTGCGGCATTATTTAGAGTAAAAAATCAATTTTATAAAATTTACAAAAACTAACTTTTTATATGGTCCCCCAGTCCCTATAGTTATATTTAGTAAAAGTTTACACAAATCATAATATATATCACACAAAAAGTTTGACATCTGTACTATAAAAATTGACTCGGTTATTAAATTTCAAAGTTTGAGATCTTTGCATATGATTTTGTCTTTCATTGAGGGATCAGCTAAAAGATGAATTAAAGTAATTCGAGATCAAAAGCAGGGTGCAATGTCCTTTTTACGGCGAAACCACCTTTAGCCGGTATCGCCAAATTGGGGTATCACGAAAGAGGGTTATTTCATCTGAAAATTTGAGCTGACTTTTAGGGGATGTATACAAAGCGAAGAATGAAATACTGAAATTAAACAGACAAATAAATATCTATTATAATATCAGAAAACAGTCTACTATAAAAAATGAATACATCAAATGCCGGAATCTACTAGAGATACAGCTCAAAGTGTTCTCCATTGGTGGCAATGCACAATGGAATGCGTGATAGTATAGAGTCCTGGACACGTTAGAGCATAGCAGGTGTGCAAACTGTGCGACAATCAAGGATGATGCGCTGCTTCAGATAAACCTGAGAAGTGGTCTCAGTCACATAGACCTATGCCTTGATGAAACCCCAGAGGTAGAAGTCCATGGGAGTCAAATCCGGCAAACGCGGGGGCCACTCTACCGGACCACCATATTCAAGGATTTGTTGACCGAATTCGGTGGCCAGATATGCCCAGACGTTTGATGTTTTATGTGGAGAGGGCCCCCATCATGTTGAAACCACACTCAGCATACAATACATGTCGGAGAGGCAGCTTTTCATACCAGTCAAGTACCGTGTTTTGTAGCAGCTGCAGGTAACAATTGGCCATTAAGGTCACATCATAGAAGATGGGTCCAACAATCTGTGTTCCCCATATACTTCACCACACGTGTCATACTGTGCGGGTGATATGGATGTTTTTCAGAGACCAGTAATGCACATTGTGCAAGTTCACAATGCCACCCCATGTAAACATTGAGTCATTTGTCCACAGAATGTCACAAAGGAACGACGGATTTTCCTGTAAGGTGTTGAGAATGAAATTACAATAATCAAATCGTCATGCATGGTCCATCATCGATGTTTGCACCACTGTCGGATGGTATGGATGCGCATCATGTGCATATAACAAATGCCAGACATGCTGACCACATGCCTCACTTATTTCTGCCATGCTCAATTGTGCAATTATAAATGCGTATGCCGGCACCTCCTCTGGTGTCACTCGAACATTACACCTTGCCCGTCTACTTGTTCTGGTTCGTGGTGAAACAGAGCCGGTCTCTCTAAGATGGTGCATTGCATCAGTTATTGATGCATTGGATGTAGATCCTTAGGGAAACGTTCTGAATAAACACTTGCAGCCTCTCTGACATTCACCATAAATAAGTATCATTTTGGCATATTGCATGTATGCATAGCTTGCCATTATGATCTCAGCACTGACTAGCATGTCGACTGATAGATGGCTCATGTTTTATCCCGAACGTGGGGCGCTGTGGTACTATTGTAATTTATATAATCTCAATTTTCATGCTCGTTATAGCTCAGCTGGTCGTTTGCATTCCACTGCCATTTATGTAGTCCTTAGTGAGTATGTTTTATTTTCCGGTTGTCGATTCTATCTACTTTGACGTTTGAATGTTGTTCGACCCATAAAAGTTAGCTCAAATTTTTTAGATGAAATAACACTCTTAGGTGATTCCCCAATTTGGCTATACTGGCTATAGGTGGTTTCGCTGTAAAAAGGATATTTCATCCTGATTTTGATCTCAAATTACTTTTATTCATCTTTTACCTGATCCCTCAATGAAAGACAAAATCATGTGCAAAAATCTCAAACTTTGAAATTTAATAACTGTGTCAACTTTTGTAGTACAGATGTCAAACTTTTTGTGTTATATATGTTATGATATGTGTAAACTTTTAGTAAATACAAAATTTTAAAAAAAATGTGTTTTCTTTATCAAATTATTCTGTTGATAAACGTGTACCAAATAAACACTACAATATGCAAAAAAATCTAGCTTTGTCCTGTATTTCCTGCATTGTAAAATCTTGGTTTACAATAAAAACTAATAGATGCAGTTGGAGTTTTTTCACAATTTACCACAATTTGATTTTCTGTATAAGGCAAGTTTTGAAACTCATGTCCTCAAATGTTCACCAATATTTTAAATAGATAATACATGAGACTCAATAATAAATCTGATTCAGAAAAACTTATAAACAAAAGTCAACACAAAGATAGGAATAAAAAAAACTTTATTAAGTTCAAAGAAAAAATAAACCTTCCAATTTTCCAAAAATTTCTTTGTACTTTTAGCAAGATATGTACAAAAGGAAATGCTACAACTACTTGGAAGACAAAGCATGCCAATACCTTGAACAGATAAAGCCATTCAACACAATTTAAAATTACAAGGTAATTTTTTTCTAGTCTTTCATATAATCTAAATCTGGTAAATTTAAATAACACACTTCATCTATAGTCTCATTACATCTTAACATTTTACAACAAATTAACAACCAAAAAATAAAATCAACAAAAGAGTAAATTTGAATACCACAAAATATCTCAAACAAGAGTCATGCACTAGTTAATTTACTATAATCTACTAATATAAAGCAGCAATAATCTATAGCCTAGGAATAGTTAAATAAAATTGTCATCCTCAGAACAATACATGTCACAACCTATACATGTACCTGTCATTGAACAATAGTAGAACAAGTCAAAAATTCATGATTTAGAAATAGAGATTTAGTATTTTATAGAGATGCAGCTGATGTCAATTTGACTGGATCCATATATCAGATACCCAGTTGCAGTATGCTTCAATCTTTCACTCAAAATTAAAAAGTTTTGTTTTAGATTAGCTAACTATGACTGTATACTTACTTTTGATCTTATTTTAAAATTTTCTATCCACAATTTTTATGATTTATTTCAGTTTTAATACCAATATTATAATTACACCCTTTAAAATCATTAGTTTTATCAGCATCAGCTAATTAGTTTAGTAATAGAAAATTATTTTTATGAGTAAAACTTATAACTGAATACATTTGAAAAAGAATATTTAGTACTCTTATCTTCCTTTTTTTTTTTTTTTTTTTTTTTCCCCGTCAACAGAGTCACTTTTTTTTGTGAGTATTTTCAGGCTGGAAACATCATCACCTTTTATTGTTTTACCATTTAAAAACATGTTTTGTGTTGTGATGACAGAAAACTTGTTCTAGCTAGTTGCTACTAAAATAGCAACTTAGTAGCATAACAAAATTAGTAATATAATAGAAAATTAAGATATTAGTTTATTAATAGTAAATTATTTTCATGAAAAATGTAAGACTAAATACAATTGTAACAGCATGTTTTATTTGTTATCTCTAACTTCCCTTTTTTTTTCTTTGCCTTACCTTATAAGTTTTGTATTATGAGAACAGGAAACTTATCCTTGCTTGTTCTTAACACAGCAAACAGGTTTTCTTCTTTCATGAGCTATTCTTTTACTTTTACTTTATTTGAAACTGTGTCTTATGCTCATGCATGCAGGTACATGCTGTATGAATAGTTCTTATAGTTATACACATGCTTGTTCTCTTATAGGTTTAGAAACACAGTTTACAATAAATATGTCAATCATTTTTAGTTTAATAAATTAATTAATTGTATTTTGCACGATGTCAGCTTTATAATCTAGAAATTTTAACAATGAGTTCAATGAACAATAAAAGCAGTATGATCTTATAATTTGATGTTGAATGCACTGCCGGATAATCATATATGGCTACTGCCAATTATTCTGCAAAATGCCACATACAGCATGTTCAACCAAATATCCATTGCATTCCAAGTATCTTATATTACACTAAATAGAAATGAATTTTTAAACTCTTGCAATACTAAGATACATATTACTAAACACAGGAAAACCTAATAAAACAAAAAAGCAGGAATCGAAACAAAGAAAAAAAATCACTTTTGTCTTACAGGTTTTGTCTTAGCTGGTATTGAATTCTTTTCTTCAGGACCATGAAATTTTCTGTTTAAGGGTACAGATTACAAAAAATTCTTAATTTTCTTGAATTTTAAATTTCCTGCTTACACAACAAAACAGACTCAGACAATTCTGAAAACAACTAATTTATACAGTCTCACTGAACAGAACCTAAACCTTTAGACAGGGCCTTTAAGTTTGTAAATTATACCATACATATATGTTGCATTATGGCAACATTGGATTATTTTTTTAGTTGGAATGAAGTAACTGGCTGTCACAAAATCAGTAGTGGATCATGTCCAGCAGTAATAGAGTAGTATAAGTTGTCAGAACAGGTAAATTCAATCCTGTTGTACTAGTATAACGAAGATTAGAATCCTGTCGTGTTAAAAACTACGACATTGATGTTATATGATGATTATCAGCCGACGAGTGAAGGCCATGGAATACATTTTTCCATAAAAGTTTCCCCAGAAATAATCGAGACAAAACATAAAGACAGCTCATCCTTTTATTAAAACATCATTCGTCGGTGCAGTTTCCACCAAGAATATTAGCCATCGCTTCATAGTAGTAATTTAGGGATGAACAAAGTTGTAGATAATCGAATACGTGGACGGTGACCAAGGAGTGGTATGAAAAATGGAAATCCGACTAGAATCTGCTGAAACACAGTGAGCATCGGCTTTTTGTGCGTCAAGTGTAGGAATACAAATATGACATAGGTCGCACTCTCAACCTATTAATAATTAAGAATACCATGCCATGGAAATAGCGCTGACAGAGCGAGTGGATGAATTTGAAGGTAAAAAGGATAACCCCGGAATACGTGCGGGAAAATAAAATGGAAGCTAAAAGAACATTCTAAAAGAAAAAAAAAGCGGAAATGGAACATTTAATTTATTAATACTAAAAGCGTAAAATTTAAGTAATTTAGACAAGTGAGACATTAAATTAAAGGGAATTTAACAGAATTAACAATAGAGATTATTTAAGAATAAGGATTTAGAAGGAATTTAGTGAATATAAAGTAGTAATTTAGAATAAGATAAGGAAATCGCGGAATTAGATCTAATACTGTAACATATATATGTGAAACTTTTCTTTAGTTTTCTCAGAATGCAGCTTTTAAAACTTTAGGTACATTTTTTATAAAATCTAGTAAAACTATAGAGTTAAAACCTTGTGTGCTTGTATAACTAACATTTCTTTAAAACTACTAAAATCATTAATGTAACTATAATATTATAGAAGATACACTGGAATGTAAATATATATAAATTTCTCCCAGGATTTTTTGAATATTTGAATAATTACTTTCTTGTTTCTTTTTGAGAAAAATGCTGCTTATTATTATAAAATAATACATCTTTAATATTAATGTAAGATTTGAAGAAGTTATCTGCAATATTGTTTTAGAAGAGCGAATCTAACAAATCTAAATTGCATTAAAACAAAAAAAGATTAAACTGATATTGTACTATATTATTTACAATGCCATATAAAAACTAGTATGTTGTGGCCATCACAAAACTTTCTTCTCTATAAATCACATCAATTAAATCATTTAAATAGTACAAGAAATAACAATGATTTAGCACCAATTCATATCAAAATATATCTGAATTTGAAGTTGGATGAAAATTCGTGCATTAGTTCTTGAGATAGAGCTATAGTGAAAATTCTGAAAAAATGTAGCATAGCAGCACCACCCGGTGAGCGATTTACACCAAAAGTAAACAGCACTAAACGATATCAAGGTATACCTGGATCTGCAGTTTGTTGAAAATCCAAGCATTAGTTTTTGCGATAAAGCTATTGCGGAAATCACAAAAAATACAGCATAGCAGCGCCACCTGTTGAGTGATTTACATCAAAAATTAAACAGCACTAATTTATACATCATTTCATTTCAAGGACTAACTAAATCTGAAGTTTGATGAAAATTCGTGCATTGTTTCTTGAGTTAGAGATATTGCGATAATCATGAACAATGCAGCATACCAGCGCCACCTGTTGGGCAATTTTCACAAAAAAGTAATCAGCACCAAACTATATCTTGGACTAACTGAATCTGAAGTTTTATGAAAATCCGTGCAGTAGTTCTTGAGATATAGCTATTGCAGAAATCGTGAAAAATGCCGCATAGCAGCGCCTCCTGTTGGGCGATTTTCTCCAAAAACTAATCAGGTTCAGTTTATATCAAGGTCTAACTAAATATGAAGTTTTGTGAAATTCCGTGCATTAGTTCTTGAGATAGAGCGCCCACAAAATTTTTGTCACATACAGACGCACAGAGTGACAGGTAGACATTTTCTAAAAACCATCAAATAGTGTTCTGGGCATTCTAAAACGTATAAATCCGTCGAAAACCGGAAGTCGAAATTTTTCACGAATCCAATACTGTCTTCTTGTAAAGATAGAAGAAAGTAAAAAAGTGTAACATAAAATGTAGATTACATATAACTAGTATGTTGTGGCTATCACAAAACTTTCTTCTATCTCATACATGTCAATACTTCAAAATTCACTATCTCAGTGCCAAATTAAATGGCAATGTGTTCATCATGAGAATTCTAAAAATATGAAATTCCATGCATTAGTTCTCGAGGTATGACTGTCGCTGAAATTGTGTAAATCCAGCAAAATTCAGCATAGCAGCACCACCTATTGGGTTATTTACACCAGAACCTAATTATCACCAACTTATGCCAACGTCTAACTGAATATGAAGTTTGAGGAAAATTTGTGCATTAGTTCTTGAGAGAGATGTATTGCTCAAATCATGACAAATGCAGCATAGAAGCGCCACCTGTTGAGCGATTTGCAACAACACATAATCAGCAGCAATATTAATCAAGTTATACTTAAATCTGAAGTTTGATGAAAATTCGTGCATTAGTTCTTGAGATAGAGCAATTGAGGAAATAGTTCAAAATGCAGCACAGCAGCGCCACCTATTGGGCAATTTACACCAACACGTAGTCAGCATCATTTCATATGAAGGACTAACTAAATCCGAAGTTTGATGAAAATGTGTGCATTAGTTCTTGAGATAGAGCTACTGCGAAAATAGCGTAAATCCTGCAAAATGCAGCATAGCAATGCCACCTGTGGGGCGATTTACACCGAAACGTAAACAGCATCTATTCATGTAAAGGACTAACGAAATTTGAAGTTTTATAAAAATCCGTGCATTAGTTCTTGAGATAGAGCTTTTGCGGAAATCCTGCAAAATGCTACATAGCAGCGCCACCTGCAGAGCGATTTACACCAAAAACTAATCAGCACCAATCTATATCAGGGACTACCTGAATATAAATTTTTATTAAAATCCGTGCATTAGTTCTTGAGATAGAGCGCCCACAAAATTTGTGTCACATACATACAGACAGACAGACTCACAGACAGACATTTTGTAAAAACATGTTTTTTGTAATCTCTGACCCATAAAATGTGTAAATCCATCGAAAACTGGAATTCGAAAATTTTCATGAAACCAATACTTTCTTCTTGTAAAGATAGAAGAAAGTAAAAATGTGTAGTATAATACTATAAAAATAAGTTATATTTTAAAATAAATAAAACTGAGAATGAAATGCATTGAATAAACTGTATAAAATATTTAAACACATGAAATTTTTGAATAGTTTTAAGGAGTTTTTTCCTTTTAATCTTTCTTTAAGGTGAATATGAAGATTCAGAGTTTACACTTTTAAAATGTTGAAAATACTTTATGAAATAAAGATTACTATTTAAAAAACAATCAGAAATTTAAAATACATTTTTTGTTTTCAAAAGAACATGCATAACATTGATATAGACATTGAAGATTATGAGCTACATATCAATGTTCAATCAGAATAACTGGGATTTCAGTTTTGAATTAGAGCAAAATACTGGAATTCCAGTGTATAACCAGAATACAATCATCCCTGCTGTAGTTAGACATTTGGACAGAGATACGTAAAAATTAAATAGATATACGCATGAAAGGATAAAGATTAAACCTTTTTTAAAACTTAAACCTTTTTAAAACTTAAAGTTTAAAAGTAAAAGTTCAAAATTTAAAACTCCCAAATTTTATTTAACTTTTGAAATGCCGTAGTCATTTGCCCCTGTTAACTTGGTTTTCCAACCCAACATTTATTACTTTCAGGCTTAAAAATTGATCCATCTTTAAGAATATGAAATGCTGAGTAAACGCAACTGTAAATTCCATCGTCTTCCCGTGAGCAGAGTTTGAGCCCAGATTTGCCAAACCCATAAAACGTCATAATGCCTGGATAACTTTCAGCCTATTAAATTAGATCACCTCCTATTTCTGTAGTACCGCACTCTAGCGGAAATATTCCATATTTAAGATGGGACAACGAAAAACCCGTGGCTTTTTACAACAATGATGTGCTAAAAGAACTGCCGCCCCTCGGCAGCGCGTTTGGGACGCGGTCCGCGAACCACTCTCAAGTCATCTGGACCTGGGTTTTGAAGGATCACCTGTAACTAGAAGGCCCAATAAAACCAGGTCAAAACGAACTCTATCTCCCCTTTTCTTGAACAATATTTACCCACAGTGAACATGCCACGACTACTTGAAAGGCAATGATGTTCGATGAACAAGCCATGTTTCGCAAGCGCCCCACCACAGTACCGGGCGTCCGGAGCGGGCCGCAATGCCCGAAAGCGCCCCGAGTCAGAGCATCCCCCGATGACGGGTTCCTGCATTCCTTACACGTATATAGCAAGAATTTCTAAAATTCATCTATTTTAAATGACAAAAACCTTTTCCTTGTATATATCTTTATAAATAAATTACGTGATTATAAACATCACACAAAATCAGCTTCACTGGCATTGTCTAGATGTCATCTGTTCCCTTAAAGAAAGATTTCATTGGCAGGTTTCATTACACACATTTTTTTTTTTAAATTAGACTTTTGTTAGCTCACATAATTTGCACATCTACATGTTTTTCACAACATCTACTTTTGAAAGAAATTTTCAGAAAAGAAAAAAGATATTGTGCCATTTTTGCATGAAGGATGTACAACAATTTGGATTAGAGAAATAAGATTTCATATAAATTTAAAAGTTTCTGATCTGTAGATATTCATTTTACATTCTGTATAGTTTGGTTATATGAACCAAAGAGAAAAATTTGCTCATATTTCATTATGCTTTTTTTTATAAACATTGCGTTAAAAAGCGTGCAAGAGTTGTAACAAAAGATGTCATTGGCCATGTTAGTTCTTTCCGGTGCAAATTAATCAATCAATATAACTTTAACTCAGACAAGCTACAGCAGTTTTTAAATTTAAAATAATCAACCTTGCAGGAGAGAAAATAATAATAATAAAAGCAATGGAGCTGCAGGCAGGTAATGGAAACTAGAGTATTTTGAAAGTAATTTTAATATTCAGTAGAACGAAAATTTAACCATGCCAAATATTTCTTTCTACAGAGAGGCTTTGCTGTATTCTGATCTTTTTGCTTGGTGTGGCTCCACTGGGGCTATCTATTTATATAAAATCCAAGTCTCTGTGTGTCCCTCACAATTCCGGTAGGACCGCTTCATTGAAATGAGTAATTGTTGAAAAATACTAATGCAGGGTTACCACAGTAGCGCCAAATGTTGGCGACAAAAATAAGTTGTCATATATGAAGCCAACTTGGCGATAGCTGGCTAATTTGGCGAAATTCCCATTTAAAACCATTAATCTTTCATAAAGGAGGTCACCGCAATTTAATGTAAACTCCGCTCTTTTAAGGTTTTTTTTTTTTTCAAAATCTATGGGTGAGAATTTAAAATGTAATATACGAAAATGTACATCTTTACATTTTCCTCCCGATGCTACTAATAAAATAATCGCCAATAGACGACGCTGAGCTCCTGTTTGAGCTTCTAATTGAGCGATTTTAATGTGCTTTAGATACTTTTCCAGTATAGGTGCATTGGCGAAGAAGGGAATTTGGCAACATATTTTCCGGGAACCTATACACTGACATGCATTTTTTTCAATAATTTATACGATTTATTTAACATATAAAAGCCATTTATCTAATTTTATACAGAAACAGAAGTAACTTGGACATAAAAAACATCAATAATATACATATAAAATACATGGTACTACTTAGTTATCCCGTCGATCAAAAATATATCACCAAACTATAAGATTAAATGCCAATAATAGTTGATCGTAAATGTCACAATCATATGACTTTAAGCAAGTTACACGTGTTTACGTCATCAAGTAATTTTTATTTCCACGTTTATTTGTATTTTTATTAATGTTATACTAATTCGTTTGCTCTTTCGTTATTTAAAATAAAAATTATGTCAATTTGCATAATTTGGCGGGTGGTTTGGCGATTTATATAATTTGGCGAAATTGGTCGACTAATTTTTCGAAATTGGTCTAACTAAATAGTGCCAAATGCATATATAATCAAACAAAAAAGCTCATCAAATTTGTTTTCATAGCTGTTTATATGATTTGACAACAAATCTCTCTTTGATGCCCGAATTACACCAAGCTTTTTTAAAAAACTCCAAAGCCCTAATAGTGGAAAACTACCAAATTGTCTATTATTTTGCGCTATCTGCGCTACAGGAAAGGGGGGTGGGCGAAAAGTTTAAACAATTTAATATTAAAGTTTCTGTAAAGCAGCATAAGACTATAAAATTAAGAATAAAATAAATGCAAAATAAGACTAAATATGAAAGGAAAATCATGCTTTAAGCATAGAATATGAAACGCTTTCCAACACTTCCTGAATCTTTTAACAAAACTTCGTTATTTAGGGAAATATGGTAAATAACATTACTAAGTAAACATTTTAGAAAACGCATATTTTTTTTTATTATTATTTCAGCAGTTACCGTCTATAGACAATAGTACCGTTATTACACATCACTGTTTAGCTAAAATTTAATTTAAACTAAAACACTCTTAAAACTACTGAAATCACATTTGCAGATATTATCATCCGTAGATGGTTATGTATCCAATTCTTTGCGTGACCCTGTATATCATTTGATCTATATTCTACAAACATTTTTTAGTAAACTAAATGTAGTTCAGCATAAAGATGCATAACTCTTTTAAAAACCACCTTCAAGCAATTTGCTCTCATGCTCAGTTACCTTACGAATTCTTTTGTATAGCCCTGTGTATGAATTATAGCATTTATATATACAGTATAGTATGCATAAGTATAGTGAAACATAAAAGCGCACATCATAATTAAAAATGCATTTCCAGCCATCATCGCCTATTTACAGTACTTCAGAGAAATGTTTCTTGGCGAGAAAGAAGTTTGGCAACGTATTTTCTCCTATTTACTGTTTTATACTCACAAGCAATTTTTCCCATGTGTATACAATTTATTTGGTACTACTTAGTTATCCCGTCGACCGAAAATATATCGCCAAACTATAAGATTAAATGGCAGTAATGGTTGATCGGAAATGTCGCATTCGCTTGACTTTAATTAAGTTACAAGTTTTTACGTCATCAAGGGATTTTTATTTCGACGTTTTATTTGTATCTTTATTAATGTTATGCTAATTTATTTGTTCTTTCGTCATTTAAAATAAAAATTATGTCAATTTGTATAATTTGGCGAGTGGTTTGGCGATTTATATAATTTGGCAAAATTGGTCGACGGGATAACTAAGTAGTACCATTTATGTAATATAAAAAAAGCTATTTATCCCTTTTTATAAAGATAGAGAGGTAATTTTTGCAGAGATGTCATATACGCATCGGGTTTGGAGTGATTTTTTTTCTGACGCCAATTTGGCAAAAATCTCGCTTTCGAATTACCAGTTACATATGTCTTTTAAAATTATTTGCTAATATTTTGAAAAGTAAATAACAATAAATAAATAAAAGTTTAGGCACAGATGTCATATTGGCGCGATTTTTATATGACGCCAATGTCATATGCGCAACGGATACTTAACTGGCGCCAAAGTGTCGTTATTTTGCTTGATATGTTAACCCGGATGGTGTTGTTTATGCTGTTTATGTTTTCGCCAAATTGGCGTCGGAAAAATATCGCGACAATATTAGGCGTGTATGACACCTGTACCAAAGTTTAATTAATATCTATAGAACAAAACAAGGTACTTTTCGGTTAGCCGGGCCCCAGTGTTATATTTACATTCATATATACATATATATGCACATATATGTACACAAACGCGCATAAATATATACATACATATCTATATATGAATGTAAATATAACACTGGTGCCCGGCTAACCGAAAAGTACACAAAACAGTTTATATAATTTGAAAAAAGCACAGATATCATATGGCGCGATTTTTTTTGGCGCGATTTTTTTTACCCCAATGCCATATACGCACCGGGTACTTAACTGGCGCCAAAGTGTCATTATTTTGCTTGATTGGGTAACCCGGATATAGATGATATAGTAAGGAAGTTTTCGCCAAATTAGAAAACAAACCATGTCAACCGGAAAAAACCGTGTCAATATGGGCCAACATTTATATGACATATCTGCCAAAAAAAAAAAAAGTAAATAAACAATTTATTAATAAATAAAAAACAATAACCGGGTTACCATATCAGGCAAAATTACACCATTTTTTCGCCAGTTAGGTACCCATATATGACATCTGTGAAGTAATTTGTATGTATAACAAAATATCATATATATTTAGAGATTATGTTTTTATGTATGTAAATACACATATAAACAAAAATAAAAGTTCATTAGATTTGTTTTCATAGATGTTTATATATTTTAGCAACATATCTCACTTTCTGATGCCCAAATTGCGCCAAGCTTTTTTTTAATGCAAAGTGCCCTATAGTGGAAAAGTACCTAAATAAATTATTAATAATAATAAATACATGTTTAAACAGAAATAAAAATTCATCAGGTTTGTTTTCATAGCTGTTTATATATTTTGGCAACATATCTCACTTTCTGAAGCCCGAATTGCGCCAAGATTTTCTAAAAAATGAAATATAATGGAAAAGTACATAAATAAATAATTAATAGAAATAACCAATTATATAAACGGAAACATTTTATTTCGAGATCAAAGCACTGTTTTTAATTTCTATTAAAAATTACATGTATCCTATGATAATTTCAGTTGAATTTAGGTTGACAGCTCAATATCTCATTCCATAAACCTAAACAAACACAAGTGATTCATTCATCGTGAACCGTGAAAAAATATTAAACCATTGAGGTAATCATTCACAAAGTAAGTTCTCCAACAATCAATGGACAATATTCTTATGACGTCATAGTAGGTAAAATGGTAGCCGTATCGTTTGTTTATGGTTTAAATTCACAAAGATTTTATTTTGTAATGGCTCTTAGTTACATTACTTTATTGTCATATTTATGGGCTCAGAACAAAAGCATATTTTTTCATTATTTAGTTATTAAATAAAATATATATATATAAATGTGTGATTTGAAAATTTTAAATAATTTTCTTTTTTAATACTAAAAAATAAGATTGGCGTAACAGCTGGTTTAAGTTAAATAAGTGTAACTGTTTAATTCTGTTTTTATATTCAAAATAACTGTATATATTAGATTTCAGTAAGCAAGATCAGGGACCGGCTAAACTTTGAATTTAGAGGAATTACAATGTCATTTCAGGACCTTTCTTTTGGAGAAGCTTTTCTAAATTCCACACATACATGGAAACTCTTCAGTGTTACAAATATTATTCCTAGGACTGACATAACATCAGAACGGCCGGTAATTTTACACAAGTTTTTGAAAACTACTTTATATCAGAAATTTTATTAAAAACTGGTAACGTCTTTGTTATAGCGGCCCACACAATTATGATTATGACAAGTTGTAGCCAATTTCGCTAACGTCGTAACTAAGATCGTGAAGCACACACGTATAATACCATTTCATTAAATCGTATACGATAGTTTAATAGTTTTTACCTTTTTTCAAGTATGTAATTTATTTATTTTTAAGAATTAACAATCTAAATTGTCCAATATATGAATTTAAAAAAATGTAAACAAAGATTGAATAGATATGACTGCAAAAAGCATCAAATCTGCATAACACTTGGAACCAAACTGTGCAGATTAGTGGTCTTCTACTGTACACAGTTTTTCGTAAATGTGTTTCGTTCTTAAAATGTGTTATTTTTATCTACCACTGCGGAACAAGCGATAAAAACTCATATTCTTGCACATGAGTGGTATATGTCTTTATATCTAATTTTCCGTCATTTTTGACGGGCTACCTTTCTAGTATATAATAATAGCCTAGAGTGTAAAAGGTCAAAATTCGATTAGATTTTTTAAATAAAGTTGAATTTTCATCTAGTTCAGAAAATAAAAATGTTCTAACTACAAAACTACAATGTATTTTAATTTACATTATTAATGTATTGTGATCTAAAAAAATACATTTTTTTCCTCTAATTTTTTATTAAAACAGGAATAGAAATAGAACTTAATATTATTTAAAAGCAAATACCAAAATGATGCAAAATGTTTTTAATCCTCTAGTTTTCATATCGAGGAAATTGCCAAAGAAGTGTGAAAATGAATAAATAATAATTATTTGATACGATATAATATACGAAGCCCAGTGGCGTAGTGGTCAGCACATCTGACTGCCACACTGCAGGTTGAGAGTTAGACTCTCAGCTGGGCAAGGTTCACTCAGCTTTTTATTCCTTTGGGATAGATAAAATGAGTATCAAGCTAGCTTGGGAACTAAACAACTAGGGTCGCGCGTTAGGCTGACTATCTGGCCAGAACATATGCTGTATTATCAGGGCCCAGGGTCAAGAAAACAGGGATGGTTACTGTATACCCTGATCCTTCATGGATCGTATAGCCACATGTTTTTTTTTTAGTTTTAGTTTAGATATAATATACGATATAAATTTCAGATACCTAAAAAGCACACATCTCAAAATCACAAATTTTTGACTTCTGTCATTATATTGTTTTTTACCCATGGAAAAATACACATGCACATTATGACCTACAGTTTGTTTATCACATATTAGTACAAGTGCTTCAGTTTACATGTACAATTACAAGATTTACATACATACAGTTTATTCTTATAAAATAATAATAAAAGTAATGCAGGAAACCTGAGAAAAAAAAAAAATGAATACATACATTATCTCAAGTTTTTGAAAATCATAACTAGACTTAGAAACAGTTGCAGCTGTAGGTCACTGAAAATGTTAAAATCTATCACAAACCCTTTTATTTATAAATATGGTTTATATAAAAGATAAATTCTATCAATATTTTTAAGTGCCTCAGAAAAACCATTATGTAACTGAATATATTTTTTTACATTATTTCAGATTTCACATGCTACCATAAAGATTAAATGTGCAATAGAGATTTAAATATAATAATAATAAATCAGCAAGCTATCGAATGTGAATTTATTTCTAATTTGCAAAAAGCTAAATTAATTACTCTTTGTTTTCTTGAAAAATTCTATATTTTTTAATCCTCAATTTTGAAATACGAAGTATTTTATATGAATCCATTTAACTCAATAGTAGTTAAACACATTTAAGTTTTAGTTCCAAATAAAAAACTATGTGCATAAAAAGGGGGAAGGGTTGTATTTTGTGCCAATATATTAAGAAAGAGAAACAATGTAGAAAGACCCAAATATAAATATGTATAAACGCATACAGCCGTTTCGAAACCTCTAAGTTTTCATCATCGTGTGCGCATGAGATCGACTCTGCAGCTATTTATCAACCGTGAGTTGCACTCTGCCGTTGACAGTCGAGCTGTAAGGTATGCCTTTGTGGCTCTCTGTCTCCCCCCCCCCCCATTCTTTAATCCAGAGTTTTAATTTCATCTTTAATTATAAGCACTGATGATGAAACCTTGGAGTTTTTGAAATGGCTGTACATGTTTTATACATATTTATATTTGTGTTTTTCTATGCTGTTTCTCTTTCTTAAAAAACTATGTACAGGCAAAGTTCTTTAATCCGCACAAGTTGAGACCAAAGGTTGTGCAGATTATAGAATATTGCAGATTATAGAGTATTATATAGATTATGAGTCATTTTATTTTTCCTGGAGATCATTCTAATACCATGTTCAGTATAGTATAAGATAAATATGAAATCTAATAATTTAATATGCTGTCTCATAAAATGTAATTTTTCAATAAGTTTTTTCTTTCCCGTGACCAATTGCTGAAGTTCGTGTTTTCTTCAACAATCTTTGACGAAATTCATGTTTTTTACAACGATCAATTTATGAAATTCGTGCTTTTATTTTCCGTGTCCATTTGTCGAAGTTTGCAATATTTTTCAGTGACAGACTGGCAAAATTCACTGTGATTCCGCGATCTTTTGACGAAATTTGCAATATTTTTCCTTGATTGTTAACTGAAATTCGCAATTTTTTTCCAAGGTCATTTTACGAAATTCACAATTTTTTTGTGATCAGTTGCCAAAATTTACAGGGTTTTTTCGTAATTATTTAACGATATTTTTCAATGATCGTTTCACGAAATTCATGTTTATTTCCACAATCATTTGATGAAATTCATGGGTTTTTTTTTTTTTTTTTTTTTTTTTTGCAATCAATTACTGAAATTCGCGTCTCTTTCTGCAATCATTTCATGATTTTTTTTCAATGATCTTTGACAAAATTCATGTTTTTTTCTTTGATCGATGAAATTCGCATTTTTTCCCCGCCATCATTTGCCGACATTCTCGATATTTTTCAACAACAGATTGGCAAAATTCGCAATTTTTACTGATATTCATGACTTTTTTCCAAGAACGTTTCACGAAATTTAGCGATTTCTTTCCCAGAATCGTTTGTCGAAATTCATGTTTTTTTTTCAGTGATTAATTTACGAAATTCGAGATTTTTTAACGCAAGTATTTGTAGAAGTTCGCAATGTATTTCAGTGACAGATTGGCAAAATTTGTGATATTTAGTTTTGCTAAGCAATGCGGATTATAGAAAATTGCAGATAATGGGTGAGCGGATTATCGATCCTTTACTGTACTTCTATATATTTTATCCACTATGTTAGCTTTGGTTTAAACATTTTTGTGGGATTTTAAATCAAATTAAAAAGAGAGAAAAAAATTGTGACTCTACTTGATTTTCTATACATTGATTGATGTATGTATCCTGAAAATTAATCATATATATTTCTGACACAATGGAATCTGTTAGATTTGAAAGCTAGGCTTCCCACTTTGAAACTGAAGACTTTAACCTCTGAGCTACAAATGCTTGATTACATCAATGAAATATTAATAGCTTATACTCTGTCACATTTCCTTGGTGATTTTCCATATAGAATCAGTTTGAAAATGGTTTTTAAAAATGTATTAAATACCCAATCCACTGGCCGATTTATATGAAAATCTATACAGTTCTTGTAACAGTGGTTTATAACATATTTGCAAAATAGGAACTCATACTGTTTGGGAATTATTGTGTTTTTCACTCACAGACACACAAATTATGATCACAATACTTTCCTTACACAAAGTGCTTGGAAATTTTAAAAATCCGAAGATTAACAATCAGAAATAAAAAGATAAGAAAAATTAAATGTATAACTTATATAATTCAATGTAAAAACTAAACAAATACTAAATACATCTGAAAATATTTTTCAATATAACATTAGTAGCCATACTGCCTATTATCTTGTGACTTTAAATAAATATGCTGTGAAACATTAGGGATAATACTAAAATGTAAAAAAAAAAAAAAAAAAAAATAGATATTTTAACATGATTATTAGAGGTAAATTTACCATATAATTACTCAGGTATGATTTCATATATATTCATTATTTTTGTGACAATAGTAAAGAAAATACAGTAAACTCTTAAGACAGAATTGACCAGGACCGAGAAAAGTTTTCGTTATGGATAAGACAGTACTGCACCTTAGATAAATTTTAATCTGTCTATGGCTTTGCCAGGATGTGAAAATCTTTGTGAGTAAAACAGATTTTCATCTTAAACAAAGTTCACCTCAGACAGAGTTTAGTGTAAAGCAAAATAACATTGATTCTTACATAGTTAAAAAAATTTAATAATTAAAAAAAAAAAAAACACATGCACTTCAAAAACTATAATGCAAAGTTACAAATAATAAATAAGAAAAGAAAAAAATCTACATTAAATAAAAGCTTTACATGAAGGTATTTGCATTAAAAAACAGAATATTCACAAGCAATTATAAAATTAATCATTTAATTGAGTAAAATCCTTTAAAAATTTTATTAAAACAGTATTTAAGTTACCACATAAATAATAGTGGACACTAATCACATCAAATATTTGGCACAGACTGGCATAATGTGCAGGATGATACAAAATAAATGTTAAGAGTTAGTTATAAGAATTGTAAAAAGTCTCAATTATGAAGATTTCTTATTTTTCTTGATATATATTTTTTTCTTTCTCGCGGTTTTATTTTTACTAAGGAATTAACTTATAAACTTTGTCCTTAGCCAAAATAGTCTCCCTCCGTTGACATTGAAAATAACTATTAAAAAAGTACCATAGATGACAGTACATACCCAATCCTAATTAGATAGGTTGGGAGAAATAAAGCCAATTTGTTTTTAAGATATAACCAATTTTTTTCAGTTGTGAAGTTATTGAATCTTTTCCAATTTATTAGTACCATATGGAGTTTGGCAAAGTTCACAGTGTAACGTAACTCTGTGGTCATCATAAATAAGGTAAGGGAAAGCTAAATTATAATTATAATACAAATTTTACACAGCTTTAACGTTATATTTAATAAAAAGAAATGCACTATTTTAGCAAACTAAATACCAAAATCTTTAAAAATTCAAAACTTAGTTTTTGTCTCCTACACAGAATTCCCCTTCATGGTCTTAGCATATTTATTTATGACTGGTAATGGTCTAGTTTCTCAGTTATTTTTCAAATACTGTGTGCAGTATAAAAAGGTCTCAAATACAAAGAAAAGTTTGAAAAGTAATGAAATTCTGATGTGCATTGTTTTCAGATAATTACATTCTATAAATTCAACAGTTTAAACTAATTGTGTTCTTTCTGTAAGATAACCCTTAAATGTTTTGGAGAAATTTGATTTTTTTTTTTCTTAAAAGAAGGAGGAAAAAAAAAAAACCCTGATTAATTGTAATTCAGAAAATTTACATTTTTTAAACTAGAGTATAATTACAGGATCGCTCCCTCTTTTTTCCTTGAAAGAAAATGTTACATGTCAAACTATTTACACAAGCAATAGGAAAAAAGAAATTACAAAAATTGGATATAATGTCTTTGTCTACATTAACAAATCCAAATATTGATACTTAAAAATTAAGGATTTAAAAAAAAAAAAACTGTAATAACAGCAATGATAGTTATTATTTTCAGCTATTTATATTAGCTGATAGTTTATTTTTAAATGAACGAAGGAACAACATGTGTTTAGTTCAAGTTGTTTCATTAGCAACCATTTTTATTAAGTCAGAGAGCTTTAATTAAAAACTGTTTGGGTACTTAGTGTGTGAGTACATTTTTAAAGTTTTACAAATAATTTTTCAGGCAGATATTATCTCTGGGTCAGGTAAAAATCATTTTGATTGCAATTAACTTACTTTTCAGTGTATTATAAAACTGGAAACTGTGGCCAAATCTCTGATTGCTGTATATATTTTTTTCCTGTTTAACTTAATGTTTCTTTAGGGTTTGAAAGTAATTTGGGGGGGGGGGGGGGGGAAGAGAAATATCAAAATAAATATTTTATTAACAACTATAAGTTTTAAGATCATTGAGTTCGAAGAAGAATTGATTGCATACAATACATTTCTGTCAACAAAATAAATCAAAACACTCATATTTGTAATTTTAATTAAATAATCAAAATTCATAAGTGTATAAAAATAAAATTATTTCAAAACAACATGAGATTATAATTTTAAAATATCACAATTTTTTTAAAATGCATTTTAATACACAAGAGGACTAGAAACTAAAAAACTAAATGAAAAGTCATCATCACAATGCATGTCTTTTTTTGGCAAAAAACGGAACATTTAAAGTACAGGATGTTAATAACCAAGCCAAGCCATACAATAACATAATAAATATTGTAATTGTCATGCTAATAATGTAATGGCTGAGTGATGTTCCAATGTCAAGCCAGCTACCAGAGTCTTTCACCATGAAGAAGAAATGCTGAAATATAATATAAATAAATGCATGGGGAAAATTCTAGTTACACAAAAAAATTACAAAAATTATTTTTTTTTTCAACAATTGCCTTATGAGCTATGAAAATTGAATTAAAATACAATTCCTAATACTCTGATATCAAACATCATACTGTTGCAATATTAATTATGACATAAACATAATTCTATAAATGCTTATTGTCTTATATTAATTGTTTTATTTATATAATTTGTAAGGATAAAAAAAATTAATATATGCTAAATTCATATAATAATAATAATTCTGTTATCTTTAAAATTTTTTGAAACACATTTAAATATCACAAATTATTTATCCTAACCTATTATTTTTTCCTCAATCATACTGATTGATAAAGATATCATACGAATTGAATTTTTTAACTGAGCGAAAAAATGCCCAATCTGGGATTCGAACACAGAATCTGACTGAAATTGCCAATGCTCTATTGAGCTACCTGAACCGACAACTGGTGGGCATATTTTACTCAAATAATCTTACTGCAATAGCATCTGGTTTGCCATGTAGAGAGCTCATTTCAGATGCCTATATGACATCAGGTTACCTGAGTGAAATATACCCGCCAGTTGTTGGCCCAGGTAGCTCAATTGGTAGAGTATTGGCAATTTAAGTCAAAGGTCTGGGTTCGAATCACAGCTTGGGCATTTTCTTGCTCAGTTGGAAAAATTCAATTCATATAATATCTTTACCAATCAGTATGATTGAGGAAAAAATAATAGTGTATCTTCATACCCATCGTTTAAAGGAGTTCCATTATCTGCGGTTTACTCTGTTGAGTGTGTTTGGTACATGGCAGAACTGATGATATTGCCAATAAGGTTACCTCAGCAAAATATGCCTGCTGGTTGTCGGCCAAGGTAGCTCAATTGGTAGAGCATTGGCAATTTAATTTTCAGGGTTCGAATCCCAGCTTGGGCATTTTTTTACTCAGTTGGAAAAATTTAATTTTTATGATATTTATCTCTAAATATAATTTTACGTTGATATCTTACGAAGAAATAAATAATGGAAATATTGTGTTTATAACAATGAACATAGTTTAAATTAATATTCACCATAAAAATTCAATGATACATTCAATTGAATGCATATTGAATGTGATCTTTATATGCATCAATAATGATGTGGATAAACATAACTAAGTATAACAAATTCTGATATAAATTAGTACACACAAATTTATACAGATAAATGATTTTTTAAATCTCTTACAAAGTAAAATAACAGCACTGAATAATGCAATGAAAAAGATAATCATTTACAACCAAATACTGAATATGAACCAAATGGTTTTTGGGTGCTATAATGTATAAATTAAAAGCATGCAATTTTGTAACTAACATTAAATCCTTTTACTACAATTATGTTAAAATGATGTAGTTTTTCAATTCTTTTCATTTTCTATTAATTTAGCATAGGGCTTTTACTGTGATAGTGAAACTACAGAATTCTGCAGGAACCAAATGTAAATAATGTTATGCTTAAAAAGAAAAAAAAAATGCTTGAATATTACAAGCAACAAGAAAATTTCACAACAAGACTATAAATTTATATCTTAATAAAAAAAATATGTTTAAAACATGAAATTACTTACCAAACCCATAAAATCTGACATCAATAAAATGAGAAGAAATAAAGCTCGGGATGAAACTTTTAATGTAACAGTAATAGCTCGAAAAGCACAACTGACCAGAATAAATGGAATTACAATCTGTTAAAGTAAAAAATGCTTGCATTATTTTAAAAGTGGTTCTAAAAGCAATAACAATCATTTTGAAAGATACATTTCAATTAACGTTTTAAATTTCAATTAAAATTTTCATCAGCATAATATTTCCAAGAACCATCAATAATAATAAGGTATCTGCAGATAATATGATCACCATAAGGTTAGAAATTTTTAAACGTTAGTAATAAAACATTAGTTATAACGTTAGTCAAAAATATATATAATAAAAAATGAATAACAAAACAGACTTTTTTTAGTACTGGTATTATTATTTTTTTTTTTAATCAGTCAAAATTTATATCTGTAGCAGTTTGGTTAAAAAAATGTGAGTTCATGAAGATAGTATGGTCATATGCAGGTCACATGCCCATAGGTGAAATAAAATGAAAAGGAATATAATTAATGCATAAAAAAACAACAATTATCACAAAACCCAAATTATTTTTTTCAAAATTTATAAAAATAATGAAAAAATAACAAAGAAAATTTAGAACAATTTTTAAAGCAATTTAAAAAAATTTACGGTAAGAATTGTTTATTTTTTAACTACATATGTAGGGCAAATAAAATTCTTTGTATCTTTACTAGTAATCCGACACTTTCCTTGTGTTCATAATTATGCCAAGCAACACAATCTCATACATGCAGCTTTTTCCCCTGATATGGCCATATTGGCAACAAAAACCAGTTTTATAAACATGTTTGTAAATCTGTCTGAGAACTCCAACATTAAATTTATTTATACAGTTAAAAAGGCCATTAAACAAGTTAAAACATCATGTATAGAAATTAGGGATGCACCAAATATTCGGTATTTGGCCATGTTACCGAGTATTGGTGTGATGGATATATATTTTGTAATATATTAATCCAATATAATGGGCCGTTAATTAAAAGTAAAATTAAATTTGAAATTCCTTTTTAGTTACAATGCGTTGTGTAATATTGCAATAAGACCCTTCGTTCTTTGAGGTCAGCAATTGTAAAAAAATAGAAATAAATGAAACTTCTTACTTGGATCGTGTAGTCTGTAAAATAAATGAAGAGGAGACTTGTAAGCATCAATTAATCTTTTATTTCATCTTGAAGGAGAGAAGAAAGGGCTTCCCGTTGGTCACCGTTCATAAATTAATTATTGCCAATAAAAACATCTACTCCACTAGAAGATAGCTATTTCTTTTAAAATTAAAGTGCAGCATGAATCAAGAAATTATTAAGAAATAATTTAACCGGAGTTGTTAAAGTAGTACACATCGTTTACGCAAAAGCTTTTCACCGGATTCCACATTCATCGGCGTCGGCAGACCGGAGCCGGAGCCCGCGATCTTTTTAAAACCAAAACTAAGTCATGACAGCTCTCCAACAAAACAGATTCTGATTTAAAATTAACTGAATTTTTAATTTATAGTAAGAATACGGGGACTTCAAAAGTTACTGAAAGAAAAGATTTAAATCTATTAGAGAATTTAAAATATTAGGTAATGTCTTAATAAACAAATCCGAAAGAAAACATTTAAAAAGCTTTGTTTTAATTTGCTCCCCGCACAGCGAATGGACACACCTCCGAAAGATCAAACACCCATTCAATGCATATGCCGTGAGAGACTTGCTCCGATGACGTCATCACAATCGTACAAAGTTCAAAGGAGAAGCATCCCATGCCAGGGGCAGCCGAACGTCAGCGAACTTGCCGATGTGCGGTGAAGCGAAATCGCACGCGCAAAAATAAATATGGATTTAAGCTTAAAGAACATCGATGAATAACGCCAAAAGAAATAAAACAGTAGCATAATTTAAACACTGTGAGATTTCATCTCACAATACCCCCATTTACCGAGTAAAATTTTGGCAGAGCAAGTGATGTAAAAGGTAAAATGAAATAAAAAACTTTTACAGAAACGGGATGACAAAATTTTAAATGCCAAAGACAGAGAAAAAAAATCAAAGTTAAAATATTAAAATAAAGCCAAAAGTTAAACTGCTGCAAATAAAATTAGTGGTGACCAAAAGGGAAGAGAGAAGAAAAAGAAATTACATCAAAAGTATACATAGTCAAAAAGTATACATAAAAAAAATGCCAAATCTTTCCATTTATGGCAATTGCAGTATGATGTAATAAACTTATCTTCACAAATACTTAAGTACAAATGCTAAAGAAAATGAGAATTAGCATATATAAAATTCTATGTATTACTTAATTAAAAATGCTAAACAAAATCAGAATTAGCATATCTAAAATGAGAATTGGCATATATAAAATGAGAATTGGCATATATAAAATGAGCTCATTATCAAACATTTAATTAAATTGATATACCATATAAGAAAAGTTGCACTTTAGAAGCAACCAAGATCAAAATAACTTTAGTATTTGATCACAGCCTAGGACTTATAACTTATAAAATAGAGCATTTATTTTTTTTTTAATTACTCTAAACTGGCCATACATAAAAAATATCTTTAGTAACATTTTCACAATAGGATATTCATCATTTTTTTTTTTTTTTAAATTCAATTTAGTTTAATTTAGTACTAAATATTTTGACTTCAAACAACCAGCTGTATTCCACATAAACAAGTAGCCAAATCGTGCACTAAATGACCACTCACATGTAAAACACAGATAGTTAAAGTACTTGCAACAATATATATATATGAGAGAGACATGTCTAAAAGGAATTAAGTGTTATATTGCTGAAACATATACTCTTACTACTTTTCATAGAACCTGAAAATATGTATTGCAAAAGCAATATATCAACAAACACCAATACTTTTTGTATTATTTACTCATCAAAAATTTTCAAAGTATATACTATTCTTTAAAATATGAGACATCACTTAATACAATTTTTAAATATGCATAAAGATAAACTCATAAATTTATAGATAAATAGACAAACCATGGTTGAATAAGTAGGTTTTTGGTTGAGTGGGTGGGGACCCCCAGAAAAAAATAAATGCTTTCACATACAATGAAAGAAAATTGACACTATCATGGGAAATTTAAATTTTTAAGTGTACCATAATACTACATGTGTACATGTACTCATTTACATAAAATATTTCATGCAGAAAAATCAAGAGAAATATGTAAAAAAAATACTATCATCCACAATCATAGAACAATATACACTGTGACTACTCATGTTTTACTCAAGATTTCAGGTGGCTTGGATTTTCCCTAAACAAGGCTCCTGACACCTTGTGCAAAAAGAAAAAAATAACTATATACACTAAATAGCACAATATACCATCCCATAACCGGAAAAACAACAGCAATGTCCTTCTTTACAGATCCTTGATTCCTTAGCGTTATAAACACAATTTAAAGTTTGCATGAAAAATAAATAAATGTTATGAGAGTTCAAAAACAAGCTGACAGTTTTGGTACACAAAAAAAGGACATCAGTTATGTGTATTGTTGCAAAGGTGTAAACATTGTGTTTATCATGTAGAAACAAACGCACATCTCTAGATGACATACACAAGAAGGCAACATCAACTTAACAGTTGAATAGACATTATACAGGAACACTGGACGAGAACCTTTTTTTTTGGGCGACAACACAACATCTGTGTGCTTGACTTCTTTTGAAGCTAATTATTAACTTTTAGCAATCACTATTTTGGACACACTAAAAGGATGAATTATAGAGCACTGAAGTAGACAAAATGATGTTATATTTGGTGAAAAATCGAAGATTCACACACACATCTTGGGTAAAAAATGAGACATAAGTAGGTAGGTGATGATATCAATAAGCACTTTTTCTTTAAACTTCTTAGTAATTTTGAAGATTCACTAAGGAACACTTCTATATCAAAAGGCGCTGTTAAATAGTTACTAAGAACTGTGCTTTTCTTTTCTTTTTATGTAATCTTTGTATAGGAATTGATTTGATGCTTAAAAAATTTTAATTTCTTCATTAATAATAAATCTTCAGAATTCATTCAATTAATTACTTGTGTAAAAATATGAGGCATATGACAACATAAAAATTTAGAGACTTTGGGTATATTCACAAATGAAAACAAAGGCACAATAAAATTTTTGAAATATGGGGAATTTAGACAGAAAATAAATTGATCTTGAGAATTCCTGAATCAAAATACAGCTCTTGTAACTGCAGGTAAATGTATGAATCAATATTGAAAGTAACTAATTTTATACTATTTCATAAATTTTCTTGATTTAGCAAAAAAAAAAAATTTGCAAAAAAATAGCAACACTGACTTATAGGAGCAGACAAGTCAACCAATCCACTTAGTAAGGATAAATTACATCTCACAAGAGAAAAGGCAAACCAACAACACTTCCATAATCAGGTCTTGTGACAGCTGTTACTTGAGAAAACATCTGAGATTACACGTAAATCTTACTTAGCTTTAAAGACAAACATCGAAGATATTGAATTGAATCAGACATTGTAAGGATAAAATGACTCAAACATGACATGACTCCTTTCAATAATCACTTCAGCGTTGAAAATGAAGCATAAATTTAAGAGTTATTGTTATAAAACAATGAGTTGAGCAGGTAAGTATTAATACATATATCTTCTATCATCAAACAAGGAAAATACTAGAGAAGAGGTCAGCACAAATGGATACAACACATCAGTGAATGGCCAACTTCATCATGTAAGAAACTGTTTAAACTGAAGCAAAGTTTTTTGCAGGTGAGTATATATATTTTTTAACAGGTTGGAAGAGCAGCATATGTAGAGAGACAGTCTTTAAATATGCAAAACAGCAGTGACACACAGTTAAATTATTGCAGAGAACACTGACAATATGAGAACTTATTTTAAAAACTGCATAAAACCATAAAAATTTTTTTTAAGTAGATGATGTAAAATAATTTCAAGAATATAACTGTAACAGGAATGAAGTAGCCCCATGCCTACTTCTTCTCAAGAGTAAAAAAAAAATAATGCTGCTTTCATTCTTTTTCTGAGAGCAACATGAGAATCTCGTCTGTTGAAAACTGTCATAGTCTGCACATACGATGAAGTGGAAAGGTCTCATTTTCAAAATTATAACTTGCCATAAGAATATATAAAAAAAAGAAGCAACATGAATTTTTCAAATATAAAATTTTGTCAACTGAGAATGCTTTTAGAAACAACATGAGAACAGTTGTATAATAAATGTGAAAATATTCTTAAATGCATTACATTCTTAATTTGTAAATTGCAGATTATCTTTGCACTAAGCCAAACTGTATGATTATAATAGAACATCACAGTCCAGATGGCATAAGAATAAATCTATGAACAAACTCTTGTATTCAAATTATTGTTAAACAAAATATCTTGATTTGAAATTTGTAGAACAGAAGCATAGAAATCTCCAAGAATGTTATATAGGATATTGGCAACTACTAACTTCTGTGAAGAATTTCAGCTTTAGAATAATAAGTATGACATTAGAATAAAATTTCTCAGCACCAGTAATCATAATTTCAAAAATAATGCTTCTTATAAATATATATAGAATTTACAAATTTGTTGTAATTTAATAGTGCCATAAAAAATTTTAATTTAAAAACCCAAAGTCATAGCCTCTTAAAATATGAAATATGTTTTTGAGAACAATTTTTTTTATTTCAAATTCATTAGAATTTTTCTAAGAACAATATATAATTCATTTCAAATATATATATATATATCAAGTAATCATTCTTATGTTCTCTAATAATTCATTACAAATAAAAGAATATGTAGATGAAATTCTTTCAAATAAAACTATTTAAATGGAATAATAATTATGCATCATCAAAAATATGACTATTCTTCAATAGGAAATTGATCTTAATTTAAATAATTGTTTAAAAAAAATATGGGAAACTTAGTAAAATATATTATATTCTTCAAGATGGAGCAGAACAAAATTATTCTAGAATTATAAAATTTAATTCATCAAAGCAGAAAAAATCCTTGCAAGAAATTTTTTTGAGAACAGAAACTTCCAATACTAAAAAAATATTGTCATATGTAGTTATGCAAAAATTCTTGCATAAAATATTCCATATTTCTTTAAAATTCACTAAAAGAATAAATCTTGAATACTATTGAACACATCAAAAACTTTTTCAAAAGTTATTCTGAGAACAAAAGTTCTAAAATATTACGAATTTTCTTCAAATCAATCTAAATTTTTCTTCAGAACCACTTTTTTTGCGGCACCAAACGTGATGGATATATATTTTGTAATATATTAATCCAATATAATGGGCCGTTAATTAAAAGTAAAATTAAATTTGAAATTCCTTTTTAGTTACAATGCGTTGTGTAATATTGCAATAAGACCCTTCGTTCTTTGAGGTCAGCAATTGTAAAAAAAATAGAAATAAATGAAACTTCTTACTTGGATCGTGTAGTCTGTAAAATAAATGAAGAGGAGACTTGTAAGCATCAATTAATCTTTTATTTCATCTTGAAGGAGAGAAGAAAGGGCTTCCCGTCGGTCACCGTTCATAAATTAATTATTGCCAATAAAAACATCTACTCCACTAGAAGATAGCTATTTCTTTTAAAATTAAAGTGCAGCATGAATCAAGAAATTATTAAGAAATAATTTAACCGGAGTTGTTAAAGTAGTACACATCGTTTACGCAAAAGCTTTTCACCGGATTCCACATTCATCGGCGTCGGCAGACCGGAGCCGGAGCCCGCGATCTTTTTAAAACCAAAACTAAGTCATGACAGCTCTCCAACAAAACAGATTCTGATTTAAAATTAACTGAATTTTTAATTTATAGTAAGAATACGGGGACTTCAAAAGTTACTGAAAGAAAAGATTTAAATCTATTAGAGAATTTAAAATATTAGGTAATGTCTTAATAAACAAATCCGAAAGAAAACATTTAAAAAGCTTTGTTTTAATTTGCTCCCCGCACAGCGAATGGACACACCTCCGAAAGATCAAACACCCATTCAATGCATATGCCGTGAGAGACTTGCTCCGATGACGTCATCACAATCGTACAAAGTTCAAAGGAGAAGCATCCCATGCCAGGGGCAGCCGAACGTCAGCGAACTTGCCGATGTGCGGTGAAGCGAAATCGCCCGCGCAAAAAAAAATATGGATTTAAGCTTAAAGAACATCGATGTATAACGCCAAAAGAAATAAAACAGTAGCATAATTTAAACACTGTGAGATTTCATCTCACAATTGGGTTTGGCCGAATATCAACTATTCAGCCTGCCAAATATCGAAATATTCGGCCGAACCGAATAGTTAAAAGAAACTTTTAAAACATATTTTATAAACCTTATACAACTTCTACGTTTAACAGTCAACTTATAAAGATATTCAGAATAATTAGAAACAGAATCATATTTAAATAAAACAGTGTTTTTACATTATTTATTTGCTGTTTGTTAAGTATTATTTAAGAAAATTAACCAATCACAAGAATTTTCATAGGAATTATGTACAAATGCAAGTTCCTGAACATTGTCCAGTAAATAGTCTGTTTCTTGCTAAGATTTTAAGAACATTGTTTACAATCTCTGAAAATGATTGCCCACTCCAGACACCAATCTAGGATGCATTTAAAAACTTCATTGCTTAATCAGAGGGAGTAGAACAGTTATTCTTCTTGCCACCATATAAAATTTGAATAGATTATGTTATTTATTTACTCTTCCTGACAAACAAATAATATATGATCCTCTACAATTTTCCTTCTGATTTTTTTACAATGTCTCTTTGATTTTAAAATGTTTGTTTTAGAATTTAAGAAAATTTTATTCATTTGTTTTAATTCTCAGAAGAAGCCCTGAAATTTAAAATTTTATTAATTAAAAAAGTTTTAAAACTATCCTCTTCTTAAATAACTCAAACAAGATTTTTTTTCAGCATAAAGTTTACTTGAAAAAAGCTCTTGTTTTAAAAAGTTTTGTTTTAAAATAAAAGTTTTGTTTTAAAAATTATGTAAAACTGTTTTAAAATTTAACATTTTAATGTCTTTGAACTTTGGAATATAAAAGTATTCGACAAGCCGAATATTCAGTATTCGGCCGAATAGTTACTATTCAACAGGTCGAATATTCGGTATTCAGCCTAGCAGTTACTATTCGGCTGGCCGAATATTCGGTATTCAGTTCACTTGTAGGCCGAATATTCGGTATTCGGCCAAAATCACTATTTGGTGCATCCCTAATAGAAATAATTATAAACCTTTTCTTTAAATAAGATACACAACAAACTTTATATGTAAGAGACAAGTATATAACATGCCAATGCACCTAACAACAAAGCAATGGCAGACCTCTTGTGCACGTGGTCTGGGAAAGCGGAAAAGGGAGGCAACTAAACCCATTCTTCTGACTACTCATGACTGGATTCGAGTGTCATTTTTGCTTTTCACTCAAATGAATAAATTTATTGTGAGCTGGCCATATTATCATCAGATACCTTATAATGAAAATGACTTAAGGTTGAGTAGAATATATATATATCTGTAGAAATTTAATGCACATTGATTTTGACGAATAAATGTACACAGTGGTCGGTGTCTAGAAGTAATTAGTCCAGGGAGATTCTTGAGGGAATCTTAAACTTTAATGTTCTTGACTATATGGATGAGGTATTTACAGATAGGGTATTTACATTTAGATTAAACATGATAATTATAACTGGCTAGCGGTATTCTGCCTTACTCAGGTCCGTGACCCGGTATTCGGTCGAACAGTGACGTTTCAACACGTCTGCTCTCATGAGCAACCAACAGTCATCTCTGTCTTTTTCACAATAGTTTTTGTAAGTTCAGCAGTTTTTTCATTGACTCAGAGGTCGGGATGGATCGTCCAGAGCCTCATTTAAAGAATGTGCTGGTCTTTGCAGTGCAGAGTTCAAACTCTGTCACCACATATATATATAGGGAGAAATCTCAATAGTGCTGTTAAGCCTGGGTTGGTTGGTTTAATGATTGATGGTGTAGTCTCAGAACAAAAAAACTCTTCACTGCATGAGAAAGCACATTACAGATGCTAGAACACTAAAGGATACCCAAATAAGAATTAACCTGCTTGATGAGAATTTTTGTATATCTAATTTCCTCCATACATTTCAATCCATTTCTTGACAATTGTTATTATATTTGAAATATCATGCAGCTACTTATTGTGTCATATTCAGGATTAAATTATTTGTTCCTTGTATTAATTCAAACTTAAATATTATTATAAGTTATACAATTTCAGAAATATAGTTTCTGAAATATTTCCATAATTTTGGTCATTACTGCATATCTCTTTAAAATGTCATATCAGGTGAAAAAAAACAAAAAAAAAAGTTCAGTTTTGCCAAATTAAAATTGGTCTTTTAACTTTCATATTCTATTTAATCTTGTATCTGCCATATGTTGAAGAAAAGTTATAATTCATTAAAAATTAATATTCAAAGCATTTAACTTTAATTGTCGATGTTATTTTCAACATTTTCTCAAAAATAACTATTTTATCACAAAACACTGTCAGTTGGTTGTATTTAAATTTATTTCCAAATAATAGAATTTTAAGTTAAAAATGATATAACATATCAGTTTCTTGAAATCCTTAAATTCGCCTTATAATAACAAGCCTTTTGAAGAGCATGATATGCTCGGAAGTACCAGATTTTTAAATTAAATGTATTGTATTGTAAATAATAATAATTTAAAAAAACCTTTAAGTAATTAGAATACTGTTTGTGTTTACAAATTTTAAAATTTAATAGAATTTTCTTCATAAACAATTATTTGAACTACAATTTGTCACGTAATGGTCAGATTCTCAAGAGAAAGGACTATTTCATTTTAAAAATCATATAATTATTATTCAGTTTATAAAATGTAAATATTTGCAATTTTTTTTCTTGAGTAAATGTGTTTTGTTCTAATGCTATTTTTTCTTTTTTCTGGCGTTTAAAAAAAAATGTTTTTGCATTTGTATTTATATTTTTTCAGGACTTAACTAATTTTTATTTTACATTTAGTCAAGAAATAGTTTCTAAAATAAAATTAAAATTAAAAAAAAGTACAAGAAAACATCTGAAATGTCTGAAACATCTGTCAAATTTTAAATTGAAACTCAAACAAGAAAAATACAACTATGTAAAGGAATATTTTAATTTTTAACTGAATGTTTTTTCAAATCTCTACAAAAAAAATTATTTAACTATTTAAATATATATATATATATATATATATATATATATATATATATATATATATAAAGAATATATTTCTTTAAATATCTTTTTTTTTTTTTTTTTTTACTTTATAGCTTGTGGTATAAGTGGCACACAACACAAAGTACAGTTTATCTATTTGAAGCAGCATGATAGACATAACACAGAGTGTACTCTAATAAAAGACTATATTTTTACCCAATAATATTTTACTTTCTATTTTTCAGCATTTATTAATAATAAAAATAATCTAATCAATGCTTCGATATTATCTGAGGCAGGAAAATAGACCGCTAACAATGGTAAATATTTAAAAAACTGAAGTTAATTTGCACTAATATTTTAATGTACTATTATAATTTTCGCTCATTAATTCAGACTCTGAAAAACCAAGGAAAAAAAAAACTGAATTATCAGATTTTAAAAAAGAAAATTACTTTTTATGCTATCAATGAAAAAGAAAACTCATCTAACATTAGAAAAAGACAACTTTTCAAATTGATAACTATTCAAAAGATAAGAGAGAGAACAATAAGGATAAAAAACTAAGAGATAACTATTCGAATTGTTTCAAACATATTAAATTATATATAGATTTAAACATTATGAAACAAATGGAGACATAAATCAGAGAAAATATTTTTCATACATATTATAAATTGAAAAATGCAGGAAAAAAAAATGTTTTAACATTTTATTTTTCATCATACAAAAGTTTATCTACAATATAAATAAGACATTAAAAAAATGGTTTTCTTAAAACAATTTGCAGTACACTAAACCTTTTCTTTTCAGGGAGTAATAATTAACAGAGTTTGACATGAAGTTTAATCTGAAATTATGCATAAATTTATATGAATATATTATTTTACATTATATTCACAAGAAGATACAAATTATCCTAGTAAATAAGTATTTTGACTTAACTAACCTTCAAAATTTAACAATAGTCATAACAACTTACGTTACGAGATTTGTTTCCTCTTATTGATCTAAGCTTCAGCTTCACACACATTTAAAACAGCTTTTGTAGTACTAAAAATTAAGATCTGCAGAAATTTGATGTTATTAAATCAGTATTCTGAATGTACTTTGAAGAAATGCTTCTACTATTGGAATAATTTAATACATAATCAAATTTTGTAAATTAAAAAAAGTTCCTTTCAGAGTATTTTAAACAATTAAAAGATTGAATTAGTAACACTTGAAATGAAATGTAAATAGACATACCTTTAGCAGTAAAAGAATACCCATAATAAATGGATGAAACACAGTGAGAAAGCAATACACACTAGTTGGATCAAAACTAGAAAAAGGAGAAAAAAAATTAAAATTTATTTTTTGACATTTAACAATTTATTAGTAGTATTTTTTTTTTCTTTACATACCTATTAATACTAGCAATATTACCAGTCCCAAAAAATGCTAGTAAAATAAAAAATATCTAAAAATAATTCAGGAACATTCACATAACTAACTGCAAGAAACTATAGCTAGTTCAAAATAAAGTGAGACTAAAAGTAAATAAAAGCACATGTATGAATTGACAAAATCTGCCTTGGCTACAATCAAGCATTCGTCATTTTCAAGCAGCAATTGTTGCTTTGCTCAGAGGTCACACTCACTCAAGATAATTTGTAGCAGTTTTTGGAGCAGCAAAAATCGAATTTTGCAGCAGCAAAATCAGTTTTTGTAGCAGCAAAAAACGAATTTTGTAGCAACAAAAAAAGAATTTTGTAGCAACAAAAAAAGAATTTTGTAGCAGCAAAACACAAATTTTGAAGCAGGTAAAAAAACAGTTTTTGTACCTGCACTCACTCGGACAAAAAATGTTTTTGCAAGGAGAAAAATATTTTATAGCAAGTGTTGTAAGGATTTTACAACAACTTTTTTTATTTTTATTTCTACAATTATGCAGCATTCATTTAATTAATTTTGATTTTGAACTATATTAATTATAAAGATTAACTTATTATTTTATTTTTCATGGTTGTTAGAATAATGATATAATATTTGGTATTACTTATTGTTTTATTTTTCATAATTATTAAAATAATAAAATAATATTTGTTATCATTTTGAAGCTTTTGATTAATTACATTCAAATCCAAAATTTAAATTTGAATAAAATTAATTGATTAATAATTAAACACATTTTTAAATGGAACCAGTTTATTTTTTTCCGTTGGTCACCCTTGCTTACAGCAAGGACAGCTTTTAGAGACAGCTATCGTCACGTAGGCTCCTCAATGTCACGAGGAAGGTTCCAGAAAGTGATGGAAGGTTCCAGAAACACACTGGTACAGGGTTCATACTCATTTACCCAAGAAAAAATCCCCTGAGAATCCCCTGATGTATTTTTCGGGAGGTACAATTTTTCCATGTCAACAATCAACGATATTTTTTAAACCAGTATCATGACACTCTTCTTTTAGAAATAAAATAAAACAAGATAATCTCAAAGATAAAGTTTATATATCACCTATATAAATAATATGAAAAGAACTTTAAAGGAAAAACATTAATTTGTGTAAAATAGATGAAGTCTGGATGTCTTGTGGGGCTGTCCTTAAAAACTTGGTAGCTTGGCTGCAAGAATTTAATTTCCACTTCACGATTTTATTACTTCTTCAAAAGCATTATGAATGAATATGAAGGCTGCAAGTCTCAATATCAATTTTAAAACATCCTTTAGTTTTTAAAGTTCCTCTTGAATTGTTATCAAACCTGGTGAATCTAGTGAATGAATGGATGTAGACAAGACAGATATGTGATATCATAAAGCACGCGAACAGCAGCAATTGCCCTTAATTTCCCAGAGTAACCAGTCATTTTGCAGGTTTTTCCAGGTTTGGCGAATTTTTCGCATTATCCCCTGAGATTCCCCTGATTTTTACAACCCAAAATTTATCCCCTGATTTTCCCATGAATCCCATATTCCCCTGATGAGTATGAACCCTGTGGTATATGGGAGTGCTATAAACAGCCAATAAAATGACGTCTGATGACCCTAGCAACAAGGGGACACGACGGAATTTCTGGCTTGTGATCCTCATCACAAGCCAGAAAGAATGGGTGAGCCACAATAAATATCCACTTTTAAAAAAAATCTTATATTGCTGGTTTCCATAAAATCTTAGTCTTTACCATTTTTTTTTTTTTTTTTTTTACTAAATTTTATTCAAAACCAAAATTCAAGATTTTATTCATGTGGAGAATCCACAATGAAAATTTGGTTTACTCTTTAAATGTTTTAAGTATTAAAATTCTCATCTCAAAATTAAAAAAAAAAAAAAAAAAAAAGAGAGCCAAGACACGTAAAAGACATAGTAATTTGGCTCCATAATTTTATTTAATTAAGCTTGATTAATTGACCTAATTAAATTGATAATAAAATGCCTATAATTAGCGATATTTCATTAAAAGCCAATAAATGATAGGCTCATCAATATTCTCACCTCTTTTCTTACTTAACAAATACCAAGGATAATATGTTTACTGTAAGAGCTCGACTGAGCATGTTTGTAAAGAACAAAAAAAAAGTATTAATTATCAGCTGAGCATATTTGTAAAAGGTATCAATTATTGTCAAAATCTCAAGTTTGAAGCCGATTTTGGATGTGACAGAATTTGTTATTAAAATACAGTTTAAATTATATTTATGGACTCTGTCATTTTTTTTATGTGGAGTTTTGTCTATGTTTATAATTTTAAGAATTTTTTTTAGGTATGCGCATTACTCTCAAAATATTTTATATTTACAGGTGCGTGATTTATTTTCAGTGTGGCAATATATGATTTCATGAAAAAAAATTATTTGCAGTTATCTATCAAATTTAAAATGAATTTCTAAAATTACTATTATCATTTAGGTTTTAATTATTTACTTCATTGTACTTTTCATAACTTTTCATTTTTTTAAATTTTAAAAGGTTTAATTTTTCCTTTTTTATTTAAGTCTCACTCTTTCATTTTACTTTCTTTATGGTACATTTTACGTATTTATTTAATGTAATACCCGAAATAAAACACCTAGTTTAAGTGTACGTTAAATAATTCATACCCGCGGTTATTGTCGAAATTTTCTCTTTCTCTATTTTATTAAATATTCCATATTACCTCACTTTGTCATTTTCACAACGCAATGACGAGGTAATATAGCTATCCTTTCTTGTACTAACCCTATTACTTTCACGCGACCATTGCGTATGTATGTGGCGACCAATTTTCGTCACAACAGCAAGCTAAAATAAGCAACACAAGGAAAACATTTACTTTTATAGCAGAAAACAAATTTGCCTTAAGATAAATAAAAAACTGTAGAAAAAGTGTAAAGGGATAAAACATAAAATCAGATTAAAGAAAAAAAAAATCACCATTGCCATTTTATTCAATGCTATTTTATTATATTGAATTTGACGCATTCTATCAGTTGTTTTCGAAGAACTTAACATTTAAAAATGTATTCACATTGACTCACACCAGTTTTGCTTAACTTTCTGCAACAGAACAATGCTTGACAATTTCATATGAAACACATAGAGAATGAAAATGTGAGTAAACACAGGGGTGATTCGGAGTTTTAAAAAAAAATTTCTGAAATCCATAGGAAGAGACCACTGCATTTTTTCCGCGATCCTTTGACAAAATTCCGTGTTTTCTTCGCAATCTTTTGACAAATTTCACATTTTTTTTGTGGCCCTTTGACGAAATTTGTACTTTTTCCCCGACAATTTGATAAAATTCACAATGTTTTTTCGTGATAATGGCACAAAGAAATCAAATTTGGGAGCAGAAAGGAGAAATGAAATGGCTGTTTCGCAGCAGACAGGAGAAACGAAATGGCTGTTTCGGAGCAGACACAGTCAAAATAACCCATTTGTAGCAGATAGTTTCTTTTGGAGCAGTTTGGTGCAATTGGAGCAGGTGTGTGACCCCTGTTTGCTATAAAAGAGAATATAGTTTAATTTCTCTCATTTTGTTCAGTATTTATATTGTTTATTAAAATGGATAAAAATCCTTCCAAAAAAGGCAACAAGAAAAAAAAAACAACACAAAAGTGGAACTCTCTGCTGGCAACTGCTATATTTATTTAAAGTCTCTATTTTGAATAAGCATTACATTCAAGCATACATTTCATTCATAAAATAAAAAATAAGGAAAATTCAACTTTAACTGTTAGAAATTTATTTTTTGCATTAAAAAGTATTGTATATTGCAGCTCCTTATTAGCACAAAAACAATTTCTTTTTCAAGAAATAAGAGGACAACAAGTAAATGAGACCTTTTTTAAACAACAACCTATAATTTTTATATTTAATGGCATGGCAACCATGTTAAGTTGTTTGCAGTTTAAAAATTTGTTTACCATAGTTTTTGTTCTTCAAGTGTTGATTTATTTAGTCACTAACATTATGAGTGAACAGAAAGTTACAATAATCCTTCATTATATTGTGTATTTAGATAACTCTTTTTTTTTTTATGTCTCCTAAAGAGAAGCACTATCTTAAATGCACTTTTAAGAAATTTTACACGTGCGTCAATCAGAAAAGTGTGTTTTTGTTATTTTTCTTAAGAAAAATGCAATGTGCGCATAAAAATTAAGGTTTTAGAGTCAGTCACATATACAAAATTTAGTTGATGATTATAATTTTTCTTGAAATTTTAATTACTTGTCCTCAGTTACACTGCACACTCATGTACGTTTATATTGTCGCCAGGGATGCACAATATAATGAAAAATATTGTATAAAATTTTTGTTTTTAAACAATGTTTCTGGTCAAATAAACTTAAATAATTACAAATGTTTATCATGTGAATAAAATTAAAGAAAATAATTGAAATGCATTCTTGAATATTTATACGTGTAATTTTCCTCTCAACCTAATATTAATAATATAAAAAAAAACTTCCAATTTTGGGAGAAGGAAGGGGGGGGGGGGACATAAGTTAAATTACACAGAGTACTAATTTATGGTGTTTTCTTATAACTTGGAATGTGATTTTTATAATGATGCCAATACATATATTTTACAGAAAACATGCAAATATCTAAAAGATAATTTCAAAGACTTCAACATAAAAATTTTGTATAAGGATACAAAATAGTATGCTCTTCTCAGGTCACCCAAGTACAATTGATAAGGCGCTGTCTTTTTAGTATGAATAGTAGGATTGACAACAAACTGCAAATCTTGCAACTGTATAATATAATTAAATTTATAAGAATTCACAAGAAAAAACATTCAGGTAAATAAAAAATGGCAAGGTTAGAAAACTACTTACTTTTACATAATTATAGGAGAGGTGGTGCTCAAGGGACAACCATATAAACATTTGAATACATAAATTTAGACAGAACAGCCCTTCATGGCTTTAAACAAATTAAGAATTAATAAAAACTTATGATACAAAGTGGTCAAATATTAATTAAAGAGCTAATTCTGAAAATAAGATTCAAGAAGATGATGCATTACTCTTTTTTAATATTAACTTATAGGCATTTCTAATTAGAATTAATTCATAAATCATGTAAAAATTTAAATGATTTGAATGTAAGAACTACAATACATGTTATCAAGAAATTACTAGATGCAAGAAATTATGTGCATTTTTAAATTTCATATGTATTATTATTTTTTTTATTATAAAATTCATATTAGGACAATTACTTGTTTATAAAAATATGAAAAATAAAATATCCCAAAAGAATAATAATATAGAGTAAAGTGTCAAGTACATTCCATAAGTTACTTTAGTAAACCAAATATTAGTATGAATTTAACTTAACAAATAGAATATTTTAAAAACAGTGAAAATAGTTATTAGACTGTTTACGTGTTTAGGCTTTATCAAAGCCATTTTCAAAACAAATTAATAAGAATATTCTAAAATTGCACGATCTATGACGTGAATAAATCATCATTCAATTTTTAATTTTTTAAATTGTTATATTAGAATATATTATAATAATAATAATTATATACTATACTACTAACTACTATATAATAATACCATATAATGACTATTATACAAATATACCATATAATCATATTAAAATACACTTCATTGATTAAGTACAATATTTAAAACTTAAATGTATCATAGAGATTTATAAACAGCTGAATAAAAACTTTTGCTTATTGAAGCCCTTTACAAAAAAGATGAAAAGGATACGATATACAAAGTAGTAAATATGTTGCAAATAAAGACATCACTACATTCAGAAGACGAGTTAGAAGAAATTGAGATCCAAATAATGGAAACAATAAAGATAAAACTGTAAAAAAAATATATCTTTAATTTTTAAAGCCAAGAAATTAATTTTATAACAATACCAACTGTATAACATTCCAATAAATTTTAGAATTAAATTAATTTTTTAAATATTAATATTTTTTAAAAGCAAGAAAATACATATACAAAGTGGTTGAAGCTATATTTCAAAACTAAATATTTTCTCTAGACAATTTTAAAAGTGGGACATACATAAAGGAAAAGAAAAATTTGTGCAGCGGAATAAAATAACACTTATACAATGCTTATTATAATGCATTTAATAAATGTGAGTCATTTTACACAATTCTGTTTATTTTGTGTTTGATGAACATAATTCATCAATACAATAGGGAAAAACATCAATAAAAAAATATTTTTATAAATAAAGATGATTAATGCATCTATCAATTAATTTAAGTTTTTCATTAACATTTTTCATAATTAATCACCATACTCAATATAAAACTAATATCAATAAAAAAAAAGGAATATAATGAATCAAATATGTTTTAATTAGAGATTATTAATTATCAAGTTGCTTAACACATTCGCTGCCACTAAAAATGATATTTCCTTCCCCAGAAGCCGGATTACAAAATAGTGTTTTAATGGTTAAAAGTGTCCTTATATTTTACTAGTAAAACCAGAAAAATGAAAAAACATAGTATTTTCATGTTTAGTACGGTTCATGCTTCGCTAACCTCTCCGTTTAACTTCCAAAGCCACACTAAAAACAGAGCATATAACTTATCATAGTTGACCGACGCTCTAAAGCGTTGCCAGCATACGAAGATATGCTGGTCAGACGTGCTAGCACATCGGTGGCAGCAAACGTGTTAAATAAAAAATTATTATTTATAGAGGAAATTGTTTCATACGGAAATCCATCATTTGATTCTATGCTTTATGTAATGTGCTGTTGGTTCAAGTGAATTTGAGAATAAATTATGCCTGAAAATTAATAAATTAAAATAATATCATAGTAATAAAGACCATTAAAATATGTCAAACAGTTAATTTGCGAAGTTATACATCTCAAATACACTCAACCAACAACACACTACTGCCGATAGCGTAAAGTGGTTGTCAATTGTGTTGTAATTAGAGAATATTTAAATTTAAATATAACATTTTACTGATGAATAAAATTATGGATAAAAATAAGTAGTTCAAACATTATTTAACCCTTTAAGCATCCTGCAGAATTTTCCATTCATGTTTAACAATTCATAAAACAGTAGCTAAGAAAAGTATTTCTATGAGAATTGTTACTTGAGAACCTTACATATTTTTTTTAAAATCTTATTCACATCAAAAAATTAGCTTTAATGTCAATTTTGTACTAAATCAGCCCTCTATTCAAAAAAGTTATGTGACAGAAAAACCCGGTTAGGATGCTTAAAGGGTTCAACTTAAAATTAGCTAAGTGAAAATTAATTAATTAAAGGTGAAGATTTTATATTAATAAAAAAGTTCCACAGATATAAAGTAAAAAAAAAATGTTACTCACCCCAAATGACGAATATAAAAATGATACAAAAAAAATTAGGCAAAAAGTACTAATATTATTTATTAAGTATCATCAAACCTCTTTAGTATTACCGGATCACAGAAACATAACTATATGAAATTCATCATCAATTCTTTTATCATAATGAAGTTATTGAAATATTACATATGTAACATCGTTTAGTTGATTGAATTACCAGTTATAATAAACTAGTGATCAACCAAAAATTTGTTTTTGGCCCAAAGTTAAAGTTTCACCGAAAATTCGTTTTCAGCGAAAAGGCTGCATAAAATTCGGCCTGACCGAAACTATCTGTATTCCAAAAATCTTGTTTTTTCCTTCAGGAATTTTCAACATTACTCATTCATTTGAGCTGTATCTGCGCAAATGAGACACTCTTTATTTATTGCTATGAACTTTACTGTTTATAATTATCAAACATGACTGACTCAAGACGTGAGTGTAAATTATAAAGCAAAAAATGTACATATCCCTAAACTTTGAAGACGCTTTTCACATGCTCACTAAAAGCTGCAAACTTGACAGTACATAATAGGAAAATTTTAGTTTGAAGCCGTACAAGTGTTTTGAATACTCTTTGAAAAAATTCTAGCATAACATATTATCATTACAGAAGATACAGCCGAACTTGGATAATTCGAAGTGCAAGGGACAACTGAAAAACTTCGAATTATCCAAAAAAAAATTATTTTTATGTCGTAAAATAATCAATTGCAATAGAAATTGCGAAAATAAATATGTTTATTAATTTTAAATAAAAAAACTACAGCTTTTTTTAAATATTGAGATATTACAGATTGCTTTAAAGAGCTTACTTGATTTTTATTAACAAAATCTTCAAGGATATCTACAGCTCGAAACACAGCTTCACTCATGTTAGATTGTCCTTCTACATGACGACGATATTCTGCTAGATGAAATAGTGCCTCACTTGAAGTTGGAATCGGCCTCTGTACTTCTACCTCACCTTCAATATCTTCATCGTCTTCTGTTGCAATGTTCTTATTGTTTAGAACTTCGGATAGAATATCTGTTCCAGATATCTCTCCCCAAATATCTATGTTTTTATCAATGTCGATGTAATCCTCAAATGGTATGCTGTCTTCCCATGCAACTAGGGGAGGTAAATTTTCTTCATCTAAAAACTTGTTAGGGATAGTGTTCCTGATTAATCTTGCTTTCCGGAAACAATTTGCTATTGTTTTTTAGCTCACTTTGGACCATGCATTTAAACATATTCTTGATGCATCGATGAAGGTAATGGGAAGCTTTTGGGAAGGTTCAGTAAGGAGGCGTTGAACGACTAGGCATCTGTAGAAATGCTTCAGCTTATTAATGATGCCTTGATCCACTGGTTGCACCACTGAGGTCATGCTTGGTGGAAAAATTCAACCATGACATTTTCCATAGCGGGTATCGATTTATGAGCTGTGCAGTTATCAATAAACAGGATTATTTTTCTGTTTTTTCTTTGGTATGTGCGACTGAGATCTAGCAGCCATTCTTCAAAAAGATTTGCCGTCATCCATGCTTTCGTGTTAGAACAATATCCTATAGGCTTTGTTTTGACATTATTAAAACAACTTGGATTTCTTGATTTTCCAATCATCAGTAAAGGTAACTTCTTAGAGCCGTCCATGTTTGCTCCCACAAGTAGGATTATTCAGTCTTTACTGCGTTTTCCTTCATTACATTTTTCACCTTTAAAATCCAAAGTCTTTGCAGGGGTACATTTGAAAAGAAGTCCAGTTTCATCGCTATTAAAAATGTCTCTGTCCTGTGTATGCTCAATGATTTGAACAACTTTTTCTTTCCACTCATTTGCTGCATCTTGGTCCACACTTGAACTTTCACCACACACGGACTTAAAAGAAATTTTGTTTTGTTCCTTAAATCAGTCTAACTATCCGGATCTTACTTTGAAGTTGTTTCCTAAGCTGACAGCAAATTCTTCCGCTTTTGCACGAACAAGAGTTCCACTGAGAGGGATGTTTTTTGTCCCGCGCTTGCTTAAACCACTTCAAGACACACTCGTCCACATCAGGATTATCAGGTTCTCTAGATCGTTTGCGATTTGGATTAGATTTTAAAAAATTTTCTTTATTTTTCAAAAAGGTCGAAAGAGTGTTGGGTGCTATTCCATACTCTTTTGCGATGATGCATTTCTTCTTTACACCCTTTTCTACCTCACGAATCACAGCAATTTTTTCATCGAAAGATAAGGTTTTATACGGGACACGGGGCCTCAACGACATGCTTGCTCTCACCACAAAAACTAAAAACACAATGAAGAAAATTCAAGCGACTACAGTCCTGGTTTCAAAGGAATTGCAACGCGTGTCATCTATGATTTATCGCATTGGTGTCATTGACGAGAGTACCGTGTGTCACTTACAAGGAAAAGGGCGGAGACCACCCGTATCCAAGGGCAGGTACGGGTGGTCTATGTTCCTCCTCCCTTTATCCCTGCTCTGTTTCCTAGAACAGATAAGAATATTCTCCCACCCCTTCTCTTCCCTAAACAATTTTACACAATAGCTGCAAATAACCGGGCCACTTTTCAAATAACTGCATTAAAACTAGATTTTGTCATTTTTGAAAAGGTAAAAACTTCAAATTAAAGAAGTTGGACTTCGAAATTTCCACAATAGCTGAAAATAACCCACCACTTTTCAAATAAACTGCATTGAAACTAGATTTTGTCATTTTTGAAAGGGTAAAAACTTCGAATTAAAGAAGTTGGACTTTGAATTAACCAAGCTTTTTTAGCATTAACTGAATCCAAGTTTCAAAGGACTGACAAATAACTTTGAATTATCCACAAATTCGAATTAAAGACGTTCGAATTATCAAAGTTCGACTGTATATCAAGGAATGTATACCTAAAACATTTTTTAATTAGATGAAATTTGTATAATTAGAAAATCATTTTGTGCCATTGATGAATTAACTACATTTTATTTTATATGGAAATAAACCAACTTGGGCTACATGTATAATTAATTAATAATTATGTATATTTATGTATGTATTAATTAATAAAAAAAATTTTTTTGGACATTTTCATTTTCGGCCGAAAATAAGAATATTACCGAAATTCAGTTTTGGTCTTAAAAACCTGTTTTGGTTGATCCTTAAATATCGGCAAGTTCTTATTCGATGATAAAAACACTGTTCCAAGATACTGTCACTAAACGATTAGATGTCAAAAGTTCAATGATATAATATTGCAATTATTGGAAAACTAGTAGATGCTACAATTTATAGTAATTCAGAGTAAAGATATTCTCTAGGACTACAGTTTCCCACACTTATACAGAAAATTGGATGAATAAGTCATTATTTATTGTATTATGATAATGACAAAAAACGATGAACTGTCCTACATCAAATATGAATATCACTCTTCAGGAAATGACGCTAATTAGAGATCATAATGTGCAAAGCAGTAAAAACAAATTATCAAAGATGTAGCTTTATTAAATCACCTATTCAGGAAAGGTAATGACGAGATTTAGGAAGGACAATGATGATATCTAGGAAAGGCAATGTTGATATTTAGGAAAGGCATTGATGATTGATTTTTCTACATAATTGAATTGTATTTCATTATAGTTATACTGCAAACAATTGGACAGGTGGAACCCGTCATGAAATGGAACATCAAGAACAATGCCTTTTATCATATTAACTGCCTGAAAGTCCAAGTCATATGACCACCAAACCTTTGGCCCAGAGACAAAATCGTAGTAAAAAATTCTCAACCTTCTCTCTCTACAAAATTTAACGAACGGAACTTATTTTTTTAAGTTAGAGCCCTTAATAGTCTACAGTATGGAACCATTTATCCGGAAAGTAGTTAACCGGAAAACCAGTTATCCGGAATGATATTTCTGATAGACTGATTTCAGAATCTTTGCAGAAAAAGGTGTCATACACTGCCAGTTTGACATAGGTTTTGCTTGAAACAATTGTATAATTTGATGACAACATCTAGTATTTGAAAAGAAAACATATTTAGTTGTATTTTAGATGTTTTAATTTTTATGCAGAGGAAACAGAAGAATTTTTGTTCCAAAGGGATTCCCATAAATTACCTTCTTTTAAACTCTGGTTAACTTTTAGTCTTTCTTGCTTTGATTTTTAATCCAAGTAATCTAATAATTTAAAATCATAAATAATACCACAACCACACATATTCCACAAAACTTATCAAATGGATGCTGCTTTAATGCACAACCAGTTAACCGGAAAAACCAGTTATCCGGAATACATCTAACCCCAAGCATTCCAGATAAATGGTTCTGTACTGTATACGATTAAGAAATTAAACAATGAGAAACTTAGGAAAAGAATCTTTTCCTGGCATGCATAGCGAACATTCGGGAGGGATTTTCTGCGACGCAAGGAGTTCAATGAACTAAACCATGTGATAGATGCTATCCTCACTCAGGATCTCACAATGTGGCATTTGTAAGGCTTCTTGCAAAGAGAAAGTTGTTCTCAAGATGTGTGTAATAGTAATGACTACTCTCAAAGTTTACATACACGTGGGCGCACCATTTAAAAGTGAGAAATACAAAAAATACATTTTTTCATTTACATGCCAAAGTACTTATTGAATTTTACTGAAATTTTGGCAGTGGAATTAGAATAAATATTTTAATCCATTAAATATATATTGAAACATGAATATTAATAAATAAATGTTTTAGATTTCTAATATTTAACACTTACAAGGAGAGGGTCCGAGGATGGTGTCACCGAATGCGATGAACATTTGTGTATCGATAGAGTATAGTTAGTATATAAATATGTGAGCATCATGAAGCGCAACCCCCAGGGTGTCTTGAGAAAATAAGTCGCAAAGTTTAAGCTACAGTTTATAATCGGATAAATTTACTTCTTTGGCAAGCGGCTCCGTCGCATAGTCGGCAGCATGCTGCATTTGAAATTTTTCTATCCGGGTTCTAATCCCGCTCGGACTTGTTTTTCTGAACGAAAATTTTTATCAATCATTTTAGAACCGCAATTGAAAAAATATGTATAATAACTGGAATTTACGAAAAATATAATTAAATATATGTTTTGCAGCATATAAGTGCTTTTTTAACTATGAAATTTTGCACGTTTAAATATATAATGTAAAGTTTAAAAAAAAAAAACCCGCATATTTATGCATATAGACCAGAAAATTTTTGTTGTTATTTAAATTATTTACAGTTATTTCAATGAATATCTACAATTTTTAACAGAGAAATAAAATAAGTGAACAAATATATTATTTTCATTTTGTTTCCTCATTCAAATGTACTTAAAATATTTCTTGGTTTATTAAAAATACGCTTTTATATTTTTAATATGATTTTTTAAAGTCTGGGATTCTTGATTTTTAATTAGAATAAGTGTCTATGTAGTAATTTCTATCGGAAACCATTTTTTTCTTGTTTAATATTTTTATATAATGCAGTTTAATTATATAAATACAATTTTAAGTGTGAATCTTTGCATGTTTATATATTTAATGAAAAGTAAAGATAAATTAAATAAATATTAATAATAACAAACTAAAAAAAAGTCAATTGGAACTTTTATAGACCATAAAATTAAGCTAATTTTAAAATTTATTTTCTGTTATTTACATAAATAAGCTACTATTTTTCACAGTGAAATAAATGTATCATTTTTTACCAACTGGCTTTTTTAACTTTTGAATTTAAATCTTGAATTCTTATGATTATTGTTAGAATTAACTGTCTTTGTGCTTAAAAATAAGTTCTAAAAAGATACTGAATTGTTGAAAATAGTTATTACATAGGTAATAATAACAAAACCAAAAATCTGAAATAAAAAAAGTCATATTAAGAATTTTAAAAAGGGTATTAAAAAATCATCAAATATTCAAAATACTTTCACATAGAAATAAAAATAAAATAATATAATTATTCATGCATTTATATCACGTGTTTCAATTTATTTCTCTATGAAAAATGGAATGTCTTCATTGAAATAACTGTAAATTATTTTAAATAACTATGAAAATTTTCTGGTCTATAAACATATAAATATGCATTTTTTTTTTTTTTTACTTTTTATTATATATTTAAACATGAAAAATTTCGTAGTTAAAAAAACACTTATATGCAATAAAACATACATTTAATTAATATTTTTTGTAAATTTCAATTATTATACATAATTTTTCAATTGCGGTTCGAAAATGACTGATAAAAATTTTTGTTCCGAAAAACAAGTCCGAGCGGGATTAGAACACGGGTAGAAAAATCTTTAGTCCAGCATCCTGTCGACCATGCTACGGAGCCACTTGCCAAAGAAAGAAATTTATCCGATTATAAACTGTAGCTTAAACTTTGTGACTTATTTTCTCAAGAACCCCTGAGGGTTGCACTTTATGGCGCTCATATATTTATATACTAACAACACTCTATCGATACACAAATGTTTATCGCATTTGGTGATAGCAACCTCGGACCCTCTCCTTGTTAGATAATATAACTGTTAGTGTGACATCACGGTATTTTGAAAAGTAAATACAAAGTTTGTTGATTGCGAAAAGTAAATTATATTACTGTTTAATTTAATAAATAATAAAAAAGTAATTTAAATAGGAGATATTATAAATATTTATTTTCTTTTTTGAGAGACAGAGTTACTAAATTAAGATTGAATTAGACGGGTTTGGGGTTTATTTTAAATTTTAGAGGATAAATATTATTAAATGTAAATATTTTAATTATTTAGAAAGGAAATGTGTTATATTTTATTTTTATAACACAACACTTTATTTCAATTCTTTACAGATATGATATAAATAATGCATACAAATTTATATGACCTGCAAACAATCATCATATTAAATATCAATATATTATGTTTGCAGAAATTTACCAGTTTTTAAGTTTAAAATAAAATCATTACAAGATTTTTATTATTGATTTAACCTTTCAAAGTACTTCGAAATTTTCATAAGATCATGAGTACATGCAATATGATTTATAGATACTGTATCATATGAAAATCCGTTTAAATTCAAATACATTCATTAACTACTACTCCATAAATTTATGTATACTGAATTGCTTACTTAAGATAAACCAGGAAATTATCTGATTTAATGCGGATAACCCTTCTTTTGTTGCAATACTTTGAGCGGTGCTTCGGACAGTGTATGTTGCAACACACAGCATGACAACCTGCAAAAATGGCAATGTTTAGCATATATTTCTATATTATTATTTTATAACCACAAATATGATAATTTAACTTACTTGTATAGCAGTTATTATAATAATATACTGAGGTTCTCTTTTTGACTGCCTGTTGTTTCGAACTAAACCAGTTTCAGGTCTAAAAATAAAATAATTTATGTTTGAAAACAAATTCAAAATCTACATTAGCTCTTCATAATTTTAAATAAAAATTTACCTTTTAGCACAGTATCCAGAAACTAAAATAAACAGCCAACCAGCTAGTGTTCTAAAAAATTTTTTAAATGATAAATAATTGATAGACAATACTTTATAAAAGCACAATCATAATTACTATTAACATCACTGAATAGAAGATATGCCAAAATAAATGTAGATAGGTTTTTTTTTTTTTTTTTTTTTTTTTTTTTTTTTTTTTTTTTACAAATTTTACAATAAGGAATAATAAATAAAATGGAGAAGTTATTTACAAATAATTTTCAATATGATTACCATTCATATGTATGACCATTCATATGTATGACGGTTTGAAGTCTCAACTTGAATAAACAAACAAAACTGATTAAAACTAGAAAATTTGAAACTCCTACAACAGGCATAATAGCTGCGACGGTAATAAATCTGATTCTAAGTAACTAAACAGTATCTTCCTGCCATACATTAAATGCCTGCACTGCACAACAAAGAAATAAAAAATACTACCAAATTGAAATTATTTTTGACAGATTTCAGTTTAGCGCCAAATTTTATGATTAATCTTTTCGGAGATGAGAGTTCAAAGTGAAAGAAATAAGACATTGTCACCTAACAAAATAAAAACTAGTTATTGAATATCGACAGAACTTTTCAATTAAAAGCTTTAAAATAATGTTGATGATTTTTTCATTCTTATTATTAATCTCTCTTAGCAGAAGCAAAACCATCCAAAATAAATGAGAAAATTAACAAAATTTTCCAGTATACAGTATAAAAAAGGAATATGATAAGTTTTTGCTATTTGTAAATAATCTGAACACTTTGGAATTTTACTTTGATGTAATTTTTTTTTTAAATATAAAGACATTAGTTCAAAAGTCACTCAGGAACACACACACACAAAAAAAAAAAAAGAAAAAAAAAAAGACATTTGAATTTAGGAGGGAGGGGGAGCTTTTGTTTTAAATAAAAAGTTGTCGCAATAACAAATCAAGTTCATATCATTAAATGTATTTTAAGCAACCTCTGCTCATATATCGTAATATCAGACTTCTTTTGTGCGGTCCTGTAAAAGAAATTTAAATGCTATGTACATTATTTTCAATTGGGAAAAGGCTGTATTTGTGTACTTCAATAACCTATATAAATTTTGTTGAATCTGATTAAAATTCCTGCCCACAGGCCCCGTGGTGAATTCTTTTGTGTGGCCTTGTGAAAGAAATACAAATACTACACACTTTATTTTCAATTGGAAAAATGTCTGTCTGTATCTAATTGTGTATCTCAATAACCCATACAAATTCTGTTGAATTTCAATCTAAATTTTTGCATTTAAGTGATAACGTATCCAAAATCTTTTGTATGGCCTGTAAAATAAATATAAATGCTATGTACCTCAAATGATTATAAAAATATTGCACTGCAAACATTTACAGATGTTTGAAAAATTCCAGAACGATCAGAAATGAGTTAAAATGAGAGTACAAATTTTGAAACAGAAAGACATATATATATATGTTATAAAATCACTCGGTTTTGGAGTCATGACTGGTGGTATTCGTATTTAAAGAAAACATGCTGTTTTACAGACATTCTTTTATTTTGCGTAGAGGCATCTTAACTGGATTGCAGTCATCCAAGGCGCACCCACCAGTGTCAATTCCGCAGCTCCGAGCCTAAGTCTGTTCCCTATCGCGGCTCGTAGCAATCTGCCTGAATTTTTTCTAAGAGAAGATCACCACTTGAAGACTACTTTATGACAATTTATTGCCTTAGACTATTTTATATTAGATGCTCCTGGGTAATTTTGGATAATTAGCTTTCAATCTAGTGTAAGTTACGTGTTCATGCTCTCCCGAGATTTAAAAGTTATAAATACTGGATAATTGGGCCATGTGTTGCGAGGTACTTCTGAATTTAATTGTGATTTGAAGTAGCAAAGAAATTATGATGTTTGAGAAGTGCCAAGACATCGAACATATGTACTGATGATTATCGAAACTAGGTTATACTTGTGGGGTTCTAAGGATATGAAGTGCTACTTGGGGCAGATAAAGAAATTAAGTTAGCAACTAAGGGGAAGGTATAATAATTGAAAAGTTTATAGAGCATCTTACCAATTTTATAACATATATATATACATACAAATGTTATAAGTTAAATAAAAGTTTGTAAAAAAGAAAACCCGAACTTGCTGAGTTAATTACAAAGCATCCTGTACAACTATAATATTGTTTATCGTATACCACAACGTGGATACTTATTTGAATTTATTTGGTATGTATTTGGTAAATGTTTGCAAAGTATGTAATTTAAATTTTCACATTATTGTTAATAAATTCGAGGATTAAAAGTTCCCAAATCAATTAAATTTTGGAAAATAAAATTCAATTTCATTAACCTCTTTATGCCCTTGACCACATGTGTGAATATTTAGTTTTTTCTAATTATAATTACTGTCAAAATTTTATAATAACTTATTTCACTATAGAATCCTTCAACAAGAGAAGTAAAAATTTTATGGTTTGACTGCATTGATAATGTTATTTCCGATGTACAATTAGAGATATTAAAAAAGCGTGAAGTAATTTTTCGGCAGTCAGTGTTGTTGGATTATTTGAACAAATTGTTTGATAAAAATAATATCAGATATATTAAATGTATTAAGTTTCAGTAATTTGTAGAAATGTAAGAAAGAAATTTACTGTTAGTATTTTATTTTATAAGAAATCATTTCACTCATAAATTACCATTAATACTCAGCAGCCACAAATATGGACATTTTTTTTTTTTAAACATTTTCCTGCTTTTTGAATTCCTATTAATATAAAATGAATAAAAAATAAACAAAAAAATAAGTTTTTTTTTCTCACCATAAAAAAATTGTCCCTGAAGAGGTTGAATAAAAATACCAAGTTTACAATCTACAATAATAAGGAAAGAAGTTTGTGTGTCGATGGTGTTCTGAAGGGACCGCTGCACGTAGAGCTACAAAATTTGGGGAAAAGGTATGTCTATATATGAAGTTTTGCATCTTCTTGAAGCACGATTAGATTTTTTTTAATTTAATTTTTTATGCGATTTTTAGTGCTTTTTTAAGTTTTGAGGCGATTTTTCCACATTAGTGAAAAGAATACGGTTTCTTTCTTTTAACCCAATATAGTAAATTTTGTTCTCTTTTCAAAAAAGTTTATTCGGAATTCGTACAGCGATTTTTGAATTTTTAGTGCATTTTTTATGCGATTACTGAACAGCAGTTAATGCGTCTTCATACCTATAAGGGGTGTTACCATAAAAGGGACACAGTTCTGTCGCCAAATACTGCCAAGTTTGTTGTCAACTTGGCGATATCTCTATTTCTCCAAATTCCCATAGATTTCCATTGTAAACCAATAGTGATTACTTGCTTACAGAAAATCAACAAATTGAGATATTTTAATGCAACAAAAATTAATATTAACTTAAGGGGTTATATTAATTATATTTAAGGGAATCCAGGTAAATTAAATCTATAATAATAAGGAAAGAAGTTTGTGTGGGAGTGTGTCGACGACGTTCTGAAGAGACAGCTGCACGTAGAGCTATAAAATTTGGGGAAAAGGTCTGTCTATATATGAAGTTTTGCAACTCAAAGCCCGATATTGGATTTTTTTATTAGATTTTTTAAAATTTAATTTTTTATGCGATTTTTAGCACTTTTTTAAGTTTTGAAGTGATTTTTCCACATTAGTGAAAAGAATAAGGTTCCTTTCTTTTAACCCAATATAATAAATTTTGTTCTCTTTACAAAAAAAGTTTATTCGGAATTCGTACAGCGATTTTTGAATTTTTAGCGAACTTTTTATGCAATTATTGAACATCATTTAATGCATCCTCATACCTATAAGAGGGTTGCCATAGGGGGGGACACAGTTCTGTCGCCAAATGCTGCCAAGTTTGGCAACTAAAATTAGTCACCAAAGGTGGTGCCAACTTGGCAATATCTCTAATATTTCGCCAAATTCCCATAGACTTCCATTGTAAATCAATAGGGATTACTTGCTTACAGAAAATGACCAAATTGAGATATTTTATTGCAACAAAAACTAATATTAACTTAAGGAGTTATATTAATTATATTTAAGGGAATGCAAGTATATTAAACTATGAATAAAAGTAACATGATACAATGCTTAGCATGCTTTCCCAAACATAAATTTTAAGAGAGACCACAGGTCAAAGGAATTAGATTTCAAACTTTTATCCAATTACAGTAAATTTTGACTTTCATGATTTCTGAACTTTTTGTGATTTTTAATTCTATGTCTATGTTTCTTCGCAATTTTTTGACATTCCATTTTTCGCCTATGATACTAAAGTAATTTCTGCCCTCATTTCAATAAAGTTTATTCGAATTTTGTATAGCAATTTTCGAAAATTTTGTATGTGATTTTTAGTGCATTTTAGCGATTTCCTACCATTTTTCCACATTAGTGAAAGGAATCAACTTTCAATCTTCGAACACAATATATAATTTTTTTCTCTTTTTGAAATTTGTGCAGCAATTAAAAATTTTTTCGTGATATCTTTTTGTGATTTTCAGAGCTTTTTCGCAATTCGAGCTGTTTTTTGACGTACCTGGGCAGCGACGGGCAAGTTAGCTGGTTACCAATAAAATTAAAATGCTTACAATAACCAAAACTGAAACATGCACAATCTTACGAAATAATATTTTCAATGCAATAAAAAGATATATGAATGGGAAAAATTTAATAAAAAGAGTTATTTAAAAATGTAATGCAACTGTGTAAAGTTTCATTCAATGTAAATGTTTTTAAAATATTTAAAAAGATTTGGAAAACAACTAATGTGTTTTCAATATTTATAACTAACTAAATAAGTGTACCAAATTAAATTTAAAAATGATAATAACTATAAATAACATTAATATATAATACAAATTAACTTTAAATTAAGACAACTTTCTGAAGATGAAAAGATAATTGTGAAGTTTTTGTTGGATAATTAGAAATTTCATTTTGAATTTCCCAGAAATAAACAAAGGATTTTACAACCATCAAGGATTACTGAACAGGATGACAATAATTTTAATAAAATAAAAATCAGGTGATTAAAATAAACGATTTTAACCAACTGATTAAGAAAAAAATCATTGATTAAAATTATGCATTCACCCAATTTCAAAACGATATAAAATAGTACTTAAATCAAAGACAAATCTAATTTGCATTGTTTCTGAAGATATTTTAATTATGGAATATCTAAAAGTTTTTTTTTTTTTTGTAATGTCTAGAAGCTTAATTCTTTTAAAATTTAGCAAAGTTTTTATCAGGTATGAAAAACAGTTAAAATTTATTAATACATACTTGCACTTTATTAGACCTATTATAATTTTCACATATGTCCTAAAAGCTTCCTCTGAGTAATTAAATTATTCTCTCTACAGTACAAAATAAGCACTATTAATTCAAACTGATAAAAAAAATTTCTCATTATACTTTTACAAAAAATATATAATAAGAAATTGAGAAAAAAAAAAAAGATTGAAAGAGTGATAATAATGCTCAATAGGGAATGTAAAATAATGCATATGAGAAAAAGAATTAGGTTGTCATCAAAATGTTAAGCAAAGCAATAGCTGTGTCAATTGTGGTTGAAAGAAAGTTTTCTACTTTTGTATTTTCACACAGCAAATTAAAAATGCTGCAAAACTTTCTTTTTTAAAATAAAGTTTTGCAATATGTGTTATCAATGAATGTTGATAACACATATAGTGAATAGTAATAATGCTGATTTTAATAGTTTGATAAGTTAATGTAAATTGCAGATATAACTGTTATTCTTATTCTTATGTTTATTTTTTATTTATATCTAACTTACTATTATAATTACACTTTTAATTCACATTCTTTGTGAGTATGTATATGCATATTACTAAGTGTGCAACTAAGTTTCTGGGTTTCACATAAATGGCTGAAGTTGTGTTTTTTTAATAACTTGGACATCTGTTAATAATAACCAGTCATAATGCCAACACATATCGCAATGCAAAAAAAAAAAAAAATCTAACAACAAAGATGTTGAGCTTTGTGCCAAATAAACAGTACTTGTAGGAAATTTTGCTTTAACTTGGAGAAAAAAAAAATAATGCAGCTGAAGCATGTAGTTTGCTTTAGGAGGCCTACGGCGAACATGCATCATCAAAAACTACCTGTGAAGATCGGTTTAAACACTTCAGAAGTGGCGATTTCTCCGGAAGACCAAAACAATTGAGGACGCCGATCTGCAAGCGTTATTGGATGAAGATGATATGCAACTCACAGATCAACTTGTGAAGGCATTAAACATGACTCGCCAAGGTACTTCCAAACGTTTACATGCCAAGGGAAAAATTCAAAAGGAAGGAAAATGGAAGCCGCATGAGTTGACTGGGAGACAGGTGGAAAATAGAAGAGACTCTTCCGAAATTTTGCTTTTGCTGCATGAAAGAAATAGTTTCCTCCATTGATTTGTTACTGGCGATGAGAAATAGATATATTTTGAGAGTCTCAAACGCAAAAAATCGTGGCTTTCATCTGGCCAAGCATCAACATCGACGGCACAGCCAAATCTTTTCAGAAAGAAAACAATTCTCTGTGTTTGGTGGGACCAGAAAGAAATTGTGCACAATGAGCAGCTAAAATCAGGCAAAACTGTCAATGGGCATCGCTACCAACAACAACTGGTCAATTTGAACCATGCATTGCTTGAAAAACAGTCAGAATGTGACACGAGGCATGAACAAGTGATATTGAAGCACGACAACGCTCTTTGCCATCACATTTCCATCGTCCAAGACACCATCAAAACGCAGAAATGGGACTGCTACCACACCTGCCATATTTGCCAGACCTAGCCCTTCCGATTATCACTTGTTCCGGTCGAAGATGCATGGCTTAGATGGGTTACACTTGACCAATTTCGAAGTGCAAAATTGGTTGGATGAATGGTTTCAGTCCAAAGAAGCATCGTTTTATTGTCGCAGTATTCATGTTGGCCAGAGAGAAGGCCAAGATGTGTAGCTAGCGAGGGACGATAGTTTGAATAAACCATTTTTGTATCTCTCTTGAAAATCCGGAAACTTAGTTGCGCACCTAGTAAAAGATATAACAATTGTGTCACAATTTTTTCTATTAATATACATATGTGACATATGTAAGCTTATATTAGTGTGATTAATATGATTTTAGAATTTTACTGGTACCAAAAAGATTCAGTGGTACTTGTTTGATTTGATGTTTCTATTGCTAATTAAGAAATTCTTTTATTTGTAATTTTTATTATTTTCTAGCAGACCCAACCATCCAGTGTTGCTTGGGCAAGGATAATAACACTGAATATACCTAAAACAAGTTGGAAATTGCTCGTCAAACGTGGCAAATGAGGTGCGTTCGTACTATAACTAGTTTTATAAATATTTTTTTCGCCGCATATTGTACAGAATGTATATTTTAGTGTACTTCGAAAGGCTATAACATCATTAATTTGCACTTGAAACAATTTTTTCCCATTGGCCGTAATGTAACGGGAAACTTATGACTGTCCCTGTAATTAAACAATACATCCGATTTTCATAAAATATGAAATGACTCGACAAAATCTTGCAACAATTATATATTTATAATTTCAGACCATTCGGAAGGCTGTAACATCATTAAAATGCACTTGCAATAATTTCTTCCCATTGGCCGTAATGTAACGGAAAACTTTTGATTGTCCCTGTAATTAAACTATACATCCGATTTTCATAAAATATGAAATGACTCGACAAAATCTTGCAACAATTATATATTTATAATTTCAGACCATTCGGAAGGCTGTAACATCATTAAAATGCACTTGCAATAATTTCTTCCCATTGGCCGTAATGTAACGGAAAATTTTTGATTGTCCCTGTAATTAAACTATACATCCGATTTTCATAAAAATTGAAATGACTCGACAAAATTATGCAACAATTATATAGTTTAAATTTTAAACGATTCGGTTGGGTAGTTTTTGCTCTGTTATATGCGGACGGACAGACAGACGGACGGACAGACGGACTGAACGACAACTATAGGTGCTACGTATTTATATAATTACGAACGCACCTAATTACCTTAGTGTTTTCCAGGATTTCTTTAAATATATCTTGCTATGCTGGCTGGTTTTTCCAAACATCTTTCCACATGGCAAATTTAAAACAAGCTCCCGACTGCGAGGCCACATGTGTCATTATAGCAATGTTTTTTTGGCGACAATGAGTTACTTACAAAACCAATGCTGGAACTTTTTCCTTATTGGAATTTTACTGTGTTTCAGAAAATAAAAAATCAACAGTCTTACTTTCTTTAACAATTAAATGAAAAAAAAAAACCTACTTCATATTTAAAATAAATAAATTATTGATTCTCAAAAGTTTACTCCGCACAGGTGTATAAAATATAAGATTGGAAATAAAGTACCAAATAGATACAATCTTCTCCCTTTTTGTCAAAATTAAAAAATTAAAAAAATTATTTTTAAAAAATGCACAAAATTCAAAATTTGCTGTACGAACACCAAATAAATTTATTGAAAAGAAGACAAAATTTATTACATTAGATTAAGTTTGGACTGTTTTAATGAGCGGACCAAAATCGGCAACAAACTTGCAAAATATGAGAGGGGGATACGTGAATTGTTCCATTCAATATAAAACAACAAAAATCCAAAATCTGAGCCTCAAATATTTGGACCCGTTCAAGTAGACTATCTGTAACCAAACTTGAAGAAATCTACATGTGATGGATGTCACTTGTCATCACTGACAGACGAGCATAGATGCACACACACAAATTTCCTTTTATAGATATAGATATTAATTACACAATAATTAAAGTACAAAAATATGTATTATGCTTCTTAATGTCATCTAATTTCTTTGCAAATCATATAATTGCTTCGGAAACATGTAGTTCTTAATAACCATTCAATATTTTAATGCAAACTGAAAATCATAAAAATTTGATTTAAATAATACAGTAAAGGACACATTTGGCACACAATTTGCCCGCCATTCAGAGGTAAAAACATACTAATATACATAGACGCCAACATTGTAAAGACTGTATCAGGAGTAAACCAGTTAAATTTCAGGAGTTTTGGATACTCTTCAGGAGTAAAATGTTCACGTATCAGGAGTCATTTCAGGAGTTGCACATAGTTTCGTACGAGCTATATTTTTTACAAAATATTCTCAGTCTTCTTGCAGTTTTTGCATTTACCAACACAAACATAATTTAAATAAAGGTTAGATAATTTACTTTTACTGTATTAATAATTTTTTATAATAAATTTATAAAAATGGAATATTTTTATCCCTACAGAGCAAAAAATCCGCGATTGATATAACTGTGTGAAATTACATGACTATTTTTTCCCCTACAAACAAATAAAGTGACTTTTTCCACAACCAATTAACAAACTTCGCGATTTTTCGCCGCGACTAACGGACGAAAATCGCGATGTTTTGCCGCGACTGACGGACGAAAATCGTGATGTTTTGCCGCGATTGAGGGGCGAAAATCGAGATGTTCTGCTGCGGTTAGCAGACGAAAATCACGATGTTTTGCCGCGACTGACGGACAAAAATCGCGATGTTTTGCCGCGACTGACGGACGAAAATCGCGATGTTTTGCTGCGACTGACGGACGAAAATCGCGATGTTTTGCTGCGACTGACGGACGAAAATCGCGATATTTTGCCGCAACTGACGGACGAAAACCGCGACCGACGGACAAAAATCACGATGTTTTGACGCGACCGACGGACAAAAATCACGATGTTTTGCCGCGACTGACGGACGAAAACCGCGATTTTTTGCCGCGACTGGCGAACGAAAACCACGATTTTTTGCTGCGATTGATTGACCAAAACAGCCATTTTTTTCCGCGAATGACTAACGGAATTCGTGATTTTTTTGCAATGCAGTGAGTGATTGACAAAATTCGCGATTTTTATCATTGGCCGATTACCGGATTTCAGGATATTTTTCCTGAACTGATTAACGCAATTCGCGATATTTTGCCGCTGCTGACAGCCAAAATTAGAGTTTTTTGCAGAATGAAAAAATTTGCGATTTTTATGAACGACCTATTGATGAATTTCACGATTATTTGCAGCGACTGATTGACGAAAGTTAAAACTTTTTCAACGATCGGTTGGCGAAATTTGCAATTTTCTGCCGCGAGCGATTGTACAAATTCGTGGTTTTATCGACTAATAGACAATTTTCACGATATACTTCAACAACTGATTGACGAAATTCGTGATTTTTTGCCGGATCGATCGAAGAAATTTGCGATTTTTTTGCCTCAAATTTCCGTATTTTCTACCTTATTACCGTACTTCCGTATTTTATTCTACATTTCCGAAGAAACTCCGGAATTTCCGGAGATATTGGCATCTATGAATATATAGGTGTTGGAGATAGAAAAACTGTTCACTAAATAGTAGAGTTTTGACAAAACCCAGACAATGTGGGTTTATTTAGGTTTTATATAAGTCTCTGGACAGGAATTTTTAAACCCTACAACTTTAAAATAACCCTACCCGGGAGGGCTTTTAGGTAGATTTCGTATGAAATACTACCTATTGGGATCGTTCCTATGTTGGAATTTCTGAAAAATTTTTGCAGATCTACACCGATCATGACCCCTAGAACCCAAAACCACCCTCAGTAAAAAACTTTATCTATCTATCTATCTATCTATATCTATATATATATATATGTATATATATATATCACTTTCTTCTGGACACGATAACTTTCGTAATTCTGCACCAATCTCTTCCAAACTGATACATAAAATCAATGGGCATAAAATCTTGGTCAAGTTCGTTAATGGGCAACATCGGACCAAGGGGATGGAAATAAGGAGGGGTTTTGTGAAAACAGAAAACCCCCCAAACTTCTTAATTTTTCTACATATCAAATCAGCTTAAAGTTTTTATTACTTCTAAAAATAGAGCCAAAAATTTATGTATCACAGATTTTTGATAAAGTTAAAAATGGGCTCAAGGATCACAAAAAATAGGGTTTTTGGGAGAAAAAAATTCATAACTTCGTCAATTTTCCAGATATCAAATCCAATTAATTTTATTATAAATCTCCTTAACATTATCTACAACTTTTATATTCACAAGTTTTTGATAGGACCAATTCGTACCACAAAAAAAAAAACGAAAACAAAAAGGGGGTTTGAAGAAGAAAAAAATCCATAACCTCGTCAATTCAAAGGTATAAAATCCCCACGAATTTATCATATATCTTCTTAATATTGTCTACAACATCTATATAGACAAGTTTTGGATAGGACCAATTCTTACAGCAAAAACAAATTAAAAATACATAGCGGTTGAAGAAAAAAAATCATCTTAGTAAGGGTGTATTCAAATCCAAACTGCTTATTTTCTGACTCATTTTACAATTTATTTTTGCTCTCAAAGGTTTCCAATTGGTATGTTTTCTTACTCAGAAACTATATAATGTACCGTAATGGTCGATTTTTTGATAGAGGGAGAATACATTTTTAAAAATGCTGTTAAAAAGGGCATTTTGAACCAAATTTACCGAAGCCGATTGTGTTGGAAAAATCATTGTATTAAGGATGCACTCAAATCCAAACTGCTTATTTTCTGACTCATTTTTAAATTCATTTTTGCTTTCAAACGCATTTAATTGGTAGATTCGCTTATTCAGAAACTATATAATGTACCGTAATGATAAATTTTTTGATAGAGGCAGAATATATTTCAAAAAATGATGTCAAAGTGGGCATTTTGAACGGAATTTCCCAAAGTGATTGTGTTAGAAACAAAAAATATTGTCCTTTTGAGAAAATAATTGTTTATATATCAAGTTTTAATTAATTGAACAAAAAATAAAAACACAGGTCGCTTATAAATCTCTTCAAAAGTCACGTCAGCAAGTTTCATATTTTTTTTTTATTAAAAATGAATCTGGAATTATGCCAGAAAATTTCGAGTTGTTGATCATGGAAAAGTATTTTTTTTAATACTGCCCTAACATGATTCTGATAAAACCAGCTATTATATAAAAATGAAATAAAAAGTCGTCAAAAGCGGCCAGATAAAATTGTTAAAGTGGATTTATCTCTAATCATGATTTAGTTTTTGTTTGTGAAATTAGTATATTTGACTTCGAAACCTACCTCTGCCTGTAGGCCGGCTGGCAGAGATTTTTTTTTTTTTTTTTTTGGGGGGGGGGGGGGGGGGAGGGGGGGGGGCAGTATATATATAAAAAAAAAACATGGGTTTTAAAATCCTGCTAAATAGAGGTATCCAATATTCAAGATATCTGTTATGGATATTTTTGTGTATATATATTTTTAATCATGATTTTTTTTCTTACACAGTAATATACAAATGACTTACACAAGATTATAATTTGATTCTCTTCCAATAACAGGCAACAAAGGAAATACAGATAATGAGATAGATGACAGACACCAACTAAAACAAAGCATCTGAAAAAATAAATAAATAAACATCACATTTATATTCAAATTAAAAAATTAATAAATATTATATACATATGAGGACATGAGTTTCAAAACTCGCCTTTTCCAGAAAATCAAATTGTGGGAAATCGCAAAAAACCTTTGACTGCATCCATTGTTTTTCATTGTAAACCAAGATTTAACAATGCCAGAAATACACGATAAAACTAGTTTGATTGTAGTGTTTTTTCGATGCAGTTTCACCAATAGAATAGATTGATACAGAAAACTATTTTTTTTTAAATTTTGGATAAGACAAGTTTTGAAACTCATGTTCTCATATATATATATATATATACAAATAAAATAAAATTACTTTGTGGGCAGAAGTCAAGGAATTGAAAAATGGCCATGCTGCAATAACCCATAAGATAAATGATAGTGTCTCTCTCTTAAAAAATGCTATAACCTATAACAAAAACATTCCATTAGAAGACCATTATTCATAAAAAGATATCGGTTTGAATAAAAATACTTAACACTATTTAAAATAAAAATGTGTTCCAATTTTTATAGTTCAAATTCTAATAACTTGAAATCTTTCTTTTAAATACAAACATCCTTAGAATAGCAAATCTTTATCAAATAATTCATACAATTGAGATCTTTCACTGAAGCTTTATATCAAACTACAATGAAAGAAAGATAGGGGTTTATTTACAGGTATGTCGATACCAGTACAATGTGTCTATCTTGATTGGAATGTTCATTAAGTATACACATGCTTACACCCATGACCAAATCTTAGCAAATGAAATTGAATTCATGTTAACACTATACACAACAAAGTGCATAACATCATGGAAAATCCAATCTGGCAGGGGCCGCATGTTAACATTAGATATATCAACAAGTCAAAATATTCAGTTTAAGTATTTTTGGTACTTTTTGATTAGCCAGGCGCCAGTGTCATATATACCCATATATATATGGCACTACATGATTATCTGGTCGACCAAAAATCTATTGCGAAACTATAAGATTAAATACCAATAATGTACATGTATATATATACATATATATATATGTATGTATGTAACACTGACACCTGGCTAACCGAAAAGTACGGTATTTTTTTACATATATATATAAAATTTTAACTTTATATTAAATTATACACCTGCATATAGCAATGGTCATTTTGACCACATGGTATTATTAGTCCTAATGTTTACAATTCTAAGGCTAATATTCTGAATATATCTGGAATTAATGCTTAATTTTTGTGTAAAGAAACCATGAAAAAAAATATCACCAGGAAAGATTTTCTACGTCAGTTTTCAGAAGAATTTTCAACAAAATGTAAAGATTCATGGAAACCAGAAAACAAACAGGTGTAAAACAGTAAAATCTGTATAAATAGAACCTTTTTATAACAGAATCTTGTATAAAACAAACATTTTATGTCCCCCAACAGAAAGAATATCACCAGTCTAAAATGAATATATATATATATATATATATATATATACATTAATTTTAGATTATAAGTAGTTGTGAACGTCATCATTTCAATTAAAACAACATAAAAAGATCAGAAAAGTATACAGCAATAGATAAAAAGTATAAGCAAATATATATATATTTGTTCCTTGCGATTCAGTCTTAGCAAGTTTTATTATATATACTAGTGTAAATGCCCGTCCTAGGACGGTGTGTAAAAATTGTGTTTTTCATTTAAAATTTTTAAAAAAAGAGGAAAATAATTGTCAATATGGAAGCACTTAGATGAGCAAATTTCGGCTTATTTATGTTCTAATAAACACATTATTAGCATTAACAATACTTTTGGGAAGACCAGGTTTTCTGGCTAATATAACATAAGAAAATTAAGAATTCTTAGAACAAAAGTTTAAGAAACGTGCAATAAAACCCCATAATTAACAAATTCTGCTGCAACTATTAAAATTTTTTGATGATTTGTTTGGTATAAATCTTAGTAAGTGTGTTGTATTTTTTTGCAAAAAGCAAGATTTAGCAAAACTTTTAATGGCTGAATAAGCATGTGCACAACTTTTTGAGTTTATCTTACTGAACATATAAATATTAAAAGTACGCACAGAAACTGGGGATCAGCAGTAAGAACATAGAATTTTCTTCAAAAGGTTATTGCATCTAACAGCGATGTATAAGACACCCACCAAGTAAGAGTAGAAGATGAGCAAGTTTGGTTTTTTATGTTCTAATAAACACACTTTTATGCATTTACAATACTTTTTTTGTAAAATTACAAAAAAGTGATAAAATATCTTTACTAAGATTGACGATCGTTTCATCGCACAAACGGCAACATATTCAAAATTTTGAATAAAAAGTGATAAAATATCTTTATTAAGATTGACAATCGTTTCTTCGCACAAACGACAACATTTTCAAAATTTTGAAAATGTCGCCGTTTGTGCGATGAAACGATAGTCAATCTTAATAAAGATATTTTATCATTTTTTATAGCATTATTTAGCTTAATCTGGAAATGTAATGTTTTCCCATGATCCTTTAAAGAAAATCACACTTTTTTTTTTCACGATCCGTAACGTCCATTTAACGTTAATCGTGTTTTTTCCGCGACCCTTTGATTTTTTTTTTTTTTTTTTTTTTTTCGATCCTTAAAAAAATTTGCGTTTTTCCCGCGATCCTTTGAAGAAATTCGCTTAATTTGGCACAGCTGGCACTCGCGTTTTTCTTGTATTTCTTCCGTTATCCCCCTCCCCCCCCACTCCCCCCCATAAAAATGTCCATAAATTTTAATGCATATTTGCCTAGATCCACGGGATAATAAAATTCAGTGCCAAAAAAGCACAATTCCGCGGAAAAGTAACATGTCAGTAAAATGGATTTTGCAGGTTCAAGTCAGGTTCTCTGTATTATATAGTTCTGCATTAATGGAATGAAAAAAAAAAAAAGAAAGAAAAAGAAAAAAAAATGGAACAGAATATTCAGCAAACAGGAATCTTGTAAATGCATGAATTTTGTCTATGATCACTGTGGATTATAAATGTATGTAGAGAAATTTCTAAATCGCTCTTGTGAAGGAAAAAAAAATCGAATAATTCACCAATCGGTTACAGGAAATTCTTCAGTTGGTCATACCAAAAAAAAAAAAATCAAATCGCAAAATTTGTCAATCTATCGCTTAAAAAATCACAAAATTCATCAATCAGTCGCAGAGGAAAAAGAAAAATCAACAATTGGTTGTGAGGGAAAAATGAAATTTGTCACATAAAAAAAAAAAAAAAATTACCCAATCGGTAGAGTAAAAAGAAAAGTACTGTAAAATTCATCAATTGTGAGGAAAAAGTTGCAACATTCTTCCTTCATTCTTCAGAAAAAATCGTGAAGATTGCCAGTTGATCATCGGAAAAAACTCAAAATCCTTTAATTGGTTGCTTTAAAATATTGTGAAGTTCATATGTAAACTGTCGGAAATTCCTCAAACAGTCGTTGGAAAAAAAAAACACGAAAAAATTCAGAAAATTTTGCAAAATCGCGCAAAAGAATAAAAATCCCTTTCTCGGTGGGGGGGGGGGGGGGGGGAATCGGTAAGAGTCAGATGTCTGTAGAAAAATTTGTTCTCGGTCCGGAAACAGGACCGGTCTAGAATTACTAGAATTATAGCAGAGTATGGAATACTTTAACTTTAAGTGCTGTAGGTAACCATGGCAGGATAGTGACTGAGAAAATGTAAAAGTGTAAAACAAGTAAAGATGCATTTAAGTTTGAAATAAAACTAACGTTTATTCAACGAAAAACATGACTTTAATAATTATCAAACATAATAGAAAAATAAATAAATTATGATGAAATAATTTAATGACAAATGGCAGTAAACAGCATGAATTAAATAGTTGGACAGTTCATTACATCAGCTCACCTTTTCATATTATATATTCCTGGGTTCTCAATATTCACATAAAATAAAAATAAAAAGTAACTCACAGTTTCACTTTAGGCTGAATACGGCACACTGGTATATGTTCCATGTAGATAATACGATAATAATTCTCAATACCAATAACAATACTTTGAAAGATATAAAAAAAATGATGAAGAGCCAAGTCAACTTGAAACACTAACGACATCGTAAATTATCTTTCTCTTTAATACAAAACATCGTAGCTATCCGAAAAAATGTTGAAGTTGACGAACATATCTTAAGTTCTTTAAAAACGAACATCATCTAAGCACACACTAAGAAACGTTAAAGCTATTTAAAATTGAACACACGCTTTCTTAAACCAACACGAGCTTCTTTTAAAATTACCATGGCAAGCTGCTTAAAATTAACACGACCAGCTTCCTTCAAAACGCAACAGAAAAACACCCACACAACTTCAAACTAAAAATACGACAAGCACTCTACAACTTCAAAATCATCGGCATATATCGTCTGCTTCCAACACGCCCTCTTACGATCAAAACATTCCCTCCCGTTCCGGCGGAGTTGAGAAAAACGCATCCTGCCTTACGGCAAAACCAAAGGATGAAAAATCGTATCTTCCGACACGGTGCAAAGATCAGCGATCGGGAAAAGGCGTGACGTCACATCGGTACGTACGAAGATCGGAGCCGTTGGAGAAATAAACAGACGATCTTTGAAAAACGATCGTAACGAAATAAATGATGAACGATGCGTGAATGAAAGTTTGGAAAATAAATAAATGAAAAAATTAACCAAAAGAAAACTTGGTTATTGTGACGTAGCTGTATTAGAATGGAAATAAGGAAAACCAATGGAATAAAGGTAAGTACCATTTCAGGGTGTATAAGTATCAAGGAAAACAGGCTGTCAGATTCTGACAAAATTTAATGAAGCGGAACACACAGCATTTTTTATTATGCAGCATTTTCCTATTTTGCAAAAGATCCATGAAATCCTGCATGGGATTGCAAATTTTGCCCTCAACAAAATTGTGCTCTCCTCACTCCCCCCCCCCCCCCCCCCCAAAAAAAAAAAAAAATCATGCCATGTTGGACAGCGTTGATAAAATACATTAAATGTTTTCCCACCAACCGAAACATTGATAATTTTATTGTCAGTGTTATGTGAATGAATTTCTACCTTTTTGAAAAAGCTTTTTAAAATAGGATTACACATATTATGTGTTTTGAAATTTATTCACTCTGACTTATTGGGAATTAATCATGAACTTTTCTTTTGATTTAGTAATCTTAATGGTCTTCAGATTTTCAAGTGGAAATTGTTTAGAAATATATTGGTATATATCATATGATAGGGCATAGAGAATGTTATTTTGGTGGTTTTTAACACAAATCGCAATCGTTTGTCAACAAACATTGGAAAAACGATGATAACTTATTTTCAAATATTTTTTTAGTTATGGGGATCCTACAATAAACAATTTAATTAATTTGTAACTCTAACATTGAATTTTAAATTTACTTTAATGTAAGCATTGAAAAATTTATTTGTCAACAGAAACATTGTAGTCTTTTCTAGCTTTAAGTTTTTTGATCCTTTTTCGCGAAAAATCAATCACCTTAAAATGAATTGAAAACTTCCTTTTGTTTAAATTTGTTAATATTTAAAGCTATTTTAGTTAAAACATTGTGATTAAACATTCATTGTATGATATCTGCTTTAAAAATTAATATTTGTCTCAGCCTTTCCAAGTATTAAGTTTTTCATGCTTAGTTTAACATATAATTTTTTAAGAGAAATTTTAATGTATGAAGCTATAAGGTACACTGTCAAAATAATTACTGCTGGATTGGATATTAAAATATTTCTATCGTAATCGATATGTAAACAAAACAAAAGTACAGAAAATTTATTTCTGTTGATCTTTTCAGAAGGTATTCAGAAATTTTCAACTATGAAGCCATAAGGTACTATAAAAATAATTACTGATGCTGGATATTAAAACATTAAGAGATATTTCAAGAGAAATTGAACGGTTCGTAATATCTACATAACAATAGGGTTAAAGTTTCCACTTGTTAGGTTAAATAGGCGGAAAATACAAAGAACACATTAAATCTAAGTAAATCAAAAGAAAAGTTAAAAATGGAATCCCAACAAATCAGATATTAAAAAAACAAACAATGAATTAACAAAATACCTAATAATGTGCAATCCAAAAAAATTGTAATCAGAAGACAGCAAAATCACAGTATTGCTTTAGATCAATGAATATGCGTCGCGTGACGATATCTGTATACAGACAGGAATAATACGGAACTCCCATTGGAGATCAGTCTTAGCACATGCGCTGTTTATCCGAAGTGGGAAGCTTCCTGGCCGAAAGATGATCACCGTACTTGATTTGCGCCATAGCTCCATGGTTTATTTTTCAATTCAATGAATCAAGGGAATGACTCGCTATCGCTTGTTTACATTTTACGATAATGTATGTTTTTAACTCGTTTTCTGAAATTCCTTTTCAACTGCGCAAATCATTGAATGGTCATCAGTTTTGAATCTTTTAAAGACAATTATGTTGAGCAGAAGGGATTTCAGGTAGAAAAGATATGTATTTAAGCAGATAAGTTTTCTCTTACACATTTCAAATCGTAATTAAGCCTAACGTGGCTCCAGCTTATCGGAGAATGGTAAGATAGATGGGTACAACCCCGGATGAGTTACAATGTGAATTATAATATAGAGATATGTATGATAATTTGTACTGGTTTATAATGGTTTATATAGATTATATATACTAGCTAAAGTAACACGGAATTTTAAGAACGTTTGTTTTGAAAAACCAATTTCAAAATTTAACATACAACTTTTTTTAAAAAACAGTTGAAGTGTTGTGCACATCAATCACATGAAAACCCAATATAAAAATGTATAAATTTATATAACAGACGCAAAATCAAGCAGCTATAAATGAACTTATTTCCATTTGTCATTGGAGCAATAATGTTAAAATACACCAATATTTCCATAATCGAGAGTTTATCATGCTTCAATACATTTTTTCACGCTTACCGTAATTTCGTGTATATAACCCGCGGGTTATCTGATAAAAAACGCCAATTTTTGCACACTGCGGCTTATCTATTGACATCCTCATCCTGTCGACCGTATTTCTCAGAATGGCCGATCTCCCATGAAAACGAAATTGGATTGAACCCAGCGCCGATTTGTACCGCCTTCGCTCTTTTCTCTGTGATTTTGAAGTGAAACTTTTTTCCGTGCACCGTTGCTTTGTGCATCCGCTCTGCGCAACTGCTCCTTCCGATGCAAATGGTTTTCTCTCTCCCCTTAACAATTGAATTAACTCTTACTAGTTTTTCAGCATTTTGTTCCCAGTCACTTGTCTGCTGTGTATGCACCGTTAGTAGTGAAAATTCGATATTTGACTAGTGGAGGTGATTGAACGTGCTTTCAAAAATGTCCAATAAAGTATGTCCAAAAAAGCGAAAGAGCTATACTGTAGATTTCAAACTCCAAGTGATCGAGAAGCTGCTAGACAATTTCAAGTTGATGAGAAATGCATTAGACAGTAGAGAAAGTCAAAAGAATCCTTATCAAGCATTGATTGACGGAAAAGAGCTAATAGATTTAGAAAACCATATTGGTGGATTTTAGAAGATACTTTACTCCAGAGGATAAAAAACGAGTGAGATGAAGGGAGACCCGTATCTATGATTAAAATTAGGCTAAAAGCCAATGTTATAGCCAAAGAAATGAAGATTTTGGATTTTTCCGGTAATAGCAATTGGTGTTACAGTTTCCTGGAACGGAAAAAACAGTTTATGCTCTAAAACTACAAAAGGGCAGCAACTTCTTCAAGATTGGAAAATAAAATTTAAGAATTTTCTGGATTTTTTTTTCCGATTTACGTGCAAAACAAAAATACGAGCTTCGACAAATTGCTAATATGGATGAAGTGCCACTGGCTTTTGACTGTCCCCCAAATAAAACTGTTGATATTAGAAACTCTTCAACAGTTTCTGTTATTACAACTGGTCATGAAAATATAAACATGACTGTGGTTCTTGCCTGCTGTGCTGGTGGCTCAAAATTGAAGCCCATGATCATATTTAAAAGAAAAACGATGCCGAAGGAAGATTTTCCACCAGATGTCATTGTAACCATAAACAAGAAAGGGTGGATGAATCAAAGTGTTATGTTTCAATCAAAGTGTTATGAATCAAAGTGTTTGTGTGTAGGCAAAATTAGCAGTTATCCCAGGGGGTCTCACCAAAAAGTTGCAACCCCTGGATATTTCAGTGAATCGCTCGTTTAAAAGCAAAGTTCAAGGGGAATGGGAAAAGTGGATGTCAAGTGGACTACATCAGTTCACGAAAGGTAGAAACATTAAAAAAGCATCTTTTTCCGAAGTAGCAAAATGGGTGAAAAGTGCATGGAATGCAGTAACTATTAAAACCATTAAATCAGGATTCCAAAAACAGGGACTAATTCATTATGACGAAGACCTTTCTGACAGTGACTCTGAGACTGAAATTTCCTGCTCTGAAAATGACGGCCCGAGTGAAGTACTAAATGATGAATTTCTAAATATTTTTGTATCTGACACTGACGAGTCTGATTTTTATGGTTTCATATGAGATTGACTGAATGTGTATTTACCAGAAATTTTTTTTTAAAAATACAAATAAAAAAGTTTACTTATAGACTTCAATTTTTTTTTCAGTTGATAGGGAGGGGTGAATTTTCATTTAGATCACTGCCCATGTTTTATTAAATCAAGAGAATGAATTTGCGGCAATCCTTTTTTATACAGTGCTATATCGGATCTGAAGGTAAGTCAAACAATTTTGTATAAATTATAAAACTTATTTCATAATTTTACGTTACATTTGCATACTGGTAGTTGTAATTTTTTATTTTATTTTCCTTACTAAAGCTAGTAAAAGACTGGTGGCCATCTTGGATTTGGCGCGTTATTTTCAAGTCAATTTAAGCTGCTATTTCAAAAATTATTCGAAGTAAAACTTTTTTTTAACAGTTTCTTTTTAAAAAAATCTATATTTTCAGTTCTTCAGTTTCAGCATAAAAATACGTTGGAGAAAAAATATTTCAACAGCAAATACGGCGAAAAAAATCCAAGATGGCGACACTAGCCCATCAACTTCAGTCGTCCTAAGATTATAAGCTGCGGCTTATCTAATGCTACTAATTTTTTTGCAACAATTTAATAAGCTGCGGCTTATATACACGAAATTACGGTATATGACGTTATATATTCACCACGTCCTTTACATTTTCAATATGACGTAATATTCCATTTTTTTTCATTTGTCAAATTAATTAAATAATTATAATTTTCCACGTGGAAATCTTGCAGTAGAAAAGTTATGATGTAATATTCCCTTTTTTTAAATTCGTCAAGCCATTTACAGTCAAACCTCATTAACATGAACCTCAAGAGAAATTAAATTTTTGTTCATGTTATCCGTAGTTCATGCTATCAGTAACAAAAAATCCAGATAAAAAATATTGAGAAAAATGCATATAGGGGAGACTGGCGGCTAATGGGACATGGGAGCTAAGGGGACAACAGAGTTTTCTCATAAAATACAATAGTCAAAATTTATCAACAAATGTCATTTCCAGTGTTACACAAGAACACATAACACTTATTTCTATTTTAATAATTAAACTTTTAGTTTTATTTTTTTTTTATCCATTAATAGAAGACTGTTAGAAGAATTCTGTAAAAAAGAACAAAAAAAAAAAAAAAAAACTACACTGTACATGTGAATGCCCTTATAAATTCATACGGGTAAAAGAAATAAATAAAAAAGAATAAAAGACTGAATGCATGCACCTTTCATATGAAAGTTGCAAAACTAAACTGTAAATTTTCTACGTGTGAAGAAAGATACAATGCATAAAAATATTCTGTTAAGGTAGCAGCTTTTCCTAATCCTGGTGGCATGTAGTTGATGACACGTATTGTATTGTCCAAAAGTGAGAACATTCTAATGGCAATAATACTCGTTTTCATCACACTAAAGAATGTACTTTTCACACAGCTCTTAAAAATAACACATTGTTCCTTTTATGCAAAAGGAAACTTTAATACTTTTCAAGGCATTTTCGTTCACGTTAAGCGTCAAAATCTCTCATGGGGACATCGAGAATTGTTCATATTAAGCAAAATTTCACGTTACACGTGTTCATCTTAAAAGGAGATAAAACACTAGAATCTGTTTTCATTTTGACGGGGACAGTCGGAACTGTTCATGTTAAAAGTAATTCATGTTAAGCATGTTCACGTTAACAAGGTTCGACTGTATTTCTTTTTTTCACATGGAAATCTTACAATAGAAAAGTAATTGTTATGATAAGAATTTTACTGTAGATTTTTAACTGTTGGCAAGAGTTATAACGAAAAATGTTTCAATTTGATTGGAAATTGCTGTTAAATTTGTGGTTTTTTATTAATTAAAAATTAACTATAAGTTATTTCAATTCCGGATTACTTTGGTTGCCTCGGCCATGTTTTAATACACATGTACGTAACATTTCACAGTTCTGGCTTCCAAATTGTGGATTTGTATAGAATTACAGACAGACAAATTTTCATGTTTATATATTAGATAATACGGTCATTTTCAAAATCTGTCCATGTTTTGGAATAACAAAATCATATTTTTTAGAAATAATCAGAAAGTTTTAATTTTTTGTAAATAATTACCTTACCTTATAAATATTAATATACAAGCGTCAGCAGAGACCAAATTACTAATTTAACATTTTAAAACTAATTTTTAAATTTTAATGAACTTGATAATGAACATAAGTGAGCACGGTAATGACATCTACAATAATGACAAATTAAGCAAAATATTTGCAATTTTCCCCCCATGCATAAATGGCAGCCATTATATCTTCTGGCTCATACAATGATTTTCTATTTCTTATACAATAAAAGCAGATTAAGAAATAAATGTTCATTTAATTATCAATTAGAAGTGGGTACAGTAATGACATACAAAAAAAAAATACTCACCAAAAGATTCAAAATCTTTGTTTGTTTTATTGAAACTATAAAACTATTTACTCTATTCACCTAAACCTGATAACAAGTTGACATTTAAGAAGTACTTTTGAATTGATAAAAAGGCATGTGCTGCCTTCTAAAAAATTCCAGATGAACTTTTTGTCAGAAGCATGGGAATGACACTCTTTCTTAAGAAATGGTTTAAAAAATTATTAAGAATTATAGATAAGTTTTAAGTTTAATTAATGAAAATAAATATGTTTTTTAATTAGTAGCATCTTAATAAATAAAAATGCATTAAAAAAATTATAACCATATGTTTCAAACAGAACTTAGTCAAATCGTTACCTAATAAATTGCTTCTTGGGACAACCTACGGTAATGACATTTTGACTACAAAAGATTATATTTCTTATTTTTAACTTTTTTATAAATAATAATATATATGTAAATTATCATTAAAAAAAACATGATAGTTAAAATGCAATAATTAAAATTATGATATTTAACTATTTTTCTGTGCAAATGTGAAAAGGACAGTAAAACACGACACTTTTTGAAAATCACCCAATAGCTTTATATATATACTAGGGTGCTCTGCCCCCTGCAAGCTATGCTCTCCAACTCCCGTTCAGACACCACAGAATCTAAAAACACGCTAATCTGATGGGTTTTAAAAATATTAGAGAAGATTGAATTATACTGAAAAAAGCTGTGCAGATCTCCCTGTAAACAGGTTTCCATTCAATTCCCTTTGATTGCAAAAATTTAAGGCCGAATCAGTTGCTGTTAAGACATCCAATGGTTGTTTTCATTTTTGATTAAAGAGGATCAGTTAAACATTTGAAAAGAAGCTAAAATAAAATGAATTAAGTATACAGAGTCTTTGTCTCCCGGTATTTTAAAACAATCTCTATAACAATAGCCTAAGTCATGTGACTATCATCAACAGTTCCGGACGGACCACTTCGGTTTTTATACTCTAGGTGCCATTTTGGAACTTTAATGTTAACCAGGCACAGTTGATAAGCTGCCAAATATTATTCTATCGCCATCATTTCATCTATATTATAATAGTTTGTCACCAACTGCTATAAACAAACACGGTCTGATCCCTTCACCTTTCATATGAAAGCTTGGCACAGATGTCATATACACATATTGGCACAATTTTTTTCCGACAGCAATTTGGGGAGCGCATCAACAGCATAAGGCTTACCATATTAAGCAAAATAATGATACTTTGGCACCTGTTAAGTACCCGTTGCGTATATGACATTGACGTCGGTAAAAAATCATGTCAATATGGGGCTGTATATGACACCTGTGCCAAAAGTTTTCCATTTTGATTAAAAAAAAAAAAAAAAAAATTTCCAATAAAACTACATGAAAGTTGCCGTGGTCACAAAGAATTCTTTGTACTGTTATGCTAGTTGGGTGTAAATCTTGCCAATAGCTCTTTTTCAACTCGCCAGTTAACATTTTTTTTATTTTTCGAGTGGTAAATTAAAATATTGATTTGAAGTTGAAATTAAATGTCATGGTTTGTTGCATTATTTAATAATTGGCCAGATGTCATATACAATTGGCCAGATGTCAGGTTTGGTGTGATTTTTTTTTTTTTAACGAAAATTTGGCAAAAACCTTGTTTTCAAATACCAGTTACATATGCATTTTTGGTATTACTTAGTTATCCCTTCGGCCAAAAATCTATTGCCAAATTAAAAGATTAAATACCAATAATGGTTGATCGTAAATGTCACATTCACTAGACTTTAAGCAAGTTAAACGTGTTTACGTCATCAAGTGATTTTTATTTCGACGTTTTATTTGTATATTTATTAATGTTATGCTAATTTATTTGTTCTTTCGTTATTTAAAATTAAAATTATGTCAATTTGTATAATTTGGCGAGTGGTTTGGCAATTTATATAATTTGGTGAAATTGGTCGATGGAATAACTAAGTAGTACCGTATTTTTAATTATTTTCTATTATTTTCAAAAGGAAATACCAAAAAAAAATAATTGATAACTATAGAACAAAATAATTTATATAATTTTAAAAAAGAAATAAAAGTAAATAAACATTTATTATTAAATAAACAACAATAGCCGGGTTACCATGTCAATCAAAATAATGCAATTTTGGCGCCAATTAGGTACCCCAGTGCGTATATGACATCTGTGTCTAATATTTTTCTTTTCGTTTTTTTTTTTTTTTAAAGAAAGAAGTGAAAGCCAACAATTATAAATGTTTCAGTTTTAAAAGAAAGTTTTGTATTTTAAATAAAATGAATGAAAGGATTATATTTTAAATGAAATTAATGAAATATAAAAAAATGCGACAGGAAAAATGTTTGGCGTTTTATCACCTGCGTCTCGCTAACATAAAAATACCGTCAAAATTGATTTCTCTATCAGAATCTTTTGATTTGGCAAAAGATTGTTCATTGAATTATGAATAAAAGTAGCATGATACATTTCCTAGTATACATTTAAGGGAGGACAAATTAGTTTAAAATAATAACCTTTTCTGAAATATGAAGAAAAATATCTGTTATGATTAAAATTTGAGTTGCCATCATTAGAAAAATGTATTTAAAATTAGAAAAAAAAAAATATTTCGAAAACTAATTCGAATTTTAAAATTCTAATACCAGTTTTGAGATCTGTGGATCAATACGGATTTTTGGTGTTAATTTCATCGCAAAGTATTCCATATTTTAGGAGAAATCGCTGGGAAACATAATCAGTTGTTTAATCAGTCATTTCAAAGAGTCATTTCATAAATTCATTTCATTTCAGCCGTTTCATATATCCATTTCATAAATTCGCTTCATTAGGATTTTATATATATAGGGTAGATATATATATACAAAGCGTCCAGCAAAGGACGTTGTCGACAGGTGATGCTGTATTGTGAAGCCTCAGTACAGAGTTGGAGAAATAGGCTGCAGACTGTCCTTTGCAAGCAGTCGTTCCAATTATCAACCACTATGCCTTGTTCAGTGAAATTTTTTGAAAAGTTTGCAAATTGCACCTTTTGCAACTTTAAACTGCGATTAAAAACTACTCCTTGTTGCCGTAGGAATGGGATTTAACCGGTGATACTCGAGTACTAGAAAAACACATTGCTTCACAGAATAGATGGACTTCATACATTTTTTTCAGTAAGAAGATTGATCACTCTGTGCTTCAGAGTACATTGTTTAGGGATCCCTCAGTGACCACAGTGCCACCTGTCGGCAAAATTTAAACTAATTTTGAAACTATTGTATCAGATTTTTCATACCACTTGTTTCCTTCTACTACTGATCTTAGTTTCAGAGTTATTTAATTTTAAAATCAGGGAGTCCTTTGCTGGACACACTGTATATACAATAAAATCTTCTAACACAGAATGCCAACAAACTGGAGGAAAATTTAATTTTAGACAAGTTTCTGTTTTCACAGGTACACTGCTTATTTCAATTGTATTGTATCCTTTTTTGCAGGGACTGTGACAATTTTCCATTTAACAAAGAATTGTGTTATACATTCTTTCAAATTTTAGAACATTAATTTTCAGCTGAAATCAAAGATAAAGGATATATTTCAAGGGAAATGGAATAAACAGATCAAAAAAGAATTCCTCAATACATAGAAGAATATTTTTAAATATAAAGATATGAAATTTAAAAATATCGTCTACATTTAAAAAAAGCAAGACACTTCATTTTTTTCACTTTTTTTTGTGGTAAAATGGGAAAACCTTTCTTTTTCAACTTAGGGGCTAAATAAAGATCATTTTAAATTTTAAACAATAAGATAGTGAACAGATTTAAGAATTAGAAGCTGTAATACATAAAAATGTAATACTGTTACAAAAAACACTATTAACAGAATTTTACAAGCAGAGTGTTGCCATGAGAATATCTAATATTTAGAAAATTAAATATTTTTCATATGATTAAATAAAAGGAAAAATAGTTATGAATGTAATCACTTCTAATTAAAACAACATAAAAATATCAGAAAATTATCAATTTAAATTGAAATACATAAAAAGTATACAGATCAAAAGATAATTACCAGAAGTTCCAGTGCAATGAAGCTTAAAAATGAAATTCCTATGAATTTATAAAAATTATTCCTCCTTTCAATGAATGTTTTGGCAGAATCAATTAATTGCCACCTAAAATAAATAAATTTGTATACTTTATAAAAGTAATTAATAAACTCACATATATATAGAGAGAGAGAGTCTAGCTAACGGCATAATAATTCAAGATAATTTTATTTAAGGGGACGGTGGAGTTTAAAATCCTTAAAAATATTTTTTTTTATTTTTGTAAATTTCAACTTAAATATTATTCAAGGGTACATTATATACATTATAACATGCATTTATCACAAAAAAATGAAAAAAAAAATTTATTTTTGAGAAAAAAATGGAATTTTACGCGTCGTGTTAGAAATCTTCGAAATGCCCCATGTGTCTCCCATATCAATGAAAATCCTCAATATTTTTTATAAAAGTTTGGTTTATATATAGAAATAAAATAGAGCATCGAATTTTACATATTTAAATTTAAAGGTTAAAAAAAAAAATTGAAAAAATTTGAAATTTTTTCAGAAAATTTTCAAATTTTTTCAAATTTTTTTTTTTTATTTTTTGTAAATTTCATCTTAAATATTATTCAAGGGTACATTATAAGCATTATGGCATGCATTTATCACAAAAAAAAATTAAAAAAATTTTATTTTTGAGAAAAAAATGGAATTTTAAATTTTGAAAAATGGAATTAAAAAAAAAAATTTAAAATTTCTTAGAAATCTTCGAAGTGCCCCTGCGCGTTCCATATCAATGAAAATCCCCAATATTTTTTATAAAAGTTTGATATATATATATAGAAATAAAATAGAGCATCGAATTTTATATATTTGAATTTAAAGGTTAAAAAAAAAAAATTTCGAAAAAATTTTGAAATTTTGGATTTTTTTTTTTTTTTTTTAACCTTTAAATTCAAATATATAAAATTCGATGCTCTATTTTATTTATATATATAAACCAAACTTTTATAAAAAATATTGGGGAATTTCATTGATATGGAAGACACATGGGGCATTTCAAAGATTTCTAAGACAATGCGTAAAATTCCATTTTTTTTCTCAAAAATAATTTTTTTTTTTTATTTTTTTGTGATAAATGCATGTCATAATGTATATAATGTACCCTTGAATAATATTTAAGTTGAAATTTACAGAAATAAAAAAAATTATTTTTAAGGATTTTAAGCTCCACCGTCCCCTTAACTTCTTTCACAGTTATTTGTTTTCCCTTACAGTCAAATTCTGTTATAACAAAGATGGGGGAATTGCAGAGTTTGCTTCTTATGACAGAGCTCTCAAAATAACCAAGTTCAAGATTTGATATTATGAAACATAAGAAAACGTTACAAATTACAGAATAATTATTCTGATAGGGACAATTCAAAATCTTAAAATTAGCAAATCATATGAAATTACTCTATTAGTAGCTTAGCAATCATTTAAATATTTTTTGGAGTTTGAATCTATATGTAGAGAATAATTCTACGAAGGGAGGATGGTAAGGATAATTGAAGAAATCAGGCTTACCTTTATGTAGTAATTTCAGTGCTTAGTGGTAAACTGGGCAGTTGCCCAGATCCTACAATTGTACATCACTAAAATTTTATAACACATACACTAAAATTAAAGCGCATTACTTTTGAGCAAATATATTGTCTTTGTATGGCTATAAATTATACTTAAAATATTTTCTCAGTTCAAAAATAAAACATCTGCTCATTACAAAGAAAGTTTATCTCACCACCTTAAAAACTAAATAAGCTGAGTGTCAGTCTGTCTTCACCAATGCAGTCATATAGACTTCCAATTGGCCATGTGTTCTATTAAATTGCTGTGTTTGGATTATAATTTATTATTTTTTTCTTTTCACTGATTTATCATGAACTATTCATATAAGCTGGTGAAATATAAATATACACATTTCTATATAAACAGTGAAAGTATCAGTAACTCTCCTTGGTACTTTATATATTGAATTTTAACTGGCACTTCTAATAAGCTTTTCTGGGTTTGACTGATATCCCAAAGAAGGGTGTTACTGGTCGATTTAAGGCCAGTAAAATGTTTTGCCTGGGGCTGTTAAAATCTTAAATGAAAGTCATTTTCTTGCCAACATTTTGGCAACAAAATAAATACATGTAATTGGAAATTACTATAAGACACCAGAGAAAACCAATCAATACTTATAATTCAAACATAATAGGAAATAAATATAATAGTATAAATAGGAATTAAAAAAGAAGACTTTTATAAAAATTCAATGTTTACCTTAAAAATCATGGCTTATTTCATGATTGCAATTCATGTTCCAAAAAAATTTTGTTACAATACATTAATTTGATACAGGTCCTGATTATGAAAAAGCATTATTTAAAATATCTAACCAGAATATTTAAATTGTTTTCTCACCATAATTTAGGAAAGAAACAGCAAGGTATTTATGAATTGAAAAGTTTAAATTTCCAAAATGCAATGTTAATACTAGGTTGGCATTTATGAGAATTTTGCACAAAATATTCAGTGTTTCGAAATAACGTTTTGAATTTATTTCACTCACCCTTTTTTTTTTAAATAATTTTTCCCATGACAGCGATGTTGCCAATAGTAACTGAAATCAAGGAATACAATACATGAGGCATCCTTTTTGGGGATATATGGTGAATGGAGTAAGGAGGGAGTGACAATGGAAACTTCCTTTTAATGCACTGCATTGCACAAACATAGCATTGGAAAGTTGGTTTTAGGAATTTAGCAGTTGAAATTTATCTCTTTTAGTACACTTTAGTTTCAGCTACAACTCATCAAATTACTTTTATATTTATTGGCAAGGAAAGACTATGTTGCTGTCACAGCTTGTTTAAAATTTTGTTATGATGATCTCCTGTTAAAGTGGGATTTTGAAATTTTCATTTTTGCGATGATCCAATAATGCAGATTTTAAAAAATCTTTTTGATTATTTATTCAATAATAATTTTGTAAGTTTATTTTTAAACGAATTTTTAAGGCTTTGTTATAACAACCCCCATTAGTGCAGGATTTTGAAATTACCATTGACGACTTGATAGCACAGATTTGTTAATCTTTTAGATTACTTATTCAATAACAGTTTTCAAAGTTTATTTTTTAAACAAATTTTAAAATCTCTGTTATAACGATTCCCTTGTTAGTGTATTTTGAGATTCCCATTCTTATGACGACCCGAAGCACAGGTTTTTAAAAATCTTTTTGATTATTTATTCAATAATAATTTTGAAAGTTTATTTTGCAATTGATATAATTCAGTTATTTTAGTCATATTTTGTGATATTTTTTACACTTATTGCCACCTAATAGGGCAAATTAATCATTTTTGACTGTGACATTTATGATGGATGTGACAATTAATGCAGTTTTCTTATAAAACAATGTCAATTTTCAAAGGTACATCGATTGCAATGGGTGCTGTGTTTCTTCCCTAAACTACAGTATTACACTCTTTATTTTGCACTTATATTTTATTTTCTACTTTTTAGCATTTAAAATATTTATTAATGTAGATTCACAGCCAGGCATAATTTAGCAAGTGTGGCTTGACACATAATTAACTCCATTGTTGCTGTAACTCATATACAGTGTTAACCATAAAGAATATCTGGAGATTTATCACCAGCGCCCAGCTAATGGAAAAATGACTTAAAATTAATTTATAATTAAGTTAAAAAAATAGTAAAATGTTGTATTGTCATAAAAAAACATACCTTTGAACAAAAGTTTTATAATTTTAGCATATCAGGAAGTAAGAGAAAAATCATAAAATTCCATTTATATATATATATATATACACATTAACTAAGTTCAGTCAAAATAAAGAGTGTAAGAAAAGAAAAGAAAGAATCATAAAAAGAAAATCAATAATGCAATTTATAACAATATCAAAGCATTTTCACAAGGCTTCTAAAATTATATTGTCACATTTGGTTGGTAGTGGTCCATTACCTGAAACATGATTTTATGATGAGCAACTTCATCACCATTTTGTTTTTGCTTATAGTTGTTCATATTGAGAAGTTAAAGGATTCACAAACTGATTCAATGGATAGAATTATTGAACCAATACCTATAACATGGAGAATTAATTCTATGCTTCAATATATGGTTCCTTACTGGATATTTTTTTCCAAAATGTTTTTTCTTCTTCAAAACTTTATAAAACGAATCCTAAAAATATTTATAAAAACGGAAAAGTATCCACACATAATATACATATGTGTTTCTACACTATGCAATGTTGGTTTAACAATTATAAAATCCTTAAAAAAAACAATAACTTCCTGCAAATGAAATTCAAAGGGAAAAAGTAATAATTATACCAATGTGTATGGAAATACATAACTGATTTTATAAGGAGTAAACACAAGAGGCAAAAAATAAAGATACAGAAGATATGTAATTAAATGTCCTCCACTTCAACAAATGCTGTTGAAGTTCAGTAAAATATTGTTTGAATAAAATTTCAAACAATTAAAATTTATCAAATAAAGTTTATAAAAACTTTATTTGTTAATAAAAATAAGATACTTATAAGTTATGCATGCAAAGACATATATCAATTTAAAGATAAAATTCTAAAACATAATTAATAAACTTTGACTAAGTTTATAGTTATAATTAATCAATTAATCAAGATGCACAAAGCAGATTTGAATAACTATAAAAACTATAAAAAAAAAATAACATGGAAAAAATTAAATTTTGAAGTTAAACATCTAATATAATAAGATAAATTTATTGTATAAATAACACTTCTTACCAAATTCATACTACTTCATATAAAATTTTTATTATTGAAAATAAAATGAAAAATTACAAGAATTTTTCTCTTCTCTTTCTTAAATACAAAAATTACACTTAAATAAAATTAAGAATTTTTTCAAGATATATTTGTGGTTTTCTGTTAATGTATCTTTTTACATAAAATAACAGTCCGGGAGACGGAAAGCCCCGTGCTCGCGAAATTGAAATTTTTTAATGTATGTAAATGAATAGTAAAAAGTCATACGAACAAAATGAGCTGGGTATGACTAGGTTTGACAAACCTAAAATATGTTTAATTAAATTATTATTAAAAAGTTATAATGTTTTACTATTATTGCAGATATTGATCACTCTTAGAGCATTTTACAGAAAATTTTATGCTCTTTCAGAGAAACTTGGTATGACAAACTTTTTTCTGCCCAAAAAGTATGTCATACCTATTTTAAGGAGGGGGCCGGTGATAAAATTTCTCACTTATTTTGCTTTGAATTTTTACCTGAGACATCTTTATTTAGCGTCTGGACGCTGATCAAGTGTTGGTTTTCTGCGATAAAGGTAAATCATTATAGATTTTTAATAATATTCAATTTAACATATTTTCGGCTTGTCAAACCTAGTCTAGTCATACATAGCTCATTTTGTTTGTATGACTTTTTACTAACGATTTACATAAAAAGTTTTCAATTCCGTGATCATGGGTCTTTTAATGTCACCGGCTCCCGGACTATGATAATAATAAAAAACATTTTAATTTGCATTATCAAAAATTATCTTCTTTTACAAAGATCTGCTTATTTAATACCTTTATTTCAGATTATTTTTCTTTTAACAGCATTATGCAATTTCTATGCCTTAATAAAACATTCAATCAAAAATAAAACTTTCTAATGACTTCTAAGGACCATGTAAACTTTTAATCATACAGGAAATGATTTTGAAATACCATATATTTCCGTGTATAAGCCGAGAATTTTTAGGTATTTTTTTGGCTCTAAAGTGGGGGAGTCAGCTTATACACAAGTCTCAGAAAATTTCCCAAAACTGATACGCTAAAATAAAAAAGACAGTAAATAAAAAAACATAAAAAATATTTACAAATTTTTAAAAATACTAGGGGGCTCGGCCCCCTACGAGCTACGCTCGCCAACCCCCGTCCAGACACCGCAGACTCTAAATGCACGCTAATTTGATCGGCTTTAAGAATATTTCGAAATATTGAATTATAATTTAAAAAACAGTGGCGATCTCCCTATAAACGAATTTCTATTCATTTCTCTTTGATTGGGGAATTTTAACGCCAAATCCGCTGCGGAACTATTTGATTATCCTGTCGACCAATTTCGCCAAATTATATAAATCGCCAAACCACTCGCCAAATTGATATAATTTTTATTTTAAATAACGAAAGAACAAATAAATTCGTACAACATTAATAAAAACACAAATAAAACGTCGAAATAAAAATAACTTGATGACGTATACACGTGTAACAACATTTCAAAATAAGTTAATATAAAAGGAATTAAGTAAAGAGAGTCTTTGTCTCCTGGTATTTTTTAACAAAGCGAAAAGAAAGTTCTTTTAAATGAGACATTTTAAATTAATTCTCAAAATATCAAATAAATGTCTAGTGCAATTTCTAAATTTAAACTTTTTTGCAATATTATTTTGTGTTCATTTTATGTAATAACTATAATGTGACGTAAATATGACGTAATTTCTGCTAAGACTTCTAACGCATGTTAATGAATTTATTATTTTACAATATCCTTTCTCTTTTAAAATTCACGTGTATGCTTTTTATGATGTAATTTTTAATAAGTTCCTGCTTTTTATACGTAATTATTTAATTCTAATTTGAAAGTTTTTTTCCTGTTTATAATAGTCACGTGTAAATAAATTTTTAATTTGAAGCAAGCATTATTGCTTGCGCTTTTTATACAGTTGGCAACAGTTTAAATTAGTACAATTTTCTGAAATCTGTAAAAAATATTTCTAGAAATGCTGAAAATTTGAATTTAAAATAGAAATAAAACCTGAAAAAATGAGTCAAAATAAAAAAATTAATGCAATCTGCACTCCGGCAAATTCTAACGCATAAAATTATCTAAAAATGATTACACTGTCATGTATAGTTTTTGCTGCTATAAAACTTTTTTAGTGGAACGATTTTGTCCAACTTTAGCATTAAATAACTCTTAAAATAATTCTTCGATTTGAAAACTGTCTACATCAGCGTGTTTATCAAACATTTCTGTATAAAACCACCGATTTTAATATTTTTGTATGCATTATTTTTGTTAATATTAACGAAGAAAGGCCTCCGGTCACAAAAAAATCAAAACCGGCGGCGGCGGCGGCGGCGGCGGCGGTGACAGCGGTAGTTACTTTTTTTTAGAATAGAGAGACTCCATACTTTTACATTGATAAAAGTCACTATCATCATTAACTGTCCAACTCAATATCAGAATTTTTAAGTAACTCCTTAAAATTTCTTTTTTACATTAGTACATCCGGATAAAATATCATCAGTATCTAATTCATCATTATCATCATCATTGACATCTTCTTCAAAAATGGCATCATCCTCAGTTCCATCCATCGCATTACTGATGCAATATTTTTTAAAAGATCAGACGATCATTTCTTGTGGGAATTCAAGCTAAGCCTTTTACATCCATTCAGAGATAGTGACAATGTCAACTTTTTAAAAATTACCACAATTTGTCATAGTTGCATCCCCAGATGACATCCATTCTATCCAGTTCGATCTTTAAATGGCTTATTTAGACAAACGTCCAGTTCAAACTGTGAACCAAAAGTTAAAGTGTCCTTATATAAAAAATACTGTAACCAAAATTAGCACAAACGCACAACAATTGGTCAATCTCAAGTATCTTATGAAAAAAAAAAAAAAAATTAAAATGTGAGCAAGAAATCTGTAAAGATTTTTCCCATAGAATCCATTAGAATTTCTCGCTTGACTAGTGTGGATTTTTAAACCAAACTAACAGTTAAGCAGTCACGTGAAGTAGAGAAAGGTTTTTCCATTTACAAAAGTAGAAGGTTTGGTATTTATGAATAAGCAAGTCATAACAGAATGTGCGGAACCCAACTAAAAAGATTTGGCAATGCGCCTAGACAGAATAGGACAGATAAATAATTTCGAAAAGCGCATTTTTTTCTATTAGTTATGCCAAGGTTTCGATCGTTGAATTTTTCATCACTTTTTTTTTAACATCGGCTTACATACAAATTTCCAACTTTGGATGATTTTTCAATCAAAAGTCGCATACTCGGCTTATACAAGGAAATATGCAGTAATCAAATTGTAGGTAGACTTTAAAAACTTTTCTTCTGATGTGGTTAAGCATATATTACATTCATTATTTAAAAGTTATCACAAAGTAAATCCTACTCACTTTAAGGCAACCAACATCCACAGAAGAACAGGTAGTAAGAAATAAGCATAGTACATGACTGGAACATTTTGAACTGGAGATAGAAATAATCAAAAGCAACTTAATAGATATGTATTTACAAAAACAATTAAGCTTGTTTTAATATTTAGGGAAAATCTATTCTGAAAAATATGTCACTATATTTAAAAACTTATGAAAATTATTTTATATTGCAGTATCTGAGTGAATAGTTTAAATGAGATTTAAAGAATAATTTAAAGATAACTGAATCGATTATTATCAGTAACTAACAAGAAATTAATGAGTTACCATTGTTTTTGTTTAATCTGCTGCAAATGATACAGAAACCCAATAAAATAACATTCTGCATACCCTTGTTTCAAATCTTTAAAATATTTTTTTACTAGAGAAACCCCACAAGCGATAGTGTTACTTTTCTAATTTTTATTTTTCCCAACTACCTCAAGATAATTTAGGTACTTTAAATTTACATTTTAGAGAATTCTTTATTTATTCATGTTTTTCATTAAGGTAGTTTTCTAAACTGTGAAAAGCATTGCCATCATTTTTCTTCAGTTTAAAAGGTATGTTTGATTTTTAGAAGTACTTAAAAACTTTTTATTAACATTTGAATTTAAGTTTTTGTAAATGATAAAAATTTAAGTTCAGGTTTAATAAAAAACTCAACTTTCTTCATTGTTATCACTCATTCAATTGATAAGAACCATAAAAATAAAAATATTAAAACAGAGACAAAGTGTATTGCAGAACCCCCCCCCCCCCCCTTCTTTTTTTTTTTTTTTTTTTTTTTTTTTTTTGTAGCATTTTCCCCCCAGAATCTTTTTATCATTTGAAGTAGAAAGCCACCTATTATATTTTAGAATTTTGTCATAAAATATTATTTATTTTTAGTTCAGTCGATATGTTATTATTACTATTATTATTATTTCAAAACCTGAAGTTCAACAATTATTGGATTTCTGAAAAAAAAAAAAAGACCATGTAGTTTTCAAAAAAGTAATTGAATAAAATAAATTAAATTCATATTTTTTCCCTCATGTATTTAATTTGTTATGGAAATCAGAATTTTAGTCTATTAAATACTTTAAATATATATTACAAATCAGAAGTCTGGTGCAGAGTAAAGAAAACAAATTTAAATAAAATTCAAAAACTTTTTATTTAATTTGCAGTTATGTCCTCAAAAATCTCAGTCAATATATGTTTGCAGTTATGTACTCATAAATTACAGTCAATATATATTCCTATTTTAAAAAAAAAATCCTGTTTCTTTTATCTTTTTCTACCAGATCAATAAATTTTGCAAAAAAATCAATGAGCAACGAAGTATGCATCCTGCTAACTTTGTAGAAAAAAAGAAAGAAAATTCTACAAGAGACATTTTCTAGAATTCAGTGCAGTTTACAAACATACATAAAGAGAGTATTTAGAGCATAAAGAGAGAAAGTTATAAAGAGAGAGAAGTAAATATGAGATATTTTTTATATGGGTATGCATTATCTTTTTAATAGTAGTACAACATATGTCAATTTTGGTCAAATTTGTGATTTTGTTATGAAATAGATTATATATATATATATATATATATATTATATTTTTGGATAAAACATATTAGTTGAAATGTAAGATAAAGTTATGGCAATGTCCCAACCCATCCCGCTTTTCGGTGTCTTTAATTTGTGTAATTTCCTTTTAAATTTGTCCAGTTTCAATTTTTGATTTTTTTTTTTTCAATCTCGCTTTTGCTAGAGAGTCTCTTACTCGGGACGTGGCTGGGGACCTATGAAACTTGCTTCCGCAAAAGAGTCGGAATAAGTGGAAGAATAAAGGGCTGCGGACGAAGATGGGTTTATGATGATGAAATTTTTAGATGAAATTATAACCGCGTTCCTTTTTTGCATATTGAAATGATTAAATTGCTCCCAAAGCTACGAAACACGGCTTCCTTATCACAACCACCTTAAAGATATTAATCAAAAAATATATATAACCCACTAATATATATACTAATATAACCACACATATAAACCACTCCAGAAAACAGGAGAAATATTTGAAAATAAGGGTATTAAAATAAGGGAGTCTCCATTAAAAGAACAAGAGACTTAGCAGTTATGAAGCATGACAATTTAATCAGCATTGATTAGAATTGATTGCTGACCACAATTAACTTTATAAAAAGACAGGATTTTTTTATGTCTTTTATTCAGAGTAATAAAGTAATTTTTTCAGGGTTTTGAGGTATATTACAGACTTTGCATTAGATTTTAAGACCATATTTTCTCTGATTTCCAAGTTCATCCTGAAGTGTTTGAGACACTAGTAAAATATGAAGAAAGTCAAATAAATTTTCAGAAGAAATATTAATGTTAGCAAGTAAAAATAACTTACTGTAAAGCAATGATGTAATAAACATTCCTATTACACCGAATGAAAGTATACATTTGACTTTTGAAAAATCATAATCCACAGGTTTAACAGATGACTCCAGTGATGTATAACCAATGCTTGTATAATCTTTTAGCAGAAGAACTACAACATAACTCATCCATCCAAAAAATCCAAGGAATATGCTAATACTGTAAATTAATAAAACAATGTCTATACAAGTTATCTATATACAAGTTACTACACTTTATCTCTAATAATATAAGCATTCTTTGAAACCAAACAAGATATTATACAAGGTGAAATCAAATAAGAGATTACATAAAGGAGAAAACATTTAAACCGTTTTGATAAAAATGTACATAAATATACATTAAAAAAGAACAACAGAATAAAAATGTTGCTTAATTTTTGGCTAACATATTTTTTAGGATCAATATACTAATTCTGGCATTAAAACAATATTAATTAATATAACTATAAAAATTTTAAACACAGGAAATTACAAACTAGGCACAGCTTAAACCAAACGTCTTTAACCATGGTAACCAATTGGTTTTTTAAAGTAACTCCTTTTTTTTTTTTTTTTCTTTTTTTTTTTTTTTTCTTTTACAAATAATTTCTACTTTTAACATTTTGTCTAGGTGGCCAACATGAGACTAAGTGAGTCTAGGTTATGCTTGTATGTGTGTAGCAAGAAAAATAGCAAGTATTGATTACTGATAAGTTATTTTACACTATGATCAACACATATAAGCAAGTGAAGTGAAACTAACAAAGGTAAAATAAATCAAAATATTCAAAATTTAATATAAAATAGTTTCATTTAAAAAAATGCAGAATACTTATAGCAATTAATAACATAAGAAATGATCTGAAAGATTTTGGCTACAGTGTAAAAGAAAATTTTCTCAATTCAGGAAGTTATCTTTTAAGAATTTGTAAAATAATAACACAAGATATGAAGTTGAATAATATCAGTCTACCCTTTCTTTTGCTTGCTGTATCTAATGGCCAAATATGTTGAGTGCAGTTATCACTCAAAAGATAAAATCACAACATATTTGAACATTAATTTTTTTTTTTTTTTTTTTTTTTTTTTTTTTTTTTTTTTTTAACAATCTCAGATAGAGATTTATATAAAAAAGTTAGCCATTGTGGAGATACTATCTTGAAGATAAATTTGTTTATATCAAGAAAATGTTAAAATGTTCAGCAAACTAATTTTTGCAGCAAAGAGTTACTACAGCCAAGATAGAAAAATTATTTTCTTGGTGCGAGTTTCAATACTCAAAACCACACAAGAGAGTTTTAAAAAAAAACTAGAAATAAGTTCATTTCTCTTTTTAAATCAAAGATCTGTCAAATTATGCACATTTACTTTTAATTAAAATATGTAATAAGATATGATGCTCTAGAATACAGTCAAACTTCAATATCTCGAACTTTACAGAAAAATGGGGGGGAAGGGGAATCGAGATAAGGTTTCCTTGAGACATCAAAGGTTTATAAAATACAATTCCTACAAATATAAAAGTTTATCAATGCTTTAAGCAAATAACAGAAGTGGGGAGGATTCTCATAAAAATAAATATTGAGTAGCTACTTTATGTAGTTGTATGTAGTGATGGGCGATAACGATATGTTTTGTCGATAGTACGGACAACTCAATTTTAGTGATAGTATAAAATTTTTTATCAATGTCTCCAGTCAATTAATTGCTATTCTTATCCAATATCTGATCCGATTTTATCAAGAATCGCCCGCACAAAAGACGACTCTACAGCCAGGCAATCTATGAAGATGATGAAGTCATTATGTCGTCACATTTGGGCAGGGTGCAATTTTTATTTCTTCTTGTGCAGTGAGCTGTAAATGTAATTCATTTTCATTAGTGCTAAGCTGGCAAAGAGCCGTCTGCTTGATATTGATATGGGTTACATTAAACCTCTTGCTTTTATATGGCAAATATAAATATGCTCAACAGAGAAAACTGCTACACTATTTTATGCGATTAAACTTACCTTATCTCAGTTTGTATAGAGTAGAAATGCACTAAATTTTATATTTGAAGCTAAGCACTATACTTCGTAAATGTCCGTGAGTAACAGGGCTATTTAAATAACTATATTAGAATAATGTAGATTGTAGAAGAAAATTTTAAGATGCCACAGCATGCTAGTTTACCTTAAAAAGAAACTGATTATGCATAATAGAAAAATGCTGACTTATCTATTTTATGTTTTGTAAAAAAAAAAAAAAAAAAAAAATTACAAAAATATAAAAAATTCTTAGAGAATTATAAACTGCATTATGTTTCCAATCGGAAAATCTTTATGTGTTGAGAGAAATGAAATAAAACAACAGTACTAAATTTTAGAGTCACTTTGTTTAGATAAAGTTAGAAATCAGTTATCTATATCAGACTTTGATACTTATCTACAAACAAAGTAGGTGTATTCCATTAACAAACTCAAAAACTAAAATGTCTTCTACTACTCATCTCATTATAATCTATTTTTTTTCCTTCTAAAGAATTGGTCAAGCACAAACCATTGTTCATTGCTTATTACTCTCTCTCAAAACTCAGTCTCGAGCAAATCATTACGATAGCAGAATAAATCTGCAATCGCCCAGGACTATGATAACTGTTAGGTAAAAAAAAAAATAAAATAAATAAGATAAGAGGAGAAAAGGAATTTAAATTAATTAAAATTGGGAGTTATACATTATGTATGTGATTTTTAATATGAATTGGATAGGAGAAAGTTTACTTATTAAATATGGCCAGTGATCGTTAGTGGTTAGTAATCATTGCATGTGAGAAACGTAAATAAATATAACTTGGTAACTTCATGGTAAAATATAAATAATAAACTTTAGACTCACCTGAACTAAGAAAGCATTTCTTGCCTGAAAATTGTATATGTTGAACATATTTAAATTGTGCCAAGTGTTAAATATTTACTTTTAAATATTTATATTTAATAATTCTATAATATTTCATTGTAATAAATTAATTTGGCACTCAATAACAAAATTATCACACACATAAATAACACATATACATTTATTGATACAAAATACTTTTATTAAAATGATAATGAACTTATATGGAAAAGGATGGGGGAGTGCACTCACTTTACAAATATTATTAAAATTAAATTATTACATTTATTTCAAATATTGACTTTTATGAAACTATTCGATATTGAAATTGATTAACAAGCTTTATATTATTGATCATAGGATATCTTATCTTTGTTGTGAAGTATCAGAATGAGCAGTTAGCTATACTTCAAATAATATTCATAATTCTTTTAGAAACTAGTTCATGCCTCAAGTTATCCTCTCTAGCCACTTGAATTGTCAGTTTTTTTAAATCAAATAGTGTTCATTAAGGAAGTGATAAATCAAACAACTCACCATTGTGATGTCAAACATAGGTAAAAAGAGGAAGGAAATCTTTCTACCTACTGTAGATTTTATTCTCCAAATCAAGGTGTACACTCAAATTTATTTTACGAAGATGCAGATACACACACTCACTACAGATGGTTGATTGAAAAATCTAGAGACCGTTCTCAATAAGTGTGATTACGATCTGTGGATGTCTTCATTTCCATAATGCCATAATTTCAGTTGTGTAATTTACTCCGCAACGATGATAGGAAACAACATTTGAAGCATACTTCTAAAGGAATTGACTACTATCCATAAAACTTGTCGCCACTGAACTTCACAGTATTACTATATTTAAGTTACTTTATTGAGAAGACTGTTTATGAAAGTTGTATACCGAAAGAAATAATTTTTCCAACGGAAAAAGGATAATTTTTACGGAGCAGCATCGCACCCTTCTTGGTGCGATGCCATCCTCAGCTCAAGAGAGTGAAGCCACGCTACGAACGAACGGCATTAGGCGGGAAAGATGCTGATTGGCTAATTTAAAATCGACGATGCCACACAGAGTAATAAAAGTGTTTGAATGAAATGACTTTAAATGATGAATTTTAGATTTGAAAATTATTATAAAAATACTCTATTACGGTAGAATGTATTAATTTTAAGATTTATTATTTTATTATTGATAATTTTTGACAATCTTTTATGGCGATTAAATCAAAATTGTTTTTAAGTGAAATTTAACTGAAAAATGAACTTTATGAAAATTAATGAATATTTAAAGGTAGAATTTAAAATTTGGAAGTGAAAAAGTTTTTTGATTTAATTTAAATATTTTAAAATAGCTTTTTAAATTAATTTTAATTGGAAAGGATGTTATTATATAACATTTACCTTACCCCTAAGGAAAAAAAAAGCATTAAAAAAAAAGTTATTGCCTGTGGCATCGAGCAATTGGAACTTTCCAAAACTTAAAAACAAAGCCAAAATCAAAAGGAATTATCTGCCCCAGTTTCTTGGACAATTGACACATATCAACATAAACATAACATAAAAATGTATAAAATATATATATAAAAACTAGATGGTACCCGTCAAGATTTGACGGTAAATAACTTGAATGTTTCATTAGAAAAATTCTTGAATTTTCAATGAATTTCTTTTAAATTAATTATTGAAATTGTGACAAATTTCTATATTTATTTAAAGTGATAGAGGATACAGACAGCCAAACCTATTCAATGAAGTCACAGAATTTTAACTTTATAATTTACAACCAATTATGCTTCTTTTTACCAGAAATTTAACGAAAAATATTGGATAGAGCATTTATTTTTATTTACTATGGTCTCATTTTTTCGAAAAAGTAACAGTATTTAATTTTATTTATTTATTATGATTTTTTAACTACATGACCATTAAAAGCTGCCATGAATTTTATTTTTATCAGTCTCATTCTCTAAAAACCCAAATTTGAAACTTGGTGCAGCATATAATTTTTATTACTTGAATTTTATTTTACATTTTTATACATTTTTTAAATATTAAACAATGAATATCAAGGTAATTTTTTTAATAGTTCTTATATTAATATCTTTCTTTCTTTCCGTTTTCTTTTTTTAAGGAAAAAAAAGACAAACTTTTCTTTCTGACACACACACACATATATTCTTGATAATGGTCAGAAGATATAACAAAATTGTAGATCAGCTCAGTTTATTTAATTGATAATATTACATTAAAACAATTACATTAAAAATATTTTAGCTTAAATATTTTAAATATAAAATTATTATTATTATTATTTTAAATATTGTTCAGCGTTAAATTTTATTTAATTATAAAGCATCCAAATAATAATAAAATAAAAATGATATTACTTCTCCTCCTAATAAAATATGTCATAAAGTTAAAAAATGCTATAAAAAGTGATAGAAAATCTTTATTAAGATTGACGATCGTTTCGTCGCACCAACGGCGACATTTTCAAAATCATTTATGATAGAAAATACTTTCGCAAAATAGTTTAAAAACATTTTTAAAAAACATTTTTTAAAATATTTTGCGAAAGTATTTTCTATCATAAATGATTTTGAAAATGTCGCCGTTGGTGCGACGAAACGATCGTCAATCTTAATAAAGATTTTCTATCACTTTTTATAGCATTTTTTAACTTTATCTGTTTATAAGTGATTATTATACATGTGTTTATAAAATATGTCATTATTGAAATAACTTATCGCGTAAAACATTACAGAAATCATTTTGCCGGGCGTTGGGTTCGAACCTTCTATCCACTACAAAATATCGGCGCTTTAAACTGCTGCTTTAGACCGCTCAGCCACCGAGAACTCGTTCTCAATCCCTCTAAATTGAACAGGGTTGATGCATGTGCAGATGTCCCGAAATGGGTCTACTTAAAATTTTACCTTTGCGTTTCATATATATGATGATTTTATAGTTTTTGAAGGTTTTAAAAAACAGAAGAAGGACAGATGCTATACAACGTAGATTAAATAAGGCAATTGTTCGACTTATAATACGGCATCGGAATGCTTAAACCTAACATGGCCAAAATAAAACGGCTGATTTTAACGAAATATTATCAAGATCCGGATGAGTTCACTCCGGAAGCGTTATACACATTGCGCCATTATATATATAATAAATACGCTTGCGCCTACACATAAAATATGTTATATAAAAATATAAGTATACAAATTTTTCTGAAATCTTTGGCATACTCAAATACTGACATAACAAATACAAATAAACATCAAATCGTAATGCAAACACATAGAACCAAAGATGAAAACATAAAGAACCAAAACAACAAATTTTTTCAGGAAATAATAGATGTTCAGGTAAGTAAAAAAATTTCACCATGAAGAAACCCAAGACATTCTCCAAGACTTCAATGTATTGCATAAAAGTGATGATAAGGTAAGTGACCTATGTATGGCTCTCACAACATAATAAATAATTTAAAAAGGGCAAAACAAAATAGTATATGTACGTTACTATTTATCTAAAACTTTTATAATATATATCAAATCTGTATATATACAGAAAAAAGATTCTAACAATTGAATATATTCAAGAAATTTTGGCTTAGAAATCTGAGTTTTTTTTTTAAAAATCATATATGTCCAATATTACTTGAAATTTTTAAAAGAATAATAATTAAATTTTATAGTATTATTTAATTCGGCTAATAATTTTTATTTCATAAATATTTTCTCTTAAAAAAATATTGGTACTAAAATGTTAAATGCTGAGGAAATAAAGCAAAATAGCAGCAAAAAATAGATTTCTACAATCTCTTCATTGTGCACACAGGTCAAAAACGTAAGGCAGTTGCCCCATAGTATGACCTTCGACAACAATGGACTGACTGATCTGTCTCCTAGTGTTAAACCAAAAAAAAATATTTACAAGCTCAAACAAACTATTCCGCTCAATTTGACAAGTATACTGCCCATGATATCCAAAATAGATATAACTGCACCGTGGGGGACTTATTGGAAGGTTAAGTTACCCAAGCTAAGCCAAGTTTACCCTCTGTGTATGCTCATCATAACTGAATTAGACCAGGTCAGCCTGAGGGAAAAAACAAACATTCTACACAACACATAAGCAAAGTCCTGTCATTCGCCTAGATCAGTCTAATATATATTTTTATATATACATTTCATTTTATTATATTTTTCAATTTTTTCATTTCATTTCATTTTTTATTTTTCATTTTTATATTTCATTTTATATTTTTATTTATCATTTCATTATTTTCATTTCAATATTTTTTTTATATTTTTCATTTTCTTATTTTTCATTTTTATATATTTCTTTCTCAATTTTATAAGCTATAGGGTACTCTTTAAAATTAACTAACTTTATCATTAAAATAAATTCCTCAGCAAAATAACAACACTATATTCTCTCAAAGTCCAAAAATTGCTATTGTAAGTGAATAATAAATAAATAAATTTGAACTTTAGCTATAGCATCAAATAAATATTATAAAATAAATGGATTTTATCCGAAGTTTTCTAAACCGCAGAACGTTACTGGAAGGCGGAGGAATGTCATATTCCTTTGTGTCACGACCCTTAACTAAATGCCAGCGAGAATTACGAGATTCTACTGCTCTGGATTTAAACGCAAAACGAAACAATCATGGCAAGAAAAAATCGATAAAATAGGAATAAAACTTTAATTTATTGCGTCCAGAAATTGCGACTGGACTCTCTAAACTGTCTGAGACCCAGAAATCTGGTGTGCTCAAAAGTACAAGGACAGGGTTAACTTGACTTTATAACAGTAAAAAGAGCCTCGAATTTCCAAATGAAGAGTAGTCTGTTGCCACAAAACACTGGATTTTTCGGTTTAATATGCACAGGCTAATCCACAAAACCGTTGTGTACAACTAGAACTACAAAAAAATATTATCTAAAAACCGGTGGTTAAAACTGAATATGCTATAGCTTGAAAAAAAAATAAATGAATTTTAAGGGGTAATATTAAAATGACATGAGAGAATTGCAGATATTGTAAGTCAATGTTGTTTGATAAATATTAATAAAATCTGGAAAATAGTATAATTGTCATATATTTATATCTATATCTTTTGTAAATTATTTCATTTGTAAACAAATTTAAGGTTGTATGACAAGAGATATATAAGTATATTCAGAAATTTAAATGATTAAAATGAACATATAAGTTAAAAATTCATAAATGTCAAATGACCATAATTTATCAAATTAATGTAAAATGAAAATTAATAGTTGAGTATATATATAAAAAAAAAATATGGCAATATGATATTGACATACAAAATAAAAATATATTAAAAAAATTAAGTTGATGTAGTTTGTGGCTATGGTAAATTTTAAAGGACAAAATTGTGATATATCAAGAATGGTGAATCGTAAGAACAAATAGATCCCAACGTGCTATTACGTACTAGCACACTGCCTGTTTTGGCCAGCAAAACATATACTACCCATTTATAGATTCAATCTTAAACGACCATAATATATCAATAAAATGTAAAATGAAAGTAAAATACAATTTTAACTTTTTATATATATTAAATAATTTTTTAAACAATGTAAAAAATTCATAACATGTACTAAAATTTTGTAAATAAAACAAAAATAAATATTCTGGTATGTAAATAATTTTCCTGATATGGAAAACCATCCAGAAAATAAATATAAATTATTGCATTTGGATAGAAAAATCAGATTTAAATAATTTCTATATAGTAATTGAAAAATTTATTCTCAGAATAAAATTGAATCTTATTTGTATAAAAAATGTTTATTTAAAATTTTATTTTATCCTAATAGAGAGCCATAATACTCCTAAACCTATGTAAATGAAAATCAAACCTGAAAATTTTATATAAAAATTCTTATATTGCACAACCTTGGGAGTAAAAAAAAAATTACACCAAATGAATTGTGATTGATTCAAATCAATGCAATTGTTAAAATGTCTGGATCAGGGACAAAATAACAAAATGGAGGTAAAGATTGATCAAGTCTCTACAACCATACACCGATTTAAGAAATCACAGAAAAAAATTTAGTATTTAGGAATATTGACCTTGTATTCAATTAATAACATCGTAAATCATTAATTCAAAATCATCCTTATATATTTAAAAATATTTAGTAACAGAAAAAAAAAATTATTTGCAAAATAAACCTTTTATAGTCTGATATTTATTTTAAAAAATGTAACTTCAGACATGTTTAAACTCAATATGTATGTAATAATTTCAAAATAAAAATATATATATTAAACAATAACAAATGTATATATAGCAAAAATAAAGTATTTTTCCTGAAGAAGTCCCGGAGAATGCATGAGAAATTTATATATTTATATCATATTTTCGAAATTTTCTATTGAATTTTAAGAAATAAACAATACTGAAAGAAATAACCCAGAAAGAGTCCCATTAAAAAAATAGAAGTTCGAAAGTTTGGCAAAGGCACTATAAATGTTAGGTAAAAAAAAAAATAATAATAAATAAATAAGATAAGAGGAGAAAAGGAATTTAAATTAATTAAAATTGGGAGTTATACATTATGTATGTGATTTTTAATATGAATTGGATAGGAGAAAGTTTACTTATTAAATATGGCCAGTGATCGTTAGTGGTTAGTAATCATTGCATGTGAGAAATGTAAATAAATATAACTTGGTAACTTCATGGTAAAATATAAATAATAAACTTTAGACTCACCTGAACTAAGAAAACATTTCTTGCCTGAAAATTGTATATGTTGAACATATTTAAATTGTGCCAAGTGTTAAATATTTACTTTTAAATATTTATATTTAATAATTCTATAATATTTCATTGTAATAAATTAATTTGGCACTCAATAACAAAATTATCACACACATAAATAACACATATACATTTATTGATACAAAATACTTTTATTAAAATGATAATGAACTTATATGGAAAAGGATGGGGGAGTGCACTCACTTTACAAATATTATTAAAATTAAATTATTACATTTATTTCAAATATTGACTTTTATAAAACTATTCGATATTGAAATTGATTAACAAGTTTTATATTATTGATCATAGGATATCTTATCTTTGTTGTGAAGTATCAGAATGAGCAGTTAGCTATACTTCAAATAATATTCATAATTCTTTTAGAAACTAGTTCATGCCTCAAGTTATCCTCTCTAGCCACTTGAATTGTCAGTTTTTTTAAATCAAATAGTGTTCATTAAGGAAGTGATAAATCAAACAACTCACCATTGTGATGTCAAACGTAGGTAAAAAGAGGAAGGAAATCTTTCTACCTACTGTAGATTTTATTCTCCAAATCAAGGTGTACACTCAAATTTATTTTACGAAGATGCAGATACACACACTCACTACAGATGGTTGATTGAAAAATCTAGAGACCGTTCTCAATAAGTGTGATTACGATCTGTGGATGTCTTCATTTCCATAATGCCATAATTTCAGTTGTGTAATTTACTCCGCAACGATGATAGGAAACAACATTTGAAGCATACTTCTAAAGGAATTGACTACTATCCATAAAACTTGTCGCCACTGAACTTCACAGTATTACTATATTTAAGTTACTTTATTGAGAAGACTGTTTATGAAAGTTGTATACCGAAAGAAATAATTTTTCCAACGGAAAAAGGATAATTTTTACGGAGCAGCATCGCACCCTTCTTGGTGCGATGCCGTCCTCAGCTCAAGAGAGTGAAGCCACGCTACGAACGAACGGCATTAGGCGGGAAAGATGCTGATTGGCTAATTTAAAATCGACGATGCCACACAGAGTAATAAAAGTGTTTGAATGAAATGACTTTAAATGATGAATTTTAGATTTGAAAATTATTATAAAAATACTCTATTACGGTAGAATGTATTAATTTTAAGATTTATTATTTTATTATTGATAATTTTTGACAATCTTTTATGGCGATTAAATCAAAATTGTTTTTAAGTGAAATTTAACTGAAAAATGAACTTTATGAAAATTAATGAATATTTAAAGGTAGAATTTAAAATTTGGAAGTGAAAAAGTTTTTTGATTTAATTTAAATATTTTAAAATAGCTTTTTAAATTAATTTTAATTGGAAAGGATGTTATTATATAACAATAACATTTCATGTCGGATAGTTGCTAAGTTTTGCAATAACTGTTTTTAGCTTATCAGTGTAACAACTGATGGTAGAACATCCTAATAGTAGAATTTGAGAATCAATTGTTGCCGAAACGTCAGTGAAGGCTTACTGTGGAGACACGAAAAGTTTTGATTTCCGTTTGTCTGTCTGTCTGTCTGTCTGTCCGTCTGTTCCGCGATAACTGCCGCAAAAAGCATCCGATCGGCTTGAAATTAATGTGGCATGTTGATGAGGTACTCGGACTTAGCTGTATGGTTTTTGGTTAAATTTGATTCATTCGTTCGGGAAATATAGAATATTTTATTTTGCTCTGTAATGCTTTTCAATGGCAAGTCAGACGATTTTCAAATTTTCATTTGTTGAAAGAAATGGCTCATATAAAAAATGGATTTAAATGGTAAATTTTTGGTGCTGAAATTTTTAAATAAGAGTAGTAAATTATTCCTATTAGTTTGCAATTTTGTCAAAACATTTGTCAGAGCTTTTAAATTAGGTATATAACTTATGATGGAATTTTATACATGTGTTCGAATAATATAAAACATTTTATTTTATGAATTTACTTATATTTCATTATTTTTCTTTTAACCGTTGCGTAGCAACTATATCTCATCTAAAAATATCATAAATGTGAAAGTATGTATGGTTTTTAAAGTCAAATCAAAGTTAAAAGGAATGAATTAATGAATGCCTTTGTATAGATATTTGCATATAGATTGATTTAAACGCAGAAATGAAAATAGTATTTATATACTATATAGAATAATATCTTTATTTATGTATTCAACTATTTTGATTATAAAGGAAAAAGTTCGTTATTTTCATACAGAATAAACTGACATTATTCTATTAAACTTTATAAACTTTATTGTTGCCAAAAAAAAAAAAAAAAAAAAAAAAAAAAGGGAATAACAATTTCTCCCAAAGAGTTCATTTTAATTTGTAAGATTTTCACGTGCAAAGGGAAAATGCAGCAAATTACAAATAATAAAAAAGATAAATAGGACAGGAATGAATACATATAAACATTTCACACCAAATACCACCTAAATTAATTTTTGTAGTGGTATTTTCCCACACTACGAAGAAAGATTCCTCGATTTACACGATTTTACTTGGCCTTCCTTTTCTCATTGGTTGCGATTTCATTTTCGCAATTGCGTATATTAATTGGCACAAAATTTTACATTTTTATAACTGAGGTATATGTAAGGCCATACAAATAAGAAATTCCGTATTGTTTCCTATAAAATGTGATAAAGTGTTGGTTAACTATATATGTTTCTATTAAGAGGAGCAGGGCTGCCAAGCCTCCGGCGTTCTGGATACCAGTATTTTAATACAAAAAATGTTACTTTATTTAATTGGAACATTTGCGCGATTTAAAAGAACAACATTTTCTGTAAGGTAATAGTGTTGTGCAAAAAGCCTGAGACTTGTCATGTCTGGTGGTGAGTGAAATGTTTTATTTAATGCATTTATCTCTATTTTAATGCTACGTGAACAACGTCCCGTGTAACAGCTTGTAGAGTGTAAAATAAATTATTAAAATAATCCCTATTACGAAAAATGAAACAAAATGCCCGGCTAAGGGAAATAAAAGGTTAGTTAACCTTTCGTAATTTGACCTGAACACAGGTGTGCATCAAATTTCAACGGTGTTTGTAACATCACGATTTTAAATTAAATGTGGATACTATTAAAAGGCTATCACAAAAAATACTTAACGGCGCCATATCACGTTTATCTATTTAGTCAATTGGAAGTGGACACGATGATGAATTATTAACCGTTAGGTTTAGAACTCCCCCTACGTTAGGGTGATTTTAGTAAGTTAATGCTATCGAGTACATTTTTAGATATTTAGATTAGATCTTAGATATAAATATTCCAGAATGGTAATCAAAATTATTATTAGATTTCTAAATTAGATGTCTCAGTTTACATTTCCAAAAGTTCTTTATCCATTAGATACAGATGTTTGTGGTTAGCAGGCAAGTAAATACTGCTGTATGGATATTAGGATAACGTAAAATGCTTGACCAAATTGTTGCTTATCCTTATAAATCGCAGTGTAAAAATGAATCTAAGATATAGGATAATCATTAACTCAATCAATAGAAAATTACAAATGCAAAATAAATTACACAACGGGGGTTCAGGGGGGGGCACCCCCCTGAAGAAATTTGCTTTATTATATAAAAATTACTAGAATAAGTAGCTCGTGAGAATTTCAGAATATCATTACATAACAACGTGTTTAATTTAACGCTTCTAATGTCTGAAACCATCGAAATATTTTTTTCTCCTTCTATAAATGTTTGTGTAATTTAAAAGTTTAAATTTTGTTTTTGTAGAAAGATTAATATTAAGCAAAATTTGCTAAAAACAATAAGTTGCAGAGATGACGTTGAGGCTCTTGATCTGCAGATTTACTAGTTATTTTATATTATGGTGATTTTTATTGATTATTGAATTTTTGAAAATCAACCATTAATTGTCCGTCAAAATAAAACATAGTTTGTTCTTTTATTGCCATAGGTAGGGAGTAAAAATTAAGGCTTTTATGTTTATAATAAATAAATATGAATGTTGATATTATAACAAGAAGTACAGAGTATAACATTTATAATAACATTACTTTTTCTGTCTTCTTCAGGCAAGGAGATAATATATTTTATGCTAAAGCAATTATTTAAACCTGCCCTCTCCCATATTAAACTGATTTTTTCCCCTTTTTCTACTTATTTTACACATTTTTTAATTATATTTTTACACAAAATATTCATAATTTTATAAAAGGAATACAAATTGTATGTACTTAAAATATCATCAATTGACTGAAAACATTTTTTTAAATATCCCCAATAGAGTTTTTAATGACCTTTATAGTTATTATAACTAATGTTAAGTTTGTTTTTTTAATTGTTTTACCAATTGATTTGAGAATTTTAATGATATACTACGAAACTTTAGTTTGCAGAAAAGATTATCATTGTAGTAGTAATAAAGACAAAGAATGTTAAAATATGTTCATTTGATATGAATGTAGAAATATCTGAATAATATGAATATTAAATCTTCATTACAAGTCAAAAATAGCATGTGAAAATTCTAAGGATTTTTTTTTTTTTTTTTTTTTTTTTTTACTTCTTTTATAAAAATAAATGTCCACTACTTTAATCCTAAAAAAAACATTTGATATAACGTGAACACACAGTATGAAAAAACATATAGAACTAATCACATTCCCTCCCCCATTTAAATCTACTTCTCCTAAAAAATAAAATAATTCCAATCAGTTTTCTCACCTTAATGCAACCCTGTCATGCTTTTGATAATAGGACAAGCCTTTCAGGGCCAATTCAATTATTTTGAGACCCACTTGAATCTGGAATTCAAATGAAAATATTTAATGTTTTTAAATTAATGATGATTAATAGCAACCTTTATCATAATTATTAGAATATTTGTTACAAGCAAAAAAAAATATACTAACAGCATCTTTATATCGATTCTGTTTCAAGAGAGTATCGATCATAGATAACAATTCTGCCTGTTTGGAGAAAGAAAAAAAAGAACGGCTTTTTCACACAAAATCTTGCAAGAAAAATCACGAATAAGCAAAAGGTAATAGAAAACACATTATTACCTGCCTAGTTAAAGTGAGATCCCTATAAAATAAAATGTTTGTTTTAATATGTTTCAAATATACATATATACAATAAAACTTTTTGCAAATTTTAACTTATATATAAATATATATAATATAAACAAAGTCAATACAGTGATGACAAATTTATGGCATGTATGTCAGATTTACCATTTCCAAAAAAATTTGTTGGTACATCAACAATTTACAAATAATGTAATTTTCTAGTCTTCAAAATTTTATTTCATTTGATACAAAGTACAAATTACATTTTTCTATACAAAAACACTAATCAACAAATGCATCGTCTACTTTAGAAATAAATTTCAACAACTGAAAATTTTGGTTGTACAGTAGACTTGCGATTTAACGACCTTCTCGGGACTTTGGCAAATCAGACGTTAAATCGAATGTTTGTTAAATCAAAAGTTGGTAATACTGGATTTTTTAAAATGCAGTTCAATAATACCTAACATTCTAATGTACTAAAACCTATTGATTTATACAATTTCTTTAAAAATGCACAAAAATTATGGAATAATTTTATAAAAATTAATTTAAACACTTTACAAAAGTAAAAGATGAGTTACACTAGTTAATTAATGTTTTTTGAAAAATAATGTTATACTTTTTTGCTTCAAATGGCAGCTGGAAACTTCTGGAATGGACCCATTCATCATCTGATAAGGAGAGGGTCCAAGGTTGGTCTTACTGAATGCAATGAACATTTGTGCATCGATAGAGTATAGTTAGTATATAAATATATGATTGCTATAAAGCGCAACCCCATGGGAGTCTTGAGAAAATAGGTCGTAACGTTTAATCTACGGTTTATAATTGGATAAATTTCCTTCTTTGGCAAGCAGTTCAGTAGCACGATCGGCAGCATGCTGGATTTGAGTTTTTTCGGCCCGGGTTCAAATCTGGCTCAGACCTGTTTTTCAGAACGAAAATTTTTATCAATCATTTTCGAACCGCAATTGAAAAAATATGTATAATAATTGAAATTTACAAAAAATATGAATTAAATGCATGTTTTGTAGCATATAAATGCTTTTTTAACTACGAAATTTTGCATGTTTAAATATATAACGAAAAGTAAAAAAAAAAAAACAACGCATATTTATATATCGATAGACCAGAAATTTTTTGTTGTTATTTAAAATTATTTACAGTTATTTCAATGAATATCAACAATTTTTAACAGAGAAATAAATTAAAATAAGTTAAATATATTATTTTCATTTTGTTTCCACATTCAAATATTTCATGGTTTATAAAAATATGTTTTTATATTTTTAATATGATTTTTAAAGTCTGGGATTCTTGATTTTTAATTAGAATAAGTGTCTATGTAGTAATTTCTTTTGGAAATCAATTTTTTTTCTTGTTTATTATTTTTATATAATGCAGTTTAATTGTATATATCCAAGTTTATGTGTGAATCTTTGCATGTTTATATATTTAATAAAAAGTAAAGATAAAATAAATATATAATAATAACAAATTAAAAAAAAGTCAATTGGAACTTTTATAGACCATAAAATTAAGCTAATTTGAAAATTTATTTACTGTTATTTACATAAATAAGCTACTATTTTTCACAGTGAAATAAATGTATCATTTTTTACCAACTCGCTTTTTAACTTTTGAATTTTTTTTCAAGATTTAATCTTGAATTCTTATGATTATAATTAGAATAACTATCTTTGTGCTTAAAAATAAGTTCTAAAAAGATATTGAATTGGTGAAAATAGTTATTATGTAGGTAATAATTACAAAACCAAAAATCTGAAATAAAAAAAGTCATATTAAGAATTTTAAAAAGAATATTAAAAAAATCATCAAATATTCGAAATACTTTCATATAGAAACAAAATTAAAATAATATAATTATTCATGCATTTATATCACATGTTTTAATTTATTTCTCTGTGAAAAATAGTAGATTATTCATTGAAATAACTGTAAATAATTTTAAATAACAACAAAAAATTTTGGGTCTATAGGCATAAATATGCAATTTTTTTTTTACTTTTTATTATATATTTAAACATGCAAAATTTCGTAGTTAAAAAAGCACTTATATGTTACAAAACATACTTTTAATTCATATCTTTTGTAAATTTCAATTATTATACATATTTTTTTAATTGCGGTTAAAAAATGATTGATAAAAATTTTCGTTCCGAAAAACAAGTCTGAGCCGGATTTGAATACGGGCTGAAAACACACAAATCCAGCATGCTGCCTATTGCACTACAGAACCGCTTGCAAAAGAAAGAAATTCATCCGATTATGAACTGTAGCTTAAACTTTGCGATTTATTTTCTCAAGACCCCCTGGGGGTTGCACTTTATGACAGTCATATATTTATATACTAACTATACTCTATCGATACACAAATGTTCATCGCATTCGGTGAGACCAACCTCGGATCCTCTCCTTGTGAATGTAGTTGTTGGAATTTTTTTTTCCTTCTAAAAATGTTTTGTAGTATTGATGGCAAAATTCTCAAATGTTAGATTTTCCACAAAAATGGTATGTTTTGGTAATTCTTGCATTAGATGATTGAAATCTTCAGTTTCAATGTTCTCAAAAAGTTGCTAAATCAAGATTTGAATTATTTACCAGTCGTTAAAACGAGCACGGCGAAACATTGTGAGAACTGGAAAACGGCCGGGACCTGATGATGGTCGTAAAATTGTGAGTCTACTGCATTAGTTAAGACTAAGAGATAAAATGTTATAGCTCAAAAATATTTGGAGGACAGTGTTCATCTTTGCTGTTCAAAATTGAAGAACTTAGCACGATAAGCGAATATGTAGCACAGATAAAGTTGTGAAGATTTTGAAAACAAGTTAAAAGCAATTCAAAGAATTAAAGACTTGCCTTTGTTTCATGATGAAAAATAAAATTGTAAAAATGGCAAAGATATAAAGAATCAACATAAAATAACCAAATTCTTGTAAAATTTTTTCAGTATGTTGATGAAAACAATGACACCACTTAGCATTTTTTAATTGTTACTAGAAAGATATCCCGTCAAAAATTACAGAAAATGAAGGATGAAAACAATGACACCACTTAGCATTTTTTATTTGTTATTCTGTCTAAATGAACAAAATATAAAACTTCATATATTTTATGTGCAACAATAGAAATCTCATTAGTCTGAACAACAATGTGTAAGTCATATTATCAGTACACCTGTTTTTATAACAGTCAGAAATGATGAATTCTTTTCTTATTATTTCTCATTTCAAATTATTCAGCAATGTGTTTATACACACATTGCTGAGACTTACCCCCACTTGTCTTAATATATCCTTTTCAAAAAATAAAAGTAAAAACAAGAGATAGGGTAGGAGGAGGGGAGAAAAAAAAAAAAGCAGAAAAATAAATTTAATCAAAAATCTTAAATTTTTTTATTAGGTCTCAGAAATAATAAAACAAATACATCATGAAATCAAATCTACATTCTTAAGCCCAGGAAAAAGGGGATTCAGGAAGATAAAATTGAATTAGAATAAAAATCTACTTAAAATTCTTTTTAATAGTTATTACCCAAAGAAATTTTAAAAAATTGATAAACTTAAAAATTTAAATAAACATCAAAAGAAAAAGTGTTTTTAAGCTGAGTCAAACTTACTTTTTTAGAGAAAATGGAATATTGTAGATGATCATATTAAGTCATACAATGATAGAGTCAAAAATAATGTCATAGATAAATTGTATTACTACAGATTGAGGATGAATAGAGAAGTAAATTTAACAATTTTACTGGGCAAATGTAAAATTGGAAAGACAAATTATTAGAAATGTACTACATACAGAAATTTTAAGAACACATATATAATATAAAAAGTATCCATAATCTCATAAGCACATGAAAAAGGTCAATTTTATCCTTCAAAAAATTTTTTTCAAAATAAAGTTTAACCAAAATCATGAAAAAAATACCTGGTATAATAAATAATGAATGGCAATCATAATCAATAATTTCAAGAGTTTATTAATACCAGGAAAGAAAAAAAATGTTTCAACAAAAAAATACAAGCAATTTAATTTCATTAAGTATAAAACACCCCTTAAAGAAAGCCATATGCATGGGGTGGGCCATATGCAGGAAAGCCATATCAATATGCAGGGGTGGGGAATTTCTAGAAAATCTTACCAGCCAAGAATTTATTTCACCAGCCAGTAAAATGCACCGTACAGTTGAAAATTTTTATGACAAAATTTACGCAACTCAAAAATAGTTGCTTACTATTACTATAATGCATCTTCATATATTTTTCCTGTAAAATTAAGAAATATAAACAAGAGATGGAAAGTTTAATATAAAATATAACTTAGTACCATGTTTACATCACAGTAATTAGGAAAGTTGAAAAATATAGCTAACTACTAAAAAAAAGTTTTGGCATATCTCTATAGTTTGCAGTTTTCAAAGACTACCTAAAAATTCCCTCACCCTGTCAGAAAATTCACTCGCCAGTGGTGAGTAAAATGATGCATTTCCCCACCCCTGTCAATATGTATTAATAAAATTTATTTATGACATTCTTTTTGAGCCTGTATAATTGTATGATTTAATATGACCATGTAAAATATTCCATGTTTTCTAAAAAAGTAAGTTCATATAAGAGTTGTAAAAAAACTTAAAATCCAGTCCGATCGGATTTTATTAAAAAACCTGGGTTAAATGGGCATTTTCTCCCGGGTAAATTGGGTTGAAATGCCAAAATTTGGACTTTGATTCCATCTTCCTCACAAATAATAATCTTCAGGGTTGCCATTGCCACTGTATAGGGAAAACTGAGGGAATTTAAAAAATAGTATTAAAAACAAGGAATTTTACTAAATTTTGGTACTTTGCAAAATTTATTCGTTGAAATTTTGAAAATTCTGAGAGGAATTACTCATGGAAAACTTAATTTTTTTACTCAGGAAAGTGTAAGGAATTTTATTTTCAAAATAAGAGGTAATCTTGATCTCATATGCAATCTTTGTGAAACAGTCTAATAGATGGGAATGACTTCATAATCTTAATAATGATCTCAATATTTTTCTCTGTTCTTAAAATATACACATATATACAGTGCAACTTTTTTTTATTCAAGGGCCACCTCTTTTAAGGGCCAATATTTTTAGGAACGAAAAATTTTTCCATAGACAATGTTAAATTTACTCCTATTAGGGGTCACATCCCCCTCATAAAGGCCTTTTTTTTGTCACATGTGCCTTAAATCCTAAACAGGTGTATTGAATTCCTGAACTAAAAGATAACAGCTTAGCAAACAACTGCACTTGCAACAAAGAAGGCAAGGGAAGATGGGAAGGGATTTAGTAATGCAATGAAGCACTGGCGCAGCGAAGGGTGGATTTTGGGGGTTAAAACCCCTCCCAGAGATAAAATAATTAGCATGATTGCCGCTTATAAAGTAGAAGTAGTTGAGCAAATTAGTCGCTTTTATGAATTAAAACCAAAGTTAATATTAAAACTTTTTGGCTTATTTGGAATCCGCGGCTTTGCTGAATAAAATTCTACTTAGGGGCGATTCTGTTCCAAATTTTCCAAAAATTTAATAAAATCCGTCATCAATCTGAAAATTTGGACATAAAAAATATCGCGAATTTTGACAAATGGTCGGCGAAAAAATTAAATTTTGTCAATCGTTTGCAGAAAAATCGCGAATTTCGTCAAAGGACAGCGGGGAAAACGCAAATTTCGTCAAAGAATTGCAGAAAAAACGCAAATTTCGTCCAAGAATCACAGAAGAAATGCAAATTTCGTCAAAGATATGCAGAAAAAAATGCAAATTTTGTCCAAGAATCGCGAAAAAACCACATTTCGTCAAAAAATCGTGAAAAAAAACCACAAATTTCGTCAAAAGATCGCGAAAAACCGCAAATTTCGTCAAAAGATCGCGAAAAAACCCGAAAATTTCGTCAAAAGATCACAAAAAAACCTGCAAATTTCGCCAAAATATTGCGAAAAAAACCTGCAAATTTCTTCAAAAGATCGCGAAAAAACTCCCGCAAATTTCGTCAATTGATCGTGAAAAAATCCGCAAATTTCGTCAAAAGTTCGCGAAAATTACACAAATTTCGTCAAAAGATAGCAAAAAAACCGCAAACGCAAAAAAAAAAAAAAAATGCAAATTTTGTCCAAGAATCGTGAAAAAGACTACACATTTCGTCAAAAACATCGTGAAAAACTGCAAATTTCGTCAAAAGATCGCGAAAAAAAACCCGCAAATTTTGTCAAAAGATCACGAAAAAATCCGCAAATTTCGTCAAAAGATCACGAAAATAACACAAATTTCTTCAAAAATCGCGAAAAAACTGCAAATTTTGTCAAGGGATCACGAAAAAACGTAAATTTCGTTAAGAGATCGCAAAATGCGCAAATTTCGTCAAGCCGCAGAAAAAAACGCATAGTTAGTGCCGAGAGTGGATTTCCCCCTCCCCCCTATGCTGTAACTTTTCAGAACTTTTTTTTTTTACTCAGAATCACCCCTGATTCTACTCAACAAAAGTGATTCAAGTAAACGGCGAATATTGTATTTAAAACTGTGAAAACGCGCATTACATGCATCAGTTTTGTGAAAACTGGTCATTTGTTTTGAAAAAGGGCAGCTGTCACATTTTCGAGACGTCTTAGACTAAAAGAATGGTCATGTTCTGCCACACAGCAACTTTGAGTTTGAGTATTATACACTGGACAACAGTTTTTTAATTCATTTCTGTCAATGTTCCATGTTCGAAACGATAATGGAGCATCTGGAATTTAAATTCCAGAGAAAAACGTAAAATACATGCTTTCTAGATTTATCACAGTTTCAAATGCCCTTTTTGCTCTCAGTTATCTCTAAGACCTAGTTATGTGCATAAAAACTTTGAAAAAGTAAGAAATGCAAAAACAGTACTATAAAGATATTAACATAAAAAGCTGTTTTTGATTGTGATTTTTACAGATTATTGCAATCAGTGTGTCTTTTGAACCATCTGTTTCAGGTTGGAGTATATAAATTTAAAGATTGTAGTTTATTAGTTGCTAATGTAACTAGAAATTTTCCCCTGGAGGTCTTACTTTCGGGGAGATACTGTAGGAAAGAATCACGTTCTCCATAGGAAAGAATCACTGATTGCAATTGCATTGACAAACAGATACATGACTGTGAGCAGGATTTTCAAAAGACAGATATTAAATGTGAAGCCTTTTCTTAGAATTAATAAAAATTACTATCTATATCTTACACACAAACTTAATCTATTTATCCAGAGAAAAAAGTAAGGTACTAGTAAAACCCGCAGCTTTGCTCACGTAATAATTGAAATATGCCTAAATAGTGGTATTTGTGGGCCTATTTTTATTACATGAAATTATACTGCTATAATTCAAAAGTTACTAACTAAGCCACAGTTTGACTAACCTTCATTATTACACAAAATTAGGAGAAAAAGGACTTAATTTAATGAGAAGAATTAAAACTAATTCTAAATAAAAGATAATTTAGAATGTAATTTGAAGCTTTTACGCTTATTTCAACTTTCATTTCAAATTTTGAAATTTTTAGAAACATTCTTAGCAAGCATTTACATCTTAAAAGTAACCATCATTCCAAGCTTCAAGTCCAACGGTTATCACTCCCAAAATAAAATATAGCTTATGTTGGAACAGGAACTGTCACCATCAATTTGCCAAGATTATTTTTGAAATCGGTTTGGTATTTCCTGAGATCCCATAAAAATCGTAATTTGGAAAGTTTTTAGAATGCTTTCGCTCATTTTAGCCTTTTAAATGTTGAATATTTTAGAAACTGTTCACTGTCAGAAAAATTCGTCAATATACACTAAATTATTCCTCATTTTTTAACAAATAATTTCCGTACTGCTAGTAAACATGTTTTATCCGTGAATTCTCCCCAAACGTCTAAAAAAGAGGGAGGAATTCCGTTCATTCCTAGCACACATGCGTATTGGGCCTATTGATAATAAATCGGAATTTATTTAAAAATGAAAAACCCAAATTTCCATAAATTGAGATTTCTAATTTAATTAAAAAAGACAAAAAAGTTTTTGAATTTCAAAATAAATAACAATTACTTTTCTCATTCATTGAAAAGTACTCAATTTATTTTTTAAAGTTGAGTAAAGTTGAATTTATAAAGTTGTTTATAAATAAATATTCGCATTTAAAATATACTTTAAATGAACGCATTTTAAAAGATATTTTAATTAACAAAATTAAATGAAAAAAAAATCGATATTACTAAAAAAAAAAAAATGTTATAGTATAAAAATATAATATTCGTATTTTACCTCTAGCAATCTACGTAAAAATATTTAAAATTCATATTTTTATACTATATTAATATTAAAGTATAAAAACCCCAGCCACAATCTCATTAAAAACGAAATCTTCCCGAAGTGAACTTCAAAATTAAAAACTTTTTAAAGAAATTGATCAAGCCATACCCATCTGAAGCAAACATATTTACTTCAAAGCGTTTCGCTGATGTACAACTATAGCTCAGTGCTAGCGTGTTCATCTCGTAAAGCTGAGATGGCTGGTTCGAATCCAATGTCAACCACTTTTGGTTTTTCCCAACGTTCTTCAATTGAAAGATATTTTACCTCCTGTAACGGAGGGAAAAGAAACGAATATTCGTCAATTCACGGGAAAATGCCGGCAGTACTGCTGCCGGTAGAATTTCCGTGAATTGAAGAAAGTTTTTTTGACAGTGTTCTTAGAGAGTATTTACATTTTATAAATATCTACTATGCCAAATTTTAACTTTTTATCTTCAGCAAATCCATAGGAATCGAAATTCAGATAGTTTTTCGCTCATTTCCCTCTTTTAAATTTCGATTTTCTTAAAAACTATTCTTATAGAGCATTTACATCTTATAAGTAACTACTATGCCAAATTTATAGTTTCTAGCCCCTTCAGTATCGCAAAATTCGCAATTTTAGAACATTTCTTGCTCCTTCAGCAACCTAGTGGCAGTGGCACCGACATAAAATATAGCCTATATTCGAGCTGGGACTGTTACCATCAATTTGCAATCATTACGTTTGAAATTGGTTTGGCATTTCCTGAGATTTCATAGAAATCAAAATTTAGAATATTTTTAGAACGTTTTTTGCTCATTTCACCCTTTTAAATTTGGAATTTTAGAAACTGGCCGTAAAGATTATTTACATCTTATTCCTACCACGCCAAATTTAAAGTTTCTATCTTTAACAATTCCATAGATATCGTAATTTTGAACTCTTTTCGCGCATTTTTAACCCTTTTAAATTTCGATTTTTTTTTACAAGCAGTTCTTAGAGAGCATTTACATCTTATAAGTAACTACCATGCCAAATTTCAAGTTTTTATGACCTTCAGTAACACAAATATCGCATTTTTAGGACGCGATTTGCTCCTGCACCCCTTTGGGGAGGGGGAGTGTGCTACCGGCATAAAATATAGCCTCTGTTGAAACAAGAACTATCACCATCAATTTGCCACCATTACTTTTGAAATTGGTTCGATAGTTCCAGAAATTACCTACTACTTACAAACTCGCAAACTAACAAACAAACATTGCTTCTTTATAATATTATAGTATAGATAACACTTCAAGTGGAATCCAGATATTTTTTGAGAACTGTAATGGTAATGAAGATATTTTAATAAAATTTTCAATAAATTTACATTGGTTTCCCTTTATGCGAAATTCGATGTCACTTAAAGAGCTGGTAGTGTACAGTAATTCAGTCAACTATACCGTGCTTAATATGTTAACTACATTCCAAAATATAGAATACCTAATTCAGCATTGTTTGGACGTGGATAGTTATAAATTCCAACAATTCCCGTGATATTATTACATTGACACAAAGCAAGGTAAGTCTATTGAAAATTTTCTGTAACTGCTTCATTAATACCCTTTCAGGGGCAAGGCATTTTCATTCCTAAAATATTGAAATAAATGAATGACACTGGAATTTACGAACAAATTTACTTTTAAATGAGAAAGAGCTACATTTGATGTAGGTATACATAATAAGCCTAATTTTTTTTCATTAACCATTTGTAACTCAACAACCCCGATTTGAAAAATTCTTACACAGATTTAAAATGCATCATTTTAAGCATGGGAAAAATAATAAAAAAATTTCAGAACAGAAAAATAAAATTTTATTTGGAAAAATGGGTTTGTTGGATATCTGCAACATCTTGCCAAATGGCACAAAAACTGAAAATATTTAAAATTTTAATTTGCACGAAAATTTTTGAAACAACTGTTAGTTTTGTTGTAGCAAAGTCCCACACCACATTTCTCACAAACAGATTGATTAAAGTTTTTACAATCTGGGTATTTACAACTTATTCTTTTTTCTGCCCAATATAGCCAGTGCCCAATTTCGTCTAGGCGCACTTGTTTTGGTGGAATATGTTGAGTAGGCTCTCTGTGCTTTTTCTGTGGAATTCTTTTTTCTATGAGACCTTTCCCTATTTTGCTAGCTTTGGACTTGGTGTTAATTTTACAGAGAGAGGTGGGGTAGATCCCTAACTTACCCTATAGCAATTAAATATAAAAACAGACTAATGTTTCCCTTTTTCAATAATTTTGCTCTTCTGAAAGAAATGCAACTTAAATAACCATTAGAAGATATTTTCGATGCTCTTTCAATATTTTTAAAAAATCCATTACAAGGGAAGACATGGCGTGTTATTGCAGATCTGCAACAAACAAAAGTTTACTTTTATCTTATACATATTATAAATTTCCTAGCTCGAAAATGGTCTTTAAATAAAGAATTTAAACTTACCTTTGAAAACAATATACTTGTAGACGTCTGTAGACTTTTTTAATCCCTGTATTTTAAAGCTTAATTCAGCAAAAATCACGTGATCAAGCGATAAATCAAACTTTGGCGCGAAAAAAAAAAAAAATCTGTATATTCTGTTGTCGATTTAATGAAATAATTATGTTAATAGTAGTGTAATAGAATAATAACAATCAACAAAATCGTCTTTTGAAAGTTACTGTTAAAATAACAATGATGTTTTGAGTATGTTGCAGATCTGCAACACGGTGATACAAAGGATTAAAATGCTGGTGCCATTGTGGCGTTTGGAAATTAAAATTACGTAGTTTCATAAACATACCACCGTCCCTCAAAGGGTTAAACAAGAATTCGGAATTGCCTTGGAGTGAAACCCTGTGTATTTATGGCTGAAAAATTGACTGCAACCACCAGATATTTTCTGATGAACCACCCAATGATTTTTGATAGAAAAAATGTTTGCTGTACTGTGTTATTCCATCTTTTAAATTTGTCTATGATTTTTTTAAATACTTATAAATCTAGCATAGTTTTGTGTTATTTCATTGATGCATTTTAAGTTTCGTAACCCTAATATTGTAAAGGCTGTTTAAATGAATCACAACCAGTGTATCTGCCGATTTTAATATCTGAGAAAAAAGCGTTATGATTTCATACATTAAATAGACTGATTCGATTAGCCAGTGATTCAATTAAACCAGTGATCTCCGTTATCAACAACTCAAACCCCCCCTAGAGACGAATTCTGGCTGCGCCACTGAATGAAGGACCACAAACTTTTCCACAAGTGAGAAACATGTGTTCCTCACACTGTTTTTGACCTTTCAGCCTGTAGGGGTTGAGTTGGAGGAGAAATTTGACCATTTGTTGTGGGCACACAAATGATAACAGGTTATCTAGAAAAACCGATTCCACATTTACTTAAACTGTGAATGCATATTGAAGCACAATTTTTACACTAGAAATTTTATGCTCAGGCTTATGTAAATTTTCAAATTAGGGCCCCTAAATCAAGCCAAAGAGTAGATTTGAATTTGAATGACAAAATCAAAGTTCTTAATTGTCATGATCAAGGGGCATTTGCGAGAAAATTGGCTTCATAGTTTAATTGCAGCAAGAATCAAATACACAATATTGTTAAAAACAAAGAACTTACTGAAAGAATGTGCAGATTTTAAAAATCGCGAGGTAAAAAGAAAGAGAAATGAAAAATTTGGTCACCCCTATTCAAGAGCCACCCCTCATAAGGGCCAATTTTCAATGGAACAGCAGGTGACCCTTACCAGAGAGGTTTCACTGTATATGATCCCTTTAATTTAAATAACAAACAAATTTTAAATTGCAAAGCTATCAAATTGTGTGTCATTTAATAATAAAATATAACTTTTAAAAAACTTGCTTCATTGAAATTATCATAGCAAATGTTGATAGAAAAAAAAAATATCTTACAACAAAAATTTTTCATATATGTATATATAATCTATTCATACATGCTTAAATTTTTAGTTGTTAATACATTTAGAACAAATTATTCCTATTCAAAAACTTCACCTAACATTACCATGTGACCACACCATTTTGCCTTAGCCTAAATGCATACCTTTTTCAATTAAAACAGTTGCTGTGCACAACTACCCTTAATAGTTCATATATTAAATAAATAAATAATATCAGTTATTTGAGATGTGAAGGAACTGTTAAAGTACACAACTTGAGTTACTTCATCTGTTTAACTTTTACAAGAGTACTTTTTTTTTCTCTCTTTTTGCATTGAGTAATGAGAATTTTATTTTATTTATTTGTTTATTTTTAAGAAAAAGTTGTGCAACAGCCTGAAATTTTGTGTAGTGTAGTACCTCTATATTTAATATTAAAAAAAAAATATTTTAAAACATTGGCAATAGATGGCACTAGCTCCCAGATAAATCTCAATGTACATATAAGTTTCTATTCCTCATGCAGCAAAGTATGAAAATGTATATATACTCGTATGTATGTATATATATATATATTATAATAATAAATTAGAAATCACAAATATATGATATATACAACATGTGCAGGTGTGTATTTGGATTAAATAAAAATGGGGTTATAGAGGGTAAGCTGAGTAATATTACTATATTTCATGGCATTTAATATTATTCTGTTTTTATTTTGCTTCTATTCTTTTGGTCATGTGGTTGTTTGGGTACAGGCGGAAAAAAAATATTTCAGCTTATAGCTTTTTTTCTCTACAGAAAACTACTACTTTGCTTATATATTTGAATTCTGTACCCTTAATAAAGTAATTCAATATATAAGCTTTTCAATTATTTTTATCGGTATCCATATTTTTCTTTTTTTCTTCCATTATAATACTCGCAAGATAGTACAAGGGACTATACTTTATACATAACATCTGGTATATATATATTCTCATTTATGTTATTCAATTTCTGCTGGTTTTTACTATGTCTTTGGTATCTATGTTAAGTGTGTTGCGGGGAACTGTATTTGTTAATGTCATTTTATTCATAATTTCACAGTTTTTGTTGGTGGTCGGTAATGTTTATTTAATGGTTATATACTCTTATATATAATAAAGATGAAATCATAAATATATAAACAAATGGTAAAATTCTAAAGATGAACAAGACATGAACATAGGAAACTAGTATGTAAAATAAGAAACTATGAATAACCAACAGAATCATCAGAGGTGCTTGTTGGTTAATTCATAGTGAAGATGCGTTATTCCATCCAATTTTGTCGGCATTAAGCCTAAAATGACAAAATTTAGCACCTAATAGCGCATCATAAAAGAAAAGAAAATAAAATACCAAGAGAACTGAAGAAAGATAAACCTCACACAGGTTATTAAAAATTATAAGAGCAGAATACCTCAATTACATGGAACGATCCATATATATAGGATTACTCACTGGGTCACAAGATAAAAACAAAAAAATATGCACATACGGTAATACTACTGAAAAAATTATATCACATTATCGATAAAAGATATTTCTTAATGCTTCATATATCTACCCTATATATATATATATATATATAAAATCCTAATGAAACGGATATTATGAAACGAATTTATGTAACGATTCTATGAAACGACTGATTAAACAACTGATTATGTTTCACGGCGATTTCGCCTAAAATATGGAATACTTTGCGATGAAATTAACACCAAAAATCCGTATTAATCTGCAGATCTCAAAACTGGTATTAGAATTTTTAAATTTGAATTAGTTTTCGAAATATTAATTTTTTCTAATTTTATATTCTTTTCCCTAATGATGGCAACTCAAATTTTAATCATAACAGATATTTTTTTTTTCAGATTTTAGAAAAGGTTACTATTTTAAACTATCTGGCGATCAGTTTGGCCTCCCTTAAATGAATGCTAAGAAATGTATCATGTTACTTTTATACATAATTCAATTTGTATTTCATTATCATTTTATTTAATACAAACTGAAACATTTTAAATAAATGGCTTTCACTTCTTTCTTTTTTTTAAACGAAACGAAAATAAAAATATTAGGCACAGATGTCATATACCCACCGGGGTACCTAATTAGCGCTAAAATGGCATTATTTTGGTTGACATGGTAACCCGGCTATTGTTGTTTATTTAATAATAAATGTTTATTTACTTTATTTTCTTTTTTTAAATTACAGAAATTGTTTTGTTCTATAATTAATTATTTTTTTGGTTATTTTCTTTTAAAAATAATAGAAAATAATAAAAAAATACGGTACTACTTACAAGGAAACCACTTTTGGTGTTGCTCGCACCTAGCATCAAGACCTGGTGCGTTTTGCAACCCTATACATAAAAGTTAGAGAACCGAAAAAATTTCTCTGTTAAAATAATATTTTATATACTTTTTTATACTTTAAATTTTTTATTATTACATATTTATTTGTTTATTTCACGCCAAAAGTAAGTTAAGTCACCAAATATGATGCTACAATTTTTCCGCCTGCTTCATCCAAACAGAAAATGTACAGAACATTTTACTAGAATTATATCAGATTGCGATTTTTTTTTTTTATATATAATTGATAGCATGAGAAACAAATATTAGGTTTTTTATTTTTTTTTCTATGGAGACGATAAATATATAAGTAATAAATATAATTCTATAAAAGCTTCGAAGATCATTGAAAACTATTTTTTAGTGAAATACAAAATAAGCAAACTATTTTCTTTTGAAATCGAATGAAATAAAGTTTCGAATGTTTAAAATGAAATGTTGCTGTATTAAATGGTCCTTCGGTAAAAGTAATCATAAAGTAAATTAATATTTTTACACAATTTAGAAAAATTACTGTGGCGAAATAAGTCGGACATTGCAATTTCTAGCTATTACAAATTCAGCTATGACATTTGGCTAGGGTTGCCTGAAGGCTCTACTTTTGAAAATAAAATCCAACTGTTTCCCTGCCAAAAATATGAGTATCAAGTTGCAATTTTTCAAAATCAAATTCGTGGGTTTTTGAAGGAATTTTCAAACTTTTTCAATATTTTATACTTATTATTAACTAATTTTTATTTTTAAATGCTTTTCTTTAAAAAAATTCAATGTTAATAATCCGATAAGTGGTCTCGAAAATCGCATTTTCAGAAAGTTATGCTGCTGTATAATCAAGAAATATTATTTTAACAGAAAAATTTTATGAATTTTCAAACTTCATAATATTGGTCTTTAATATACACCAGGTCTCAATGCTAGGTGCGAGCAACACCAAAAGTGGTTCCCTTGTTAGTTATTCCATCGACCCATTTCGCCAAATTATATAAATCGCCAAACCACTCGCCAAATTATACAAATTGACATAATTTTTATTTTAAATAACGAAAGAACAAATAAAATAGTATAACATTAATAAATATACAAATAAAACGTCGAAATAAAAATCACTTGATGACGTAAAGACGCCTAACTTGCTTAAAGTGAAGTTAATGTGACATTTATGATCAACCATTATTGGCATTTAATCTTATAGTTTGGTGATAGATTTTTGGTCGCCGGGATAACTAAGTAGTACCAAAAATACATATGTAACTGGTATTCGAAAATGAGGTTTTTGCCAAATTTTCGTTAAAAAAAATCACGCCAAACCCAGTGCGTATAACATTACATTTAATATATGACATCTGGCCAAATATTAAATGATGTGAATTTGAATATTTCCAACTGAGCGAAAAAATGCCCAGGCTGGGAATCGAACCCAGATCCTTGGCTTACAAGGCCAATGCTTTTCCGTTTAAGCTAACTGGGCCGACAACCAGCCAGCATATTTCGCTCAGAAAACCTTATTGGTAGAACATCTGGTCTGTCATGTAGACAGCTCAACAGAATAAACCGCAGGTAATGGAACTCCATATAAACGATGGATACGTAGATGAACTATTATTTTAACACAATCAAACTGATTGGTAAAGTTATCATACGAATTTGAATATTTCCAACTGAGCGAAAAAATGCCCAGGCTGGGAATCGAACCCAGATCCTTGGCTTACAAGGCCAATGCTTTTCCGTTTAAGCTAACTGGGCCGACAACCAGCCAGCATATTTCGCTCAGAAAACCTTATTGGTAGAACATCTGGTCTGTCATGTAGACAGCTCAACAGAATAAACCGCAGGTAATGGAACTCCATATAAACGATGGATACGTAGATGAACTATTATTTTCATCTACGTATCCATCGTTTATATGGAGTTCCATTACCTGCGGTTTATTCTGTTGAGCTGTCTACATGACAGACCAGATGTTCTACCAATAAGGTTTCCTGAGCGAAATATGCTGGCTGGTTGTCGGCCCAGTTAGCTTAAACGGAAAAGCATTGGCCTTGTAAGCCAAGGATCTGGGTTCGATTCCCAGCCTGGGCATTTTTTCGCTCAGTTGGAAATATTCAAATTCGTATGATAACTTTACCAATCAGTTTGATTGTGTTAAAATAATAGTTCATCTACGTATCCATCGTTTATATGGAGTTCCATTACCTGCGGTTTATTCTGTTGAGCTGTCTACATGACAGACCAGATGTTCTACCAATAAGGTTTTCTGAGCGAAATATGCTGGCTGGTTGTCGGCCCAGTTAGCTTAAACGGAAAAGCATTGGCCTTGTAAGCCAAGGATCTGGGTTCGATTCCCAGCCTGGGCATTTTTTCGCTCAGTTGGAAATATTCAAATTCGTATGATAACTTTACCAATCAGTTTGATTGTGTTAAAATAATAGTTCATCTACGTATCCATCGTTTATATGGAGTTCCATTACCTGCGGTTTATTCTGTTGAGCTGTCTACATGACAGACCAGATGTTCTACCAATAAGGTTTTCTGAGCGAAATATGCTGGCTGGTTGTCGGCCCAGTTAGCTTAAACGGAAAAGCATTGGCCTTGTAAGCCAAGGATCTGGGTTCGATTCCCAGCCTGGGCATTTTTTCGCTCAGTTGGAAATATTCAAATTCGTATGATAACTTTACCAATCAGTTTGATTGTGTTAAAATAATAATTAAATGATGTAACAAACCATGACATTTAATTTCAACTTCAAAACAATGTTTTAATTCACCACCCGAAAAAAAAAAAAAAAAAAATGCTAACTGGCAAGTTGAAAAATAGCTATTCGCGAGATTTGCACCCGGCTAGCGTAACAGTACCAAGAAATATTTGTGACTATGGAAACTTTTATGTAGTTTTATTTGAAAAAGAAATTTGATTTTTTAATCAAAATGGAAAACTTTCGGCACAAATGTCCTATACGGACCCATATTGGCATGATTTTTTTCTGACGCGAATGTCATGTACGCAATGGATACTTAACTGGCGACATAGTATCGTTATTTTGCTTGATTTGGTAAGTCGGATGTTGTTGTTTATGCTGTTGATGTTTTCCCCAAATTAGCGTCGGAAAAAATTCGCGCCAATATGGGGCCGTATAAGATATCTGGGCCAAACTTTTATATGACAGAGTGTACTTATTTATGGCAATTACATGACTTGGACTATTATAATATAGATGAAATGATGGCGATAGAATAATATTTGGCAACTTATCACCTGTACCTGGCTAACATTAAAGTACCAAAATGGCACCTGGAATATAAAAAGTGCGAAGTGGTTCGCCCTGAACTGTTGATGATAGTTACATGACTTAGGCTATTGTTATAGAAATTGTTTTAAAATACCGGGAGACAAAGTCTCTGTACACTTAATTCATTTTATTTTAGCTTCTTTTCAAATGTTTAACTGATCCTCTTTAATCAAACACGAAAACAACCATTGGATGTCTTAACAGCAACTGATTTGGCCTTAAATTTTTGCAATCAAAGGGAATTGAATGGAAACCTGTTTACAGGGAGATCTGCACAGCTTTTTTCAGTATAATTCAATCTTATCTAATATTTTTAAAACCGATCAGATTAGCGTGTTTTTAGATTCTGCGGTGTCTGAACGGGGGTTTGGCGAGCGTAGCTTGCAGGGGGCAGAGCTCCCTAGTATGTATATATATACCTACCCTATATATATATATATAAAATCCTGATGAAACGACTGATTATGTTTCACGGCTATTTCTCCTAAAATAAGGAAGGTTTGGCGATGAAATTAATGCCAATTATCTGTACTGATCTACAGGTGTCAAAAACTGGTATTAGAATTTACAAATTTGAATTAGTTTTCAAGATTTTTTTTTTTTTTTCTAATTTTAATGAAATTTTTGTAATGACGGCAACTAAATTACCTCATTTTTGTAGTAAAATGGAAGAACAGGGAAAAACTATACGGATTATGAAATATGCATGATGGTATATTAAAATAAAGAAAAGAATTATGAATAAGCTATACCTGTTCCTGAAAATATTTGAAACTCGATCAAAACATAAAATATAAGCTTAAAAATTTCAAAACACAATGCTTTTCAATACTGTGGTTCTGAAAACTATTTCCAAGCAGATGGAGTTTTTTAACCTCGGAAATAAAGGAAGGATATTGTCCATCCTTATTTCTTATAAAAGTCAGAAAGATAACCATTTAATCTAACCATTTTATACAAGTTGATATTCAAATATGTAATTGATCTTACTTATCAATCCCAAAAACAGCCATCAGTTGTTATGACAGCGATGGATGAGGCCATGATAACTGAAAAATAGCCCATTCAAATGGAAAAGCATGGCAATCCGTTACAGAAGGTAGCCACTGTCATAGTGATAATATCATTCAATGTTCCGTAGCCCAGTGATATGCTTTAAACAGGGCACATTACTATGTTTTTAGAGGGCGTGAAGCCTGAACAGGGGTTGCCGGGCATAGCTCACAGGGAGCAGAGCACCCTAGTATATATAAATATATATATATATATAGTAATCAAAATAAGTCGAGAGTGAAATTAATAAATAGTTAATGTGCAAGCAAATGTCTCCTACTCTGTTACTTTCCGTTCCCTAAATGTAAACTGAATTAAATAAAATTTTATCTTTGAAAATCAATAAACATTTAATAATTTTTAAAATGCTTACTTGAAAGGCCAAAAGAATATAGACAAAGTATTCTCTTTCTTTAGCATCATCTGACGTTGATAATGCACAAGAACTTGACGAGCATTTGTCAACAATGACAAAGCTTTATGTGGCCAATCTGTCCCAAGGTATTCCACAGGTAAAACACCCTGAAAAATGTAATTACAAATTTTTAAAGGCACAAACTGTTAATCTATAGAGATAAATAAGATTGAATAAACTTGCTCTATCTATGCACAAAAGCATGCAGCCTTTTCAATAGGATGGTTGGTTAGTTTGGATTTAATGGTAGTAGCAATCTGGAACTGGATATAAAGCCCAAACAAAAAGTGAAACACAAAACAACAATTAATGGATGTTCTAGTAAAACAGATTTTTTCTCAAGGATTTTACAATCCATGAGGAAAATTTAAATACAGAATCACACATCTACACTAATAAAAGAAAGTTTCGCTCTGCGTGTGTGATGGCTAACAAAATCTACGGCATGTACAAGGCTGAAAATTTTTGTGAGGCAAGTTCAAAGTGTCTCCTGATTAGGGTTTACAATCCCAAGACTAATTTCAAATTCTGGGATTCCTTAGATTCAATCCCTGGATCCCAGGATTACAAAAATCAGAATTTCTCTAATAGATCACCAATTTTTACAATAGCTAAATATCATAATCTTAAGAAAAGATAATTAAGCAAAAATACAGTCTAACTTACATATGAAAATACACCAAGTTAAAAATTACTTTAATTAATTATCAAAAAAAGAACAGGATAAATTACAACAATTGAAAATTAAAACAAATATGCTGTTGATCTTTGACAATGTAACGAAAAACACGAAATGACTATGTTTCATCTTCTGGATAATTTCTTTTATTTCCTGTTAAAGAAGTTTTTGAATGGCTTAATATTTACAATATTAAAAGATTATTAATATCACTAATTAAATTATACTCATAACCACGTAATTAAGTATTACAATTTTAGGATATCACAAATGCAAGATTTTTCTTAACATAAATAGAGATAGTTGTTAAAATTCAAAAACGTTGGATAATATAAAAAATTATTACATACCACAAGAAAAAAAAAAAGATTACTTTGAATTTTTTTCCTGAATTTTTAAAAGTTTGTATTTCTCTTGTAATTAACCCCTTTATTACAGAACTATAGTTCACTACATGATTTCGAATTGATACTGCTTATTTTGGCAAATCATTATAGTCTTTAGCTATCAGTAAGTTTCTTCAATAAATTGAAGTAATAAAAACATTAAAAGGGAAACTGCATTTAGCTGTCATTCGCGATAAACTTAGATCCAGCGATTCCTTATCACTACTAAAATAATCCTATTTTGCACTTTTTAGAAATGCAATCTTGACTTGTGAAAGGAAAAGAGGTTGTATTAATTTAAACTAGGTTTCTTAGATAAATGTGTATGCCCTTAGTCAACACACCTAATGTTTTAAGCACAGCACTATGTCTTTTACATTTAGCTTTTTCCATCTTTTGACGTTAAATAGTAGTACCATACTAAAGATGTATCATTATCTTAACTATGAGCTACAAAATCCTTTTCATTAGACATCTTTAAATCAAAATAAGTATAAACACTATGAAAAGCAAAGAAGTTAGAACATAATAATGACTATGATACACAAATGGGATGCTTATCAGTAAACTCTAATTCGAAAATGACTTATGAAATGAAAGATGTTTTCTAGACACTCAGCAAAATCTAAATAAACAAATGATTTTATTTTTCCTGACTAATAACTATGTGGGTTACATCTGTTTGCAAGTCAAAAGATTTAATCGCTTAGAAATATATGTAAAAAATACTTGAGATATAGCTTTTTCAATGATATATAAATTAAATTTCATCAAAATTTGTTGATTTTTTTTTTCAGAAGCCAAAGTCTATAATTTTTTTAATTTCAGCTAAATATTGTTCCATAAAAAAAAAAAAAAAAAAAAAAAAAAAAAAAGACAATCTTGAAAATCCCGGGATCTTGTCTGCCAAATCCCGGGATTTTCAGGTTTAAAAATAAAGCAGGATCCCGTAATCTTGGGATATGGGGTTCCGGAATTGTAATCCCTACTCCTGATGCCCCTGAGACTCAAATTTTAAATTTATAATAATTAGTGTAAATATTAATTAAACATTGCAACTTCCTCCCATCAAAAAGTCATCTATTTGACCCCTGATCAAGGAAACGCACACAAACCCTTTACGCATTGGAAACTAGTGAATAAACTTTTATCCATTTTATTTGTCATTTGGTTGTTTTGTTTTAATCCAAATCGAAAAAATTGTTCGGTACAGTTAAAATTGAAAGACATATTCCGAAAGATCATACTCTTAAGTCTCAAATGCCACAATCAATTTGAAAAAAATGCCGTAGTTAACCTTTTGAAATTTTTTTTTTCAAAAAAGTCATTTTTCCAAAAAAGTTTTTCTCCCTTATTTCAACGCCCTTCCAAGGTGCAATTTTAGAGATACCGACAAACCAAAAATATGTTCTTAAAGCTCAAACCTTCTTCTAATCGATTTTAAAAAACATGAATTTTAACCCTTTAACCACTTCACCAGCAGCAAGTATAGGGAAACAGTGCTTTTACCCACCGATTTATCTCAGGGCAAACGCTGAAATGGTTAAAGTACACCACCGAACGCAGGTTACCTCGCGCCTTATGGAGACTATATTTTTTTCTATGCTAAAAGTAACTAAACATCTGCATTTCAACACAATCTTTTTAGATCATCTCAATAGACCAGATTTACATAACTTACAAAAAATTTGAAACATTCAGACGGGTAAAAATATTTTTTACAAAATAAAATGTGTGAAAATTCAAATGAAATCAGTAAAAACCTGGGTGTTTCGTTGTGGTCTCGCCCCTCTAGAATGCAATTTTAGAGGTACTGACAAACCTAAATACGTTCTTAAAGCTGAAACCTTCTTCTAATTGATGGTGCTATAAGTTTTTTAAAATATGAATTTTAACCCATTCAAATACACCGATAAACGCAGACCACTTGGCACCTCATGGAGACGATATTTTTTCCTACGATAAAAGTAACTAAACTTCCGTATTTTAACACAATCATAGAGCATCACATCGAGCTCTCAATGGACCAGATTTACATCACCTACAAAAATTTTGAAATGTTCGGACAGGCAGAAACATTTTTTACAAAATGTGTGAAAATTTCAACAATATCAGTAAAAACCTGAGTGTTTCTTCGTGGTTTCATTCACTGTCGGTATGCATAGACACCAAAAACAAATTATGCAGAAAATAAAATACCAAATAGCATATACTTTTAATTCAATATTTTTGCGCGATTTTACATTTTAAAATATAAATTCAAACAGAATAGAGTTAAATTATAAAATCATACAAATTTGAGATTATTTTAAGGGTAATTCATCACGGGCTTGGATGATGCCAGTTGGGTCAGGTTGTTACCGAATAAAATTATCAAACTTTGGCTTGACCTATCAGAAAGTAGATGTGTCTGTTGCCAACATTTCAAAAATTATTTTCCTAAACTCTATGTAATTTTAAAACCATTTAAAATTTCCTCAGTATGCCAGCATTAGATATCTTATTACTTATAACAAAAAGAAAACGAAAAATATAAAAAATGCAAAAATAAACTTGGAAAATTTTACTTGAGCAAAATTTTCAACATTTATTACATTATATATGCTTTAAATTTAAAGAAATAACTTTTTAAAACTCAGTATGTTAGCATTGGGTATCTTATTTCTTATAATGAAACCCCCATAGGTTAATATGATATTGCAATTGCCAAGAATGGATTATGTATATATTGAAGATTACATAAAACAAATACAGAACTAAAATATATTTAATATGAAAATTGATACTATTCAAAATTTCCTGTATTGCAAAATTAACAAAATAATGAAAATAAAACAGTAATTGCTAATTCATATAAAAAATAGTTCTTATGATTGGATGCCAGAAAAAGTAATAGTTGGATGACTTTGCTTGTTTCATTACAGATCCATACTCTGCAATATCAAAATCTACAACTTAATGTGAAGAATCAATAGGATAGAGTTTTAGCTCAATATCATCAAGTGTTTCTCAAAGAAATATTTCACTGAATTCGGTAATTTAAAAATGTAGATTTATTTATTAACTTATTTAAATTATTTATTTTGGTTCACAGTGAAAAGAGGATTATATACATACAGAGATGCCAAAAGTTATGGAATTTCTGCAACTGCTTTGGTTTCTTTCCCATACAGTTAGATAGAAGGATATTCCTATTTGTACTCAAAATTATGACCATCTTATGCATTCAACACAATTAGTAAAAAGTCTGAGAGCGGTTATTGAAAATAGAAGTTATTAGAATTTTCAGAGACTGGCATCTCTGTACACATAAAGATAAGCTAAGTTACACATTTTAACTGGCTTCTATATTTTAGACACTTTTGGTGCAAGAGATTTATAAGTGTAAAGAGAATAAAGTAAGCCTTAAAAGAAACTTGGACCAAAGCATTAGAACAAATTAATCTTTATCAATTCCCATATAAAATTTGTTGGACAAAAAATAAAAATAATGCTAGTATTTATTATATAAGGAAATACTAACTTACAAGAGAATTCACTGGAAATGGAATGCCAATTAATGCAGCCATAAGAGGGGCAATGTCCACTTGACTAATATCAATTCGCTTTATCTGAGCTAATCTCCAATCTAAACATAAGAATATAAAAATACAAAACAAACTTTTAAGGAATAAGCTTTACAAGCCCAAAATTGAAAGATTAAATGCATAAAATAAACAAAACACTAAGCGTGGTAGCTAACCTGTTGATAGATTATCATGATAGATATCCTTTCCCTCACCTAACGGCCCTCGAATACCAGCACCCCAAGTCACAAGTGGTGTATAAGTTTCTTGCATATCACCAGATCCATGAGAACCTAATAACAAAACAATAACCAAATATTTAAAAAAAAGTTTATTGAAAAAGCATACAACATAAGCAGGCTTTGCAAAAGTGAAAATATTCTATTAGCCAATGTAGAGTAGACTGGTAAGTCAGATTTTTTACCAGCCATAAATATAAAGGGAAGAGTATGTTTCATAAAAGAATTTTTATTGTATACAACTTTTTAAAAAAGAATTTATCAAAGCATACTTATTAATGCAAATTTTACTTGCAGTTATTCGAAATGAAATCATCTTTTATATATAGCATGTTATATCACTAGTTTTTTCACAACCATAACTTCATTGCCTTTCTTGGGGTATAAAAGAAGCTGAATAGAGCCTTCATCGCAGTTGATTATTATGAGACTAATACATCTTTTTGGACCTAAATGTGAATGTGATTCATTAATGAAAATTTTTGTTCATATGCAGCAGCATTTATAGGAATTGGAAATATTAGCTCTATCAGATTCATAGTAGACAGAAAGCATTTTGAATCTTCTTTGGCAGTTTTTCCAAAAAATAATGATAAAAAATTCTTTTGTCTCGCTATACCATAAGGTGATTTAAATTTACTCTCAATTTTCAAGAATATTATTCAGGGAAAAAGAAGGACAGTAAAACTTTTATACTGGACAGCAAACTTTTATGCTATCAGTAGTAGAAAACATCTAAATGTGACGAACAGTTTTTGTTGCATGACTCCGAATGATAGAAATATCTTTAAAAGAATAAGAATTGCACACTGGTGCTTAATGAAAAAACTATGTTATGTTACAATAAATAAATATTTTAGAATATTAGAAATGCAACAATAAGAACAACAGAACTTCTAACAACCTTGTTTGATAATTTTGAAAGCAATATTTTTTTTTACAGTTTGATAACTAAAAAAGGGTACATTTTACAAGCTGGAAAATTTTCAGACTAAAAGAAACACTCAAAGAAAATTTAGTAGTACCAGTGGAATATATCTGATTGTTACAAAATAGCAATTTAAAAAAATGCTCTTATGCCATGTTTTTAACTGAAACTTTTTTTTTTTTTTTTAATAAAATTAAAAACTTTCAAAACAAGTTAATCCTAGAAAGTTAATCTTCTTTCCCCTTATACGTTACTTGAATGAAGTATGTACATCAAAATGACATAGATTAACTTTTGCAAGGTTAAAATAAAATTTTCATTTTCACATTTC